>CM060831.1:85092500-85295000 GCA_030762175.1 Metallyticus violacea | reverse complement strand
AAATAAGATTGTTGACATTTATAGTAAATATTTAAACGTTTAAGTATGCATGTATTTATCGTTCATAATTCTGTCAATTGGAATCAAATTTATATGGGCTATGAATAAAAACAGCGGGAATTTTTTTTATTTTGAGGACGTTTTTGGTTTTCGGACACTCTTTCTTTTCTTTCAGGTGAAATTGACTCGTTTTCATATTTTCTACTATGTATATTAATAACAGCACCCAAACTTACACTACATTCCCTGTTATCTATCTCTGAGTGATGATAGTAAATTCCTGCACGGTTCTGACCTTACTTATCATGTTTGGTGTTAGCTACTATGAATAAAAATATACTTGCTAAATAAAATGTTAAAACAGCTGGATATATAAACAAATCGCTTAACTTCTAATACAAGCAATAGCTACAGGGTACTATCTCAACAATGTGTATCAATAATGCGTGTAGAATTGGAGAGAAACGTTATTAGCACTGAATAACTTATAAAACTAAATTTACCTGCTTGTTCACATTAATTCGTACAAGACTGTGTATGTATATGTTGGAAGCAGCTCACATAAAGGGTCGCTTTGAGACCTCGCGCGGCTACTATCGTCAGTTCAGAACACGTTCTTCAGCTAAGCTGTAATAAGTGTCATTAATAAGAATATAAGGGAATGTTGTAAAGATCGCCAAGTTTGCGAGCATTCTGAAAGATAGTAAACTTAGAACAGATAAGTTCATGTCCCCGCTTCCGGCTTACACGGGTGTTATAACCAACCAATGAAAAACGTGTATGGGAATTAATTGCAACGAAATGCCTCAAGTCTTTAGTAAAGAAAGAAAAGAAGTAAAGAAAACGCTATCCTCTCCCAGCCCTTTAAGCGAAAAACCCTGAGACCCTCTTGTTACGAAGATGAGGCAAACACTTTATATGCACCCACGTCACTAAAACTAAACATTTATTGTATTATTTACTTACCTCTTTAATTTCAATATAAGTATTTAAACTTGAAATAAACGAATCACTTGTTTGAATAGTTTCCACATTTTAAGCGTTGTTGCGTCATTTTTGCAGGGGGATTACAGTAACCTTAGACTAATTTAAGATTGTTCAACATTTCGCCTGAGCCTACTCTCTCTCTCTCTTTCCTTTCGGAAAGCATCGGGCTTGCCACTGCTCCTATGCCACCAGTCTGAATAGTAAACAGTGCAGGTCGAAAGTTTCTACTGTCAATATAGCGAAAATAATGCTCATGATTCACAAAATTACTTGAATTAAATGATCATTGTAATTAAAAAAATAAAACGTTTATAAGACTCAACAGGAAAGAGCTTGCAGAGTATGTTGGGAATTTGGAAATAGCAAATGCATTTAAATGATTTCAAAAAGAAGAATTCATAAAACATTTACGGTAAAAATGGCAGAAATGCTTTGTTCTCACGACGTTCAAAGCTTCAGAAAGTTGCATCTCACCAGAAGACATTGAAGCGACATCTTATGACATCATCAGGCAAACAGATAATGCAACAAATGTTTCGGTATGTTGTAATTCACCCGAAGTGTGGAGCAAGATTTCACTGTCCACTAACTCTCCTTGTATTGAGTATCTCTCGAAGGGAAGAGCACCGGGGAAGGTATTTTCGTCGCCCTTAGAAAATCTATGGAGGCTCATAATTTGGGAAACAAAAATGACGTCTATTTCAACTAAACCGCTCCATGAAACGGAATAAAAATAAAAGGCCTACATGACAGCTTTCAGGCGCCTAAAAAGGATCTGAAAATAACGAGAATATGGGGAAAAAAGGAACTGTAACATTTAAATTACCCAATAATGAATTAATGCTAAATATTATTCATAATTTTTAAGACGTGATTGGGTGACACAGCTAATAAATGATACTAACATTTTAAAATAACAATAAAGAACTCATTTACTCAGTTCCGATATATCTCTATTATTATTACTTTATTATTATTATTATTATTATTTTTTAATAGTGTTTAACGCCCGTTTTTACTACCGACGCACCACAGGCGATGGACACTGATGATACATGAAATGATAAATTGGGAAAGGATTTTTTTAAGGAGGTAAAAGTTCCAGGCCTAAGTTTAGGGTACCTACCCGGCATTTGCCAATTGTGAGGACTGAGGAAAATCTGGAAAAAGCCGCAGACCTCCCGCTCACGAGTCCGCGCCTTAACGGCCTCGGCCACCCACGGAGGTATATCTCTAACATTATTTGGTATTACTAAAACTAAAATTGCATAGAAAAGCTACATTTTGGCATGGAAAATTGTATTTGTACATTTGAATATTTCACTAAAATATGCAAACAAGTTTGTTCAATAGTATATTTCAACATGTTTTCAAGATTTTAATTTTTAAATATATGAGTTAACCGATAACATTAAATGCTACGCCTAGAAAAATCTCATAACATCTTCTGATGTAAGTTTATATAAATACACAAAAACACACAATATTAGCAGCACTAAAACCTTTAGGAAACCACTTCTGTTTTCATTTGTTATGTTATTAACCGAGTTTACAGTGAAATATTATATTGTTTTTCAAAACGTTTGAAAGCTTTTGGGATATTTGGCCTTTATTTTCACTTTTTCCACTTCACTCCTAGCTGACAGGAACATAGAACATGAAATCGCAAAGAGAAAATTCCGGCTTTCAGTTATTGACGCACACAGTTCAAAAGATAATAAGCTAGGTCACCCATAAACTTTCTATCCTGAAACACACATTTTGTATCTGTTATGAACTGTGCATTGGCCTCAAAAAACTCGTAAACAATTTCATCAGTTTTCTTTAATATGTGCAAAAACCCCATTGATCACATAAGACTATTAACTGTGGGAAACCATCTTTACCCTCTCCGGCTCTACAGTGCCGGCCATGAGCAAAACTTGTAAAATGAGTTTGTTTGGATACAGGAGCGTAGAGTTACAAATTACATCTCGTATTATTTTGGCAGGAAAATAAATAGAAATGAATATGTAAGACACATCCCTAAACAAGAAACTGAGACTTGAGGCACTCAATTCGTGTGTCTCTCTTACCGACAGACATTGCAACATGTCAAAGGAGAATGGAGAGGAAGATGCTGTGTATAACACTGAGATGCAAGATCTCCAACACTAGACTGCAGGAAATCACACAATCAGAAATCATCATAGACAGAGCTGCAGTGATAAAATGGAAATGGGGCGAGGTAACACCACGTGAGACCCCTGCACACGACAGAGGACTCCAAGACGACCGAGAAGAAGATGGTCAGACACATTCAAGGAGCATCTCGCAGTTCATCGCCCACAATAGAAGTGAGTGGAGTGAGAAACTGCAAGAACTCAAAAAGAACAAGAAATTATAAAAAAGTATACATTTTCAGTGGACTCCCTAACTTAGCGAAATTGCTCACCACGTGAGTCACAAAACGAGCTTTTCCCTCTAGCAGGAGGTTCTAGCCCTTTAATTAGAGTCGTACTCAGCTCAGAGGCAGTTCCTGTTTAGTGATTGATTCCATTTGAAAATAGATAGCTTTGTATCTTAACAAAAAGTATATTTCCAAAATGACTTCTACTTTTATTCAAGAAAAATAATTATTTCTGATTCACATTTCATTTCGTATGCATAACAATGTATAAAATTTAATAATTAATGTTTTTGTCTGTAGTTAACAAAACTGCTTTTAACATGGTTTTGTCTCTTTAATAAAAATAAACCTGTATTCATTTAATTGCTTTCTGCCACAACGAATTAACATTAACTACTACCTGATTCTTCATCTGAGGTTGCTAGTGAGTCAGTGCAGATTTCTAGTAAGCTCCCCTGCACTAAAACTAACTCTTCGGTCTTCACAGCTGAGCACCAGGTACAACGTGAAACATGCAGCGTCCCACAAACTATCAGATGATCGGCACGATGCAGATGATCTTCTGGAAATAACATTCAGGTATTATTTTTTAGAAAATCCTTTGCTCTCATGTAAATCCGGGATAAAGGAACGCCAAAAGCGTATGCTACTCTAGGGAAAACATATTCTACTTTTGCATAAGTTGTTATGCCCGAGAATACTGATAAAGATTAGGGATGCCAGAGGGCGCACTAGATGACGTCGCAGGTGTAAATAGAAATTGATGTACAAGCACTTTTGCACTATTGGCCATTAAAATTGCAATGTCAAACAGAGACGCTTTAGAAGGAACGAGTGAAGCTCATAGAAAACACAACAACAATACCAGCAGGTGTCTGAATTTGATCAAGGGAGAATTGTGGAATATCCAGAGTGCGGGATGTCATTCCTAGAAATTGCTGCTAGTGTTGGAAGAAACGCATCCACAGCGCAATGAATTTGAGAGCAGTAGATCGAGGTAGGACGAACACACAGACTTGAGGGATCACAAAGTCCCCACCAAACCGAACGAGAATACAGACACACTACTTCCTCATGGACACATATAATGATTGCAATTTTAATAGCCAGAAGTGAATTTGTTTCAAAAGTGGTGTTTCCTGCTCTCTGCAGAGGTTCCGGAGCCATATATTCGTTTAATAGACTGTGAACAGAGTCTGCATTTAAGAAGGCAGACTAGTAGCCACTACAGTATCGCAATACTTACACGTGCCATCATTCCCACACTTGCTATTTATGACGCTTGCTGAAGAACTTTGTGTTCTGTATGCTGAGCGGCTCTTTAGATACTGAAAGTTACACGCTTCCGGTTACATTATGAAATCGATCTGAAACGTTCATAGTTTTTAATTTATTTAATAGACTTTTTATTGTAGCAGTTTTAAAATATACACAAGTATGTGCACCAGACGCATGGACCTTACGGCCGTACATGCTGATATGGTACTTGTAACCAATGAAATACACATACATAAACACATTGATACAAATGCATCGATATAGTTCACACGTTTTCTATGAGTAATTTTTATATACATATATACAAACATGAATGGAACCCTTACTCTTGAGCCCCCCCTCCCTTTACTCACCTCCTCCTATTTCCCCTCTCTTCATTTTAGCCATTAACCTTCTCTGTCGGGTCTTCTCTAGAAATATTCCCAAATTGTGTATCTCGCATGCGCCAACACTTCCCGGCAAATGTTCAAACTTCTATTGGCATTAAAAAATTGCGGTGATAAATGCTCATTTCTTAAAATCTCCGTTTCCCTGCATTCTGCCAAAACATGCCTCCAGGTATCGCTTTATCCGCACAATGGGCTATTTCTTTCCCCGAGAGCATTAACTGTTTTGTTTCCTTTCCAAGCTCCTAATCTGAACCATGCGAGACCACTTCTTTCTTCCCTGCCACAGATAACTAAATAATCCCTCTTTCCTACCCCGGCCTTTCCTTACTTTTGATGCCCAACCTGTATCCATCCTTCCCTTATTTGATTCCTCAGACAAACTGCTCGAAGAAGAGCTTGAAACCCCCTTATTATTATTCTTAACCAAAACTTAATGGTTCATATTATTAAATTCACACTAACGTTGATAAAGCGAGCATCATAAGATACCGCCCGATGTGTATGCAACAAGCTGAACGTAAGGGTAACGAAAGTAGCATACTGCCCGACTAATTATCAGTTTGATTCAAGTACGCTACAGCAGTTTTACAACTCTAGAAGGGTTTCAAAAGTTTTCTAGCACATATCATATACGACGTTGCAAAA
Source organism: Metallyticus violacea (assembly GCA_030762175.1). NCBI lineage: Eukaryota > Metazoa > Arthropoda > Insecta > Mantodea > Metallyticidae > Metallyticus > Metallyticus violacea. Next base: position 85,289,312 of record CM060831.1, on the reverse strand, counting down.
GAACCCGTTTGTCATGAATTCCATTGAAACCTTTAGCATTCAACTATGAAATAAGCAACGATTTAGAAAACAAGTCTTTCATTATTATTTTGAAAATACATAAAAGAGTCGGTTTCCTATTTCAATGTTGCATCAATAAAATAAAATTAAATTAACAACATGAAATTGCCAAAAAACATCACCTATACCACTGCAAATTTCGGTTACTATGGCTTTATACGCCAGATCCAAGAAATTTCTACAGAGGGTTAAATTTAAATGAATGATCTCCGTGTAAACTTTTTAAATAAAAGTTTAACATTTGTATTTTCAGGTTTTCCAGGTACATTGACACTAATTTTTGATTTGGTTTATTTACGGACGCTCTTTAACATCTCAGGTCATCAGCTTTCCATTCAATTCAGGGCGTGAAACGGTCGACAAATTTTGCTCAGAGGCCTCTCTTTCAGGCTTGAGGTTCTTTATCGTGCCGCAAATGTACGACACGGGACCCACGGCTTTACTTCCCTTCCGAAGGAAGCCATACTTAGGATTTTTACCCCCGAAAGAATCCATCGGTCCTGGCCGGGTTTGAACCCGCGATCTTGGGTTTAGAAGGCAAATATGGCTACCACTACACCCCACTAGGAACCGATATATTGGCACTTACCATATGTGACACGCGTAATGAAATGGACTGTGTTTGCCTAATAGGGAGGATTAAATGAACCTTCTAGCTGATGAATAAGAAAACTGTATAAATATCTCTAAATTACTTGCCACTATGCTGCTTTATCTTCCTGTTAATTTCAATAAAGGTGAAGATGAAAGCAATGGCGGAATAAGAGGCAGGGGAAACTAGAGTACCCGGAACAGTTTCGTTTGCCATAAATTTTACTTAAGGTGATCAAATTCTGATTAATAAAAACAGGATACACAATATGACAATATTACAGTCAACTCATCCTGAATTCCTTCAATAAAATCATAAATAATTACTCTTATTAAAAAGAATTGACCTCTAAAAAGAATCTAGCACACTTTCATGCTACATATACTGCAAAAACAATTTAAAATAAAAATTATATACATTTTAATACAATACAAAAATACAGTTTTAATAAAAGTGTATTGCCAACACCTCACGTGTCATTATGTATTAATATTTCTATAACTATAAATGAACAAAACATTTTATATGAATCGATGTTCTTCTTTGTGATAATAATTGGGCCTACTTTGATTTGGGTATGTAGCATATAATAACGTTATATTTTTGAAAACTAACCCGTGTAATTCACTATGTTCACAATTGATATTACATTTTGTTATCATTTGAAATGCCAAAGCAAACTTAAAAATTGGTAGCACCAAACAAAACAGTTATACAACAACAGATAATATATATATATATATATATATATAAGAAAAATAAAAATAAAGTAACACTATTAACAATGTAACAAATTAACAGTGATTATAATAGTACAAAAGGATAAAACACTAAGAAAAAGGCACACTTGAGATCGCAAGTGTTTTATCCTTTTGTACTATTATAATTACTGTTAATTTATATATATATATAAATGAAAAATAAAAATAAAGTAACACTATTAACAATGTAACAAATTAACAGTAATAATAAAAGTAGATAAGGATAAAACACTGAGAAAAAGTCACGCTTGAAATTGCTATATTTCGAACTACTGCCAGTTCTTCAATGGCAAGAAGCATATATATAGGGGTTGTTATTATTGTACTAAAATTAGCAGAAACACATCAAGCCGTACATCAAGAAGCTGTTCCGGGATTCTTGGAGACGTTTAATCAATACATTCTTAACAGCCGAGATTGGCCTAGAATAGGCGTCCTCAACCTTGCCAATGACGCACCATTACATTCAACGCAGGAGACCAGGATGTACCAGTAAGCAAATTTCACGAGGAAAATGCGTCATTTTGTGGTAAAAGGGGCAAAATAAGAACGTCTCTACATCTATAACAATACTAGTGATTTATTTAGTTATTTCTTGCATGTAGTATTTAGAATTTGGAGAAAAACTGTTCAGTGTATTCCTATCCAATGGATTGTTCTGTGAAATGTCTTAAAAATTAATGTTGTACATATTAAAATAATAGTAAGTAAATACATAAATCTTCGACAGAAATATTCCTGATACTGGTACTCGAGTGCTCAGAGTTTTAGAATCAGTAAAAGCTTTTAGTTTTTCACCTAATATCAGATTCACACTTTTGTTTCAGTATGATGGTTGTTCGTATTTATCTAAACACAGTTCTTTAATGTTTAATGTTTCTTTAATCTTCTTTAATCTTTCTTTAATGTTTTCAAATGACTTTAATTCAATCTTAAACTGGGATAAACATTCAATTTATTTCTGTACTTGTTTTTTTTTTATATAAATTAGAGAAGAAAATAAAAAATTAATTTGAAATAAAACCTTAATACTCCATCCTGGCACCTTGCTACCTATACTGGGATATATATTCCAAATTTTATAATTTGTTAAAAATTATTTTATTATACATAATACACGTCTATAAAAAGAAAATACACGTCTATAAAAATAAAACTTAATATAATAATAAATTAAATAGAACATAGAATCAAACAATTCTTTAAGTAATTTAATAATGTACATGTTACTGGTAATCAGTAGTTACCATTAGCTGGTAACCAGCTAATTATAAGAACTAAATTGTCCAACTGAATGGTCAGATGCTGGTAAAACGCAAATACCTTACCCTAACTATCTAGTAGAATTTAATTTCTATTTTACTTTTAGTTCCACATTCTGTATTCACGTCTTATTTAAATCATTATTTGTCTGTAATGTTTATGTGTTCTTAAACTTATAACATTATTACATACTTTGAACTCTACTTTCCTATCTTATTTCACTTAACATACTGAACATTCACTTTAAGATGTTTTTACTCTTGCTATTCTGTCACCTGTACTATTTGTATATATAATTTTTACTGGTTACTCTTCAGTTTACTTTCATTGTTTTTATAACTTATCTGGTATTTCATCATTATTTATCACTGGACTTACACGTTCATCAAAAATTTAAACACGTTTACTATCCCCTTTTAATTACCACCATTTCCTTTTTCTTGTACCGCTTACCGTGACTCCTTCTTCCCCATGATCCTTACCTCCCCTCCATCTTCATTCACCTCCTTTTGTAGTATATCGTTTACATCATGTACCCTTCATTAGTTGAATGGTTAATTAGTTGATGGTGATGTGTTAATGATATATTATAACTCCTTTCTTCTGTTTTTACTTTTCACGTCTTCTTTCCTCTGCTGGTTCTCTCACTTTCTTCCTCTCTAATTGTTATGCTGTTAGTTATTGTTTTGCATTTATTGATATAATTATCACAAACTTTATCTTTTACTCCTGGATCCTCTGTACTTCCTTCCTCTCCCTCTTCCTTTTGTTTTTCTTTTCTTCTCCGACTTACTCTCTGCCCTCATTTTCTTTCATTCTCTCCTTCCTCATGACTTGGTATTGTATTTGCTGAGTTTAGTATTTGTGGTCTGGCTGATCTTCTAATTTCATCTTTAGCTTGTGCCGTAGGGAAGAAAATCCACATTCACAAAGGCAAGTAGTTACAAATACCAACAGCTTTTGAGATCATTAGATAACAGTTTTTTCTTGCCAGCCAGAAGTCTGTTAAATCATCTTATGGATCATTTGTGTCGGACTTCTTCCACATGATAGCTCGATCAATTGGTCGTTCTCGGAAGGTTGGTAAGGTATCAGCAAAAGAAAACGGGTCTCTATCCAAACTTCTAAATGCATGTTTTCAAGGAAATACATTGAAATCTAAGTGAGACTCCCAATATGTTCCTTAATATTCACTGTCAGGTCACAATGAAGAGGAATTTAATTTTCTCTTAAGAAAGCATGCAGTAATGAAACGGACGTGTTCCCAACTTTGGTTTATGTTATTATGAAGTTTAGTTCTTTCTTAAGATTTTCGCCATTTTATCCTGTACCAAGAATATGGAAGTAAGGGCACCCTGCAAATTCTCGTTCAGCTGGTTGAGATGGCAAAATACATCTGGCAAGTAAGCGACAGCTCATCAGTGAAATACTTGAAGTGTGAGGATGAACTGGAGAATAAGATCTGCAAACAATACATTTACTCTAGACACTTCAGCAAAAGAGAATCATATTCATTTCATTGTCAATTAATATATGTGCACTTAATGAAGTTGACAACTATGACACTGTCTTTAGAGCAGCAGGCGTCGTTCTTGCGATGAATGTTACACGGTACACATTTTGCTACTGGGGTCACTTCTTTAATCTTTGCATCAACATCACCGTGTCAATGCATGTGCTCCATCAGGACAAACCTTTATTCCATTCTATACCATTCATTTTCATATAGGTCTAGTTTTGAAAACATTTCATTTGAGGTTGTTGGGCGTCGGTCCTGGTGTGTAGGGGTAACCACACTTGCCTTCTAAACCCCAAATCGCGGGTTCAAACCCGGCCAGGGTCGATGGATTTTTTCGATCGTGTGAGGCATTCCCACCTTAGCTACTTTTAAACTGACTATTCATAAGATGCCTCCGAGTCATCTGCAAATTTGTTTTTCCTTGATGACAAATCTGATCGTTTTCTCTGAAAATGTTCTAAGAGTTTGTGTTCCAAAGCACCATGCTTGGTGTTAAAATGACGTTTCAAAAGGAAAAGATTCAACGTGTTTCATGACAAATGCGGTATTGCAATGGTTTTCTCTCCATCTCCAACATATGTGAAATCATATGATAAATGGTTTATGTTGTACTTATGTATTGCTTGTGTACAGGCTTTTTGTTGCTCTCTTGTACAACGATTTCGTCTGTTGAATGCTTAGCATTAGAAGTAGTGGTTTCTGTCAGAGGGGAATTATTTACCCCGCTTACGCTTATTTTTCCCTTTGAGCTTTTCGAGCAGCAATCCACTTATCCATGTTCTCGCTTACTTCTTCTAAATTTGGAACAAACTTCATATAAATCTGACAGTTTAACATATAAAAACCCACAATCAACAACAATAACGTAATTCTACTGCTTTCTTAACTGTAAATGCGCCTCACAGCTAAACAAATGACAAAATGTATCCCATTGTTGTCTGATCAAATAAGAGGGTCGTTCCGAAACCAATGCCTCCTATTTTATTCACGGAAACTACAGGAGATACATAAATCACAACAGCACAGCTAAATAGAGCAATATTTCAGCTACAGACTATCATTTTTCCACATAGTCACCACCATTCGTTATGCACTTTTGCCAAAGATGAACCAGAGCCTGCATGCTGCGCTTGTAAATATTTGAACCAGTTCCACTTCCTTACAGTTTTGACAACAGCATCCGTGTCTTGAAAATTTTCCCACGTAGTCCATCTCCGGTGACGATGCTATTCAGAAAATTGTCACCTTCAGCTTCATATTAGTCCAGGAGGTCCCGACAAATTTCATTCGATGCTTTTTTTTTTGTTCTTCTGTAAGCATCCGTGGGACCCATCTCGCACAGACTTTGCGATAACCAAGATATTCCAACAATGTTTCCAAGACATTACAGCCGACATTCACGTTTGCACACAATCTCTGGTTGTTATCCGCCGATCAGCAGGGATGAGTTGATCAAGACGCTCTTCATTGTGAGAGGTGACAGTTGTGCAGGGTCGACCGTGTCGTGGCTTGCCCTTTTCACCACCGTTAAAATGGCTTACCCATCGCCTCACATTGCTCACGTCTAGTGTATCCTCTCTCTATACACATTTAGCAAGCGTCGATGGATTTCAATCGGCGTAATTTCTTCAGCAGTGAGGAATTCAGTCATACATCTCTGTTTTATACGCGCGTCCATATCAGATTCCATTTTGGAACATTCCTCTGCTGGTGCCAATTACCGCAGAACAACGGACTCACCTTCAAAAGAAAGAGGAAGATTCAATCATCTTAGGCTTTTACAGTTACAACAGTTGCTCAAAATGCCCATCATCGGCATCGATACACTTCTGAGTACGTTGAACTACTGCTTGAGCAACTTTTGCGAAAGTGTCCTCAGCGATTGCAGCACATGCCGTTTCAATTTCTTCCCGAAGTGCTGTCAGTGTAGCTGGTTTTCTACGGTATACAATACCCTTGAGAGTTCCCCATAGGTAGAAGTCTAACGGATTTAGATCCGGAGAACGCGATAAAACTCAATCGGACCTCTTGGTCCCATTCAGTGCCTTGGATACTTCAAAATTGCTTTCCGCTCTTCAAACGATAATCTTGGCTCCATTTGGTTGTAGCAACGCTAATGTAATGTGAGTCGCATCTGTTTACAGAACATCATACTGCACATTACTGTTGTTTTTCGGTCCAACTTTGAAACATATTAAATAGATATGTACTGTGAGAGCGTGTATACATTTTTTGGCACCCTCGGTACATACCTTGTACTTTTTACACCTATTTATAGGTATTCTAATACGTGTCTACTTCTGCCCTGTCTCATATTTTGAAAAAAAAAATTGTCGGTAATAAAGCTGATTTGGTTCAAGCGTAATGCCCATCATAAAATACAGCTACCTCTAAGTTTTCTTTTATGGTTACTTTATACGTTTATCACAGTGAAGGTATGTCGATATTCGGCAAGTATGATCGGGAATATCAGTCTACTTGAGCATCTTTATCGCCATTCTGGATAACAGCAAGAACACCTGGACATAACTTTATCTAATAAGATGTTCATGAGTCTGTTTATTCTTTATTCATTTGTGAGAGTTAATACACAAATAGTTTAGTTGCTTTTGAGGCGTTTTGACGTGCGAGGATGATGATGATGATAGTAATAATAATAATAATAATAATAATAAACGAGCTTATCACATTAACAGTAGAAGGCAGTATGTTCAGTCGCAGTGTGATCCAAATTCCCGCTTCAGGACTCCAAGTGCTGTGATCTACATTTATTCTGATAAACACGTTGATTTCTGCAATTCGCAACGCCAAATAGCGGTAGATCTTGGTCTTTAGCTCCAGTGTTTATTAAAAAATGGCTAGGACTGGAGATTTTCCATATCGATACAGTGAGAAAGGTTGCTTTTTGTTACGTAAAAACCCTTTGAGCGATGTAACTTTTTTCACCGTGGATATCTTACGAAGTGACGCTTTGTGCGAAACAGTCGGTGTATGACCATATAAAGAAGATACGGGAAAAGTTAACACCCAGACCCAAATGCTTCATTCCCAACGTAAACAAGTGCTGCCAACATTGCAGGTAAGGTTAATGCTTTATGTTTGCATGTAAACGGCAAGGGCTACCAACATTTTAGGCGACTTTCATGCGTTATGCTTTCATTTTTAGAATGTAGTGTAATCGATATTCATTGTGAAGCACAGGTAGACAATGCAATTGATTGCGGAAATTGGTAAGTTTTTCGTTTTGGCTAACGGTAAACTTTGATCCCATTACTTAGAGTAGAATTACACAATCTCCTGTTTCAGCTTTGGGAAAATCGTAATATCCGTAAACATAAGCATTCGGACGAACGCGTGAAATCTGTATAGTAAGGTATATGTGAAGGTGGGAAAATCTCAAATCTCAATAGATGACATTTCGATATTTGCAATTTCAGCTGGCACAAATTTCATAGTACGTTGTCTATCCATATCTACTGAGAAAGAATTGTAATAAAGTACGTTTGGATGCCTACCAAATATTTTAAACCGATTTTCTCTTACAGCAAAATATCACATGCGAATTTAATATTGCAGCGTGCGTGGCATTCTCATCTAGATGGCGCCTCATTGTGAACATCTTTGTCTTACGAAATCCATCTGTTACGTTACGGCCGTTAGAATAAAGTAAACCGCCATTTCAGTAGCTCTGTATAAAAAGGAAATCACTAAGTAATTCATATTTTGCACCTTGCTTTCAAACTGAATAGCTAAGCGTGAGTGGGAAATGATTAAAAGGCCCAAATGCTTGGAAAACGGAAATACTTCTCAATTAATGTCATTGCAAATTTACCGACAATTCGCGTACAAGCTTGCTCACAGTGAGGATGCAAGGATATGAGATTATGCCATTTCTGTTATTCGTATATGACAATGTTCCTGAACTCATCCATCGCCAGGCAATCCTCAGCCATAAAACGGCTTCATCGTTAATACCTGATGACCATCTATGCCTGTAATAAAGATCTCTCCACTTCTACAATCCTTACCCTGGACTATGCCTTGTGAAACTTGCTCCCACTCTCCACTTAACATGCAGGAAGTGCTTGCTAAGTGAAGAATGCCAATTCGCGTGTGAGGCACGGCCCCTGAGCGGTGTACCAGAGTCCATTTAAAATTTCATTTTGAGGAGGCTTTTAACTATAAAATGTAACATTTTGTGAGTCTATAGGAACGAGAGAAGTAAAAGAAAAAAAAAAGTTCAGTTCCGCGTGAGATTCGAATCCGGGCCCACCGCTCAAAAAGCCGTGCCTCTAACCACTAGTCTAAGGGAGGGACGCAAAATTCTTCAAATTTTCCTACCTCTTCACTCCTCAGGCAAAATGCTTTATAAAATTGTGCTCCCGCATCTCTGCCGTGGTGCTCTCATGGTAGGACTTATGTAGGATTGCAGTTCCCTTAGTTATATAAAAACGGCATGCCTACGCTCACAGAGGGCACCACTTGCAGAGCTGCTCCGCCGTTCATGAATTAAGCAGATGAACCTGCAAAGACTCGAACCGCTGTATTCAGAACTTACCACCTGCGTAGTTGCGCCTTTATCCACTCGGCCACGGGAGCTGGTAAAGAATTTTCGCTTTAAACTGGCCTTTGATAAGTTTTGAACTTATGCAAAGACTTGACATAAAAAGCCAATGCAAGCAGTAGAAATAAAACCCAAGTTACCGTGCTCCTCGAGTCAGACCGCTAACCGCTCGGCCATTGAGAGCACGATGAGCATGTAGTCTCAAATGTTGCCCTTATCTTTTGTTAGTGCTGATGTTTTAAACGATTTCCCTCCTGCCTTAATCTAAACTATTTTGAAATGAGTCGTTTTTGTTTGATGTTCAGCATCTATAATTGCTCTAAAGTAATTTTCGGTGACTTTGGAAGAAAGTTTTTTTTGAAAATCCCCAAATTTTGGCAAGCCCCAGAGCCCCCCTTTCGGGGATTAGGATTCCTGAATTTCGTTTGCCACTAGATCGGGCCACCTTGTTAAGTTTTTCGCCAAAAACAAGTTCCTAATTCTAATACTACCTTCCATTTTGTGATATCGAACTGGTCCTATGCTGCAGCCTACTGTTAACACGTTTTTATTCATAACAGTCGCAATTTTGCGAATATTCGAAATCTAAGACCAGATCTGAATTTGAAATGACTTCAGCTTTCTAATGACACCCCAAGTGCTTGCATACGTTGCGAAATAAGAAAATCGATTTTTCAGCCGACTGAAAATCCAAGCCTTGGTGTTTCGAAACCTATCAGCCCTCATAACTGCCAAAGGGATAAAGGTAAAGTCATGAACCTTTACCAGATGTAGCACAGGTCCAGATGCTCCTACCGGTACCCAAAACGTCGAAAAAAGTGTCCAGAGAGCGGAGATATTCGTGCCTTTAGGTGGCAAAAACCGTAAATTTCGGTCGATAATTTTCAACATCTCCGATTTCAATGAAATTCACAACCAACATACATTTGATTCTCAGGATCTCAGATCTGGTCTCCATTTCCCGAAATTCCTATTTTACGGCATTTATGACGTTTCAAAATTTACGACAATCTGCTTTGACGGGCTGTCATTTCACTAACAGAAGCGATAGAACGAAAATTTCAACCGATTCGTGAACTGGAGCGTCTATAAAATACAATAGATGTAAACTTTTTGAAATTTAAATTTGAAAAAACTGTAAAAATAATTAATCGAACCCAGAACCTCAGCCCCACTAAGCTCGAACGCTAACCATTCAGCCCATGAAACAAGTAAGAATCATGCTGCCCGCAAGGAAACACATGCAACATTAACGTGCGTAGTTGTGCTCTTAGTGCCTGCTGCTTTACACAGATGCCGTAAGCACACACATTTGTATTGCAAATACCCCTGTGTGGGCTTCGACATTTGCGTTACTTTCTTATTAAAGTCGGCCAAACGCGATGCTTAACATATTAGCAACGTAATAATTATGCTGTCAAAGATTGTGCAGGTTCGGAACTGCATATATAAAACTCTCACATTAAACATTTTCGTGAACAGTACTGCAAGCATTTGGATGTCACACTTTTCTATGTTCTAATAACGAATTGCCCTTATATTGCCCAGAAAGTCCTAGAGCGTAAGTTGCACGACTGATGAAAGAGAGTAACGCAGGCATAAATCACGAAAGTCGCCCGAAAATGTTGGTAGCTGTTGCAAACATAAAGCATTAACCTTACCTGCAATGTTGGTAGTGCTTGTTTACGTTGGGATTGAAGCCATGTGATTTTCCCGTTAGCTTCCTCATGTAGGCAAACCCGACCATTTCACGCAAAGCAGCATTTCGTATTAGATCCGCGATGAAAAGATACATTATCCAGCTGCTTTTCGCATTTTAAAACGCCACTTCTCCACTGTATTTGATTATGGAAAACTTCCGGTCACAGCCGTTCTGCAATCAACACTACAGCTGAACGCCAAGACCTCCCGATAGGTTGCGTTGCGAATTGCAGCAATCAGCGAGGTTTTTCAAAGTCTATTAGAGAGCAGCACTTTCATGCCATTAGAGGGAAATTGCAGTCAGTAAAGTAGACCTTGGGAATATCTATTGAACTGTCTTCTATTCGGAATAAAATTGTTTTTTGAAATATTTGAATTAAAAAGGAATGTAATTTCTATGGCTCTGGGGTGTTGTCTCTGTAATGTATAGATTTTTTTTTTTTAATTTTAGCGCCTTCTGTATATTTGGAGTCGTAGTGTGTTTTCTGGGCACTTGTTTAATATATTTTTTGTACGAGCGTGTCCGGAAAGTAAGTTACAGTTTGGAAAAAAAAGGCATAAAATATTTGTTTTCACACCAACATTTATTCGTACATGAAAGAGCATTCCTTAACCTATTTTTCGACATAGTTGCCACCATTGTACAGCCATTTGTCATAGCGGGAAATCAACTTTTATATGCCCTTTTCAAAGAAAGATGCCACCAATGAAGAAAGCCACTACCGAACACCGTTTTTTTTTTTTTTTTTTTTTTTGCGCTGTCGCTGTCAAAGTTCCTTCCTCCAAGCTTACACTTCAGGTTCAAGAACAAATGGTAGTCAGAAGGCGCAAGATCTACCTGTATGGCGGGTTATTGAACTGCTCTCAACTGAATTGCTCAATATTGTTTTGTGTGACAGCAGAATGGGGATGTGCATTTTCACGAAGCAACACAATGCCTTAACTAAGCGTTCCACGCCTTTTGTTTTAAATTACGCGCCGAAGATTTCTCAATGTTTCACAGTATCGCACCGCATTGATGGTTGCATCTCTGGAAAGGAACTCAACAAGCAGAATGCCCCGTTTGTTCCAAAACACAGTGCACATGTTTTTTCGTACTAACAACGTTGTTTTGAATTTTTGGGGGATCCTGTGTGCTTTCATTCCATCGACTATTATTTTGATTTTGGAGTGATGACAAACCCAAGTTTCATCGCCGGTCACTATTCTGTGACTTAAGATTTCATCTCCCTCATCACTGTATTGGGTAAGAAATGTCAAAGCTCTGTCAAATCGCTTCATTTTGTGGACATCCGTAAGCATCTTCGGAACCCAACGGGAACACAGTTTGCGATAATTTAAGTGCTTTGTGACAATCTCATGCACAACAGATTTTGAAATTTGTGGAAACACATCACAAAGCACTCTTATTGTGAACCGTCTGTTTTCACGAATTGCCTCATTCACTTGTTTAACCAAACCATCAGTGACAACAGAAGGCCGCCCTCTCCGTGCTTCGTCATGAACATTGGATTGTCCATCATTGAACTGCCTCACCCACTTTCTCATCTGTCATTACATTTCCACCGTAAATCTCTACAAATTGACGATGAATTTCAGCTGGCTTAACATTCGTTGTGTTCAAAAACCGTATTACGGAACGCACTTCACAGTCGGCGGGATCAGAAATCGTGTTAAACATTTCGAACGATCACAAACAAATGTAAACACACCACCATCTGACTGTAATGGCGTCAGTGGACTGACAATGAACCAGAGAGACAAGTGCACATGCGTGGAACAGCGACACAAGCGTTGCGGTGGCGATAGAACGAAATGGTACTGACTTTCTGAACACGCCTCGTATATCCAATATCATATTATAAGTATAAAATAATAATATTATTAGACGTTTGAAAGTGTGGAACTCCTTGTTTTAATTGAGATTTCTCAATAGTCCATGTAATGTTCTATACTGAGAATTAACTGAATGATTCATTCACTTGTTCTGGAAGGCAGAAACTGAATTGTACAATATCAAGTACTTACAGAAGGGAATGCATTTTGTTTGAAAATACATAACTTAACCTATCTTAAACCTATTCTAGTTTATCAGCTTTCAAGACATTAACCTTTTTAGTAGTGACGTATGCCCTTGAAATTACATCAAAGATATATGAATAATTTACATGTTGCCTTAACTTAGCTTAACCTCACCCAATCCAAATCACTAATTTAAGTAAAAAACGAAAGTCAATGTTCAGTGAAAACAATTTCTATGTTTATATTTTGAAGAATGTATGGACACAGTAATGTAATTTATCTGCCCTGAGTGTTTCTGAATTCGCATAATACTAATCACATTCGTCAGCATCACTTCAGGTTTTGTTCTAACACATTCACTTTTTGGAAGTGTAGTCGCAACAAGGAAGTGAATGATAATGTCGCCATTTACAAAATACAAACCATGCTTCCCGTATTGCTATCAATTTCCATTCTTTAGGTCCAAAATGTTAATTTCTGAAAAAAAAAGTATGAAGTGTGGCAGCAATGTGGGTTTATTCGTGTTTTCAGATGCCAAACCTTCTACTGTTAGCAATAGAGAGCTCAGCTGAATGTCACTTTAAACATAGATAAAGTGATTGAAGTTTTGAAATAAATTCTTATTTACTCTTAGGAGGCAATTCTTCACAATGGTGGAATTGAATAAAAGACATGAAGCTGTCCCTGGCTCCCCGTCAATTACAGAATAATAGAAATAATTAATATTTGTAAGTTTAGAATCAGCAACTCGGTAATTATGTGCAAGTATGTTGTACATTTTCTTTCAGTGGAGGAACTTTAATGACATAACTCGTATATATAGAATTAATATTGTATAGTGGTTAAATGCATTCATAAAGTATAATTTTTGTAATATTCAAGAAATAAAATGTAGAAATGTAACAAGCTAAGGAGAAACTCTCCTCTTTCTCCGAACGTAGAAAGACTTGGCAAAAGGCAAACAATGTAAGGTAAGCCCTTCAGGTATACCCTTCAGGTATACGGCTGGGGTTGAAAATGCCCCCGCTTCAGGGCAGAAGCCGACCTGTTTAGTGACAAAGTTGCAGGTGTCGGTGTAAAAAGTCGTTGACAGTAATGTACGAAATCTGTCTAAAATTCATCTTATTGACGAATGGCGAAGCACTTGACAAAAGCTTTCTAGAGAATAGAAATGAAATTCAGTGAGGTAAGCACTCACCTATGAGACACGCTAACACAAAATTGGCGGAAGCATTTCGCGCCCTTGCCCATGGATGGCGTCGTTTGATATCGTGCATGAAAGGACTAGAATTTTATCCAAAACGGTGCAGTCTCAGAATTTTCCAGGTCCAGATACGTGTGGCTGCCGTCGCCCGGGGATCACCGGAAAAGCAGCCTAAGTACCAAGTAGCAGTTATGGTGACAACGAAGCTTGAGCGCCAGTCACCACGTTAACTGCCGATACAACATTGAGCTGCGTTAAGAATTCAGCTAACAATTTCATCGCACTCGGCACCATTTGGTCATCGTTTCTTAAACTTACATGTTTGCCAAGATTACCTTGCCCGTGGTTCGACGTGAGACGTGAGTTTGCACGGATATTAATATTAGGAGAATAAACTATATCAGCAAAGTAAATAACGAAGCGTTATTTGTCGTCACCTTCGGGGTCCCGTTTCACTTAAGCCCGGCGGCTCTCACAGTCGCCAAAATCTAGCGAAACGCCCTCAAGAGAGTCTCCTCGAAGAAGAGTGGGAGCGGTCTGCAGCAGCTGTGGCGAAATCTGCGATCAATGGGCACAAATTATTTACTTCAGCACCCATACAACCCAATAGCCGTCCCCCAACTATCTTATTTCAGATACACAATACAATACGTGTTATAATAAATAAATTACTGACTACTTTTAGCATTAATGCTTTAACACACTATACATCTGACCTGAACATGCTGCCTGTAGCTATCGAATAGAACGAGTATTTTTAAAAAATGAACTCAGCGGATGTTTATTCGCAACAAACGAAAAACACAAATCACAAAATAAGACTAATATTTAGAAATATAAGGATATGAGATATTAATTTTTAATATGATACATTGTTATATTACTATGAATTTAGTACAAAATAAATATACCATTTAACTTCCAACTAGAAAGTAGGGCATTTCATAAGTCATATGAGTAAAAAAAGGACATTTTATTAATTTCTGCATGTCTTCTTATAGGACAGTTAATAATAATAATAATAATAATAATAATAATAATAATAATAATAATAATAGCTGTAGTGAAAAAATTAGTATAATGGTCACTCTAGACTAAATTCCGCAACTGAATGGGACAAGGTGCAAAATTGCTTAAACAGTGTTAACAAATAGTCAAGAAAAGAACTAAATGATTCATGTCTCTTCACTGAAATTTCCAAACCTATTGACACGTGTCACTTCTAAAAAGGTTAGAAGGCTGGAAAACGGCTTAAAGGAGAGTAAATTGTAGATGGATTGAGTTATTAGAATAGTTTCAAGAAAACTGCGTTATCTTCTTTAGGTACTTTAGGTGATATTGTGCAGTTAATTGTACCGTCCAGCAACAAATGCACCCTCTTAGAGAACGAACGAAGAACGAGTGAATGAATTTTCAGTAATGAATAATATATAACCTGCTGAAAAGTGTTATTAAATACTGAAATTTTGAAAAACAGTTTGGAAACAAAATGTAATTTCAACTATGCATATAATAAATTGTACGATTTAGTTCTAGAAATTACGTTATTACATACTATATACTTAAATCAAAGCATCAAAAGTACATGGCCATAATATATAACAAATATTGACATCAATTTATAAAAAGTTTGTTAATTTGTAGTTATTCAAAAATTAATAAAATATATGAAATGCTGGCAATAAAATGTGATTAAAACTATATATTTTTTCTAATGTATTACATTTTAATGTTTATTTTAAATTGCTATTTATGCTTGGAGATAGATTTATTTTATAGGCCTAACTTTTTTTTAAAAAACTATGTCATTCCTTATGACATTTTATTGAGGGAATTTAGGGTGGATTGACTATAATATTGTCACCCTAAGTTAACGTTATAGTATTTTGTAGGAACAATTTATATTTTGATAAGCTACCAGACGCAATTTTTTTTTCAGATATACACTTCTGCATTTTCCCTTTTTTCAGCATAGCAATGTTTTGTACTTTTTCCAAGTAAGTTAATGAAAGATGTGAGTTTCAACGCCTTATAAAAAGTTCTTTGCTGCCCAGCCATTCAAGAACTTACAGCTAAGCTTAAACTGCGAAAAGACAGAAAACCGAAAAAGATTTGAAGAATGTTATAAAAGAAAACATTCCACAACTTGTGACTGTTGACACTGAACATAGACGTCTTCTTTTATCCGGATATATTCCCCTTTTTACACCTTTGACAAGAGTCCGGGTTTTTTAAACTCCTTGAAATGTAATTGTTTTGGTAACATATATACGTAGCTATTTGAAATTATCTGTTTTGGCGTCTTTTAAAAATAATTTGCCAGTAGGTGGCTGCAACATCAATATAATATACCCTTTATTAACAAAGAGCTAGCCAATCGACATATAGAAGCGTATCGATGTGCGAATATAGTTTATATAATATGAGGAAATATTCTCATATTTTTGTTGTAAGTTTAATTATACCGTAGCCAGCAAACACCCTGCATTCAGAAAAGCAACAAATAAACTTTAAGTTGGTTGTAAAATTTGTGTATCAACGACCTAATACGAAGATATGTCCATAAGTTTCCAGCCGTGTCGATAAGGATTATCGCCTTCACAAAAGCCTTGTCTGTTAAATAAACAATTGCAGCTGTAACTTCCGCTCTACTATGTTCAGTTGTTCAGATATAGTTCCACAAAGAAGGCTATGTGTAGAAAATTGTGACATATTCAAAATGGAGTTTAGAGCTGTTATTAAGTTCTTCACAAAAGAAGAATTTACTCCAAATGAAATTAAACAGCGACTGGACGGTGTATATGGGGAAGTATCCCGCTCATATTCTACCGTAAAAGAATGGGTCAAACTTTTTCGAATGGGTAGAGAAAGCATTGAAGACGAAGAGCGTGCAGGTCGACCCTTGGAGGTGCTCATTCCTGAAAACATCGCTCGCTCTTGTGGAAGTAGAAATTATGGAAGACCGGCGGCTCAAAGTTACAGAAATGGCAGTAAGGTTGACTTTTCTAAAACAACAGTCCTTCGAAATATTAATGAACATTTAAACGTGAATAAGGTTAGTGCAAGATGGGTGCCTAGACGTCTTTCCTCAGTCCAAAAGCAGCAGCGAGTCATGTGTTTTCAGCCGTTTTTGGATTTCTGCCGTGGAAATGAGAGAGAAGTTCCTCAAACCATTATTACAGAAGATGAAACTATGGTCTTCCACTATGATCGCTTGTCCAAAAGAGAATCAATGGAGTGGCACGCGTAAACCTGGCGAAGCACCGCCTCTAAAGGCCAAGGTCACTCAGTCAACCAAGAAGATCATGGCCACAATCTTTTGGGACTGTGAGGGAAGACTCTTCATTTACTTCAAGGAGAGAAACACCACAGTAAATGGGGAGTACTATGCTGGCCTACTGCACAGACTACGTGCTTCCATCAAAGAGAAAAGGCAAGGAAAGCTGAGTGGTGGTGTGTGCCTTCTTCACGACAACGCGCCTGTGCACACAGCTCTGGTTGCAAAGGAAGCTGTGAAGAAATGTGACTTCAAGGAGATTGACTATCCCCCATACAGCCTAGATCTGGCTCCCAGTGACAATTTCCTCTTCTGACAACTCAAGAAGGAACTTCGAGGAAGGAAATTTAAGTGTGACGAAGAATTGAAGGATGATGTTTATGCCCATTTTGCAGACAAGGAAGGCTTTTCATTGTTTGAGGGGAGGGATTGAAATGTTAATTCAAAGATGTGAGAAGTGTATTTCAATAAAGGGTAACTATATTGAAAAGTGAAATATAGTTTTTGTCTTTATCATACCTAGAAAATGGTTAGGCCGGGAACTTATGAACCTACCCTCGTACCTCACGATTCAATGAATTCTCATTTTTTGGAACGGTAACGAGTTTAGCTGATGTAGAAATACCATTGCCTCCCTGCTCTTTTTTGTAGCAGCTAAGAGCAAATGACGCTTATTTATAAGCGGAGAAAAATGTGGGGCGATTCTCCTCACTAAACGACGAAGACGAGCAAACCCAGGGCTGTTGCGCCTAAATGCGCAAGTAGTTCTTTGGAGGAATTTGTCAAGAATGTAATGTGTAACCTTAAACCAAGGACTCGCCTTTCAGCACCATTTGCGTATTCAGGGAACTAAAGCTTTAGCAGCAATTTCAAAGTTGTCCCCCATTTTCAAGATAAACTAGTTCCCCTCCGTGTAAAGTGTAAAGTTGGGAATTGTACCGGCACCGCCACGAGTTGCCGAGGTCGTTAAGGCACCGACTCGTGAGCGTGAGGTCATAACAACAACAACAACAACAATAGTAATAATAATAATAATAATAATAATAATAATAATAATAATAATAATAATTGCACGATGCGAGGTTTGGGGATATACTGCTCCGACCCATATTAATTATTTGCAAAAAAGCACAAAATGTTGCCCTTGGAGCATTTTTGGCCCAAATTCTGCATTAAAATTCCGGCCTAGAACAGTCCTCAACACCATAAGGAAATATGTCCATAAGGCACATCAAGCACTAGAACGTAATTGTTTGGCAATATAATGCGGTGAGGTGCTGGGTCCAGACTGACATTATAGCGCTTAAAGTAGCGTAGGGCTTGGTAATAAAATTATTCGTGCACATTCTACAAGATGAGATTGTACAAAACTGCAGCTGACACCTCGCCAAACAGCCGACGTACTCCTGCGTTTCCACTGAAATCGTAGTTCAATTTAAACCGCTTTGGACGTGGTCGACACTTGGATGGCATGCCAGGCACCTTTCCATCACGCGGAAGCCAACAAGCCAAACTACGTGTGTCAGCAAATGCCCGTAAGTGTCTGGTGTGCCACTTACATCCCTCCCTTAGCCCCTTAAATCTTTCGACAACAAAAATCTTGACAAACCTCAGGCAACCAGAAGAGGCAGATAAAGCCATTTAGTGGCCAGGTGCTGCCAACAACCCGACTCGCTTGTTGAGTCGACCCGACAGGACGCAACGCAACGCAGGTTTTGCATCACTTCAATTGGCTACTTGTTGTATGCTACTTGGCAATTTGTGAAAGAGAAATGACGGAGTAGTAGTAATAGTAGTAGTAGTAGTAGTAGTAGTAGTAGTAGTAATAGTAGTAGTAGTAGTAGTAGTAGTAGTAGTAGTAGTAGGGGTAGTAGTGGTAGTAATAGTAGTAGTGGTAGTAGTAGTAGTAATAGTAGTAGTAATAGTAGTAATAGTAGTAGTAGTAGTAGTGGTAGTAGTAGTAGTAGTAGTAGTAGTAATAGTAGTAGTAGTAGTAGTGGTAGTAATAGTAGTAGTAGTAATAGTAGTAATAGTAGTAGTAGTAGTAGTAGTAATAGTAGTAGTGGTAGTAGTAGTAGTAGTAGTAATAGTAGTAGTAATAGTAGTAATAGTAGTAGTAATAGTAGTAGTAATAGTAGTAGTAGCAGTAGTAGTAGTAATAGTAGTAGTAATAGTAGTAGTAGTAATAATAGTAGTAGTAGTTATAGTAGTAATAGTAGTAATAGTAGTTGTAATAGTAGTAGTAGTAGTAGTAATAGTAGTAATAGTAGTAGTAGCAGTAGCAGCAGCAGCAGCAGCAGCTTATTTATTACAGTGACACCAATAAAATGCAAAATAATTTCAACAGGCACCGTGCTTTTATGATACACAAAATTAATCAAGTAGTGTTTTACTTAATCAATGTATCTACAGTGAACCGCCTTTTAAACGGATGGAAAGGTTGTATTTTGTCAGTGCTGTCGCCAGAAAGTAAATTGAGCAAGGTACAAAATATTCATGTTCCTTAACAAGTGTCTTTAGAGAAATAATAATATTCTGAGGTGGCAGGGAACATCCTTCACTTCAAGGAATTAGGAAAGACCACGATTCTTCATTGCCTTTTGAACTAATGATTTAGAGGTATTTCACAAGAAGATGATTCTTGAATAATATAATATGCCATTTTGTAACGTATAAGCAAGCATATTATGTCCTTTGGTTTGTTATTTGATAGATTATAATTCTGGCAAACTTGTAATTAGTCGATAAGCTATGTCACTTAATCTTGCATGAGAAATACAAGTAGGAAAATTTTAATTGAAGGCCAAAAAAATTCAGCTCAGTTTTCTTCTATTGGATGATTTTTTTCATTCGCTCCACGAGCAGTTGGCAGTAATTGACTAAGCTCTGTAGTTCTCTTCTCATTCCCAGCTTGAAAGTCCACCGGGGTCCCAGAAGGGAAGCCAATACGAGTTTAACACTAAGAACGTGCTGATGTGTTCTTGTGCGTAGTGTAACAGTGCATTAAGTATTCATTATGCGGCGTAATACAGCATATTAATTACGTTAATATAACTCAATTCCTGTATTCTATTCCTCAAGGAGCATTTCTTTACATTCGTACGCATGTATGAAATTGTTTCAAAAGAGATTTCCTGATATTCAATTCCAAATTAAAGATCGGTTCTCAGGTTGGTAAATAACTTTCGTAGACGGGAAGTATTCTTGATAAAAAGCGTATACAGCCACGTACAGTATTCACAAAAATGAATGAATTGTATTTAACGCCCGTCTTTCCTACAGAGGCAGCACAGGCGATGGACACTGATGATACATGAGATGAAATGATATATTGGGAAAGGATTTATTTATATTTTTAAGGAAAGAAACGTTACAGGCCTAAGTATAGGGTACCTCCCCGGCATTTGCCATTTATGAGGACTGAGGAAAAGCTGTAAAGATACCTCAGTCAGGGAGAACGGTCCTGGCGGGATTCAAACCCCAGACCTCCCGCTCACGAGTCCTCCCCTTAACGACTTCGGCCACCTGTGGCGGTAATTAGTACTCACAGAAGAAATGTTGGATAACATTGGACATGCTCTGGAACATTTCCCTAAAATATCTCAGCAAATGGGAATTTCCTATTCCTCTGTTCAAACAGCTACAAAACTAATGAAGTTAAAACCCGATAAAATTAGTGCAATAACATAAACCGGGTGACCCTGCATCCAGGAGTAGATTTTGTGAATGAATTTTGCATATGACAGAGAAATTGACCCTAATCTAATTTTCTTTAGGACCAACCTAAGTGGGTATGTTAATTCACAAAGCAAAAGATAATGGAGTTCACAAAAACGGATCTGCTTCACGAGGAACCCCTGCATGATCAAAAGATAGATGACTCGCCATTAACGTCCAGAGAATAAGAAACCTTATTTTTTTTAAGAAACAGTTAACATTGATAAATATTTACAGAATATTTTACAGCTCTTTTTCCAGTTCATGTCCCATTGCATGCGGTTCATGAAATATTCCACGATAGAGTCATTGCTAACAACATTATGACTCCCTCGGTTCTCCCATTTAACGTCCTGCAGTTTAATCTCTGGGGGGGGGGGAATTAAAGAAAAAGTATTTGAAGTATTTGACATCATTTATTTAGAGCGAAATAAGGAAAGTAGAAATGGTCAGTGAAGAGAGAAGAAAATTTATACAAATGTATGGTATAATAATTTTTGTATATAAAGTGGATGTCCTCTGAATGAGTGGGCAGGGCGAAATCTCAGTAGGGTACCCTATATATTGTACATTTCTTAGCACTAAATAAATTATTATTATTATTATTATTATTATTATTATTATTATTATTATTATTATTATTATTATTATTATTATTATTAGGGTATTAACATCAGCAAAAACGAATCATTTGCAGCGATTGCGTTTGTCACAAACAGCTTAGATTTCACTGCTTTCTCTTTCCATTGGAGAGCAGAGGAAGAGCGGAACTTAAAGAATGCACATTTATTAGTTTTAACATCCTACGGCGCTGAATCAGCGCGGCAAGAGAACAGCTGGGCACATTGCCCGGTAGCACCTATATCTGCGAGCATTCGTCAGGCTCAGCTTGTTGGTAACATAAACACTGCTGTCCCTATACATAACTCGTGACTCATATGTGCACATACATGTCCCAATTGTTACGCATTAGTTTTACTCGTCGTGCATAAATAGCTCGCCTCCTGCTTTTACTTACAATAAGTTATCTCATCATCCCTGCATGCCCTTTTAACGCGAAACCTCGCTTACGCATTTTTATATTTTTAATTTTGTCGTAATATGATGCTACTTTCACCTATGACTCAGTGAACTATGATTTTTATACTAGGCCCATCCTATTACTGATAAAGAGCTCCATTTTGAACTATGAAACTGGTGATATCACAACGATTAAAACGAAAATGTAATACAAAATGTGAGGAAGAAAATTGGGTGTATTTTTTCCCGAAAACCAATATGAACTAAATTTTGAAATAATGAATTATAAATGGGGAAAGCTTTTAATTCAAATGCATATTTCTTCTCTGGTCAGAAAATATGTTCACTTGTTATGTGAGTTAATTACTAAATTTCCAACCATTTAAATGATATTTTATTTTGCATATAGTGTATATACACTGCTCAAAAATTACAGGAACACATGTTTAAAAAACCCCCAAAATAAATATTGATACAATGTAATTTTTGACAGTCACACGTTATGTTTTGAAATATTGTTTAAAACTAAAATAAAGGTCTAGGATTTGTTAATTTTTCTCTGAATAAATTAGTGAAGTTTCAAGAATGAGCGCTCTTTGACTAATTTTTTTGAAAACCGTTTTAACAGCAATCTGTGGTACGAAATTGTTATTTTGTGTTCTCTGAAGCTGATACAGAGCAACGAGACATCAGTCGCCCAAGCAGTTGTGTGAATTGAAGATGGCCAGTTCATTCGCTTGGTCTCTAGGTTCTTCATTCTGTCATCCATAGCATTTGGAGGCGATATATAGAGACAGTTGGGCGGCCCGGACAAGCGCGTAAGAAGAAGATAACAGAGATACAGAACAAATATCTTGTCCTATCAGCTTTGCGCAGATGCAAATCTACAAAATAATGTATGAACAACATCTGGAGTGATGATTTCTGATCAGACTGTAAGAAACAGACTGAGTTATTCAGGGTGGAGATCTAGAATCCTCTTTCAAGCCCCTCGTTTGACAGAGCACAAGGACGCCAGGCTGAGATTTGCTCAGAATCATCTCAACTCGCAACTCCACCAATGGGAGGCTGTTCTCTTTACAGACGAGTCAAGATTTCGTTTGACGGGTTGTGATGGTCGTACACGTGTATGCAGACGTCCTGGTGAACGTCCCGCTCCATCCACCATTATTGAACATGACAGATTTGAAGGCGGTTCGATCACAGTTTGGACTGGCATTACTATTGAGTCTCGGACAGAGCTTGTTGTTGTCCCACAGTGCATGAATGATGTTTACATTAATCACATTATCCTTTAACATATCGTACCCTTTGCTTTTGATATGGATCCTACCATAGATGTCCTGCAAGAATGTCAAATTCGGGCCTGCATGCTGTCCTGAACTCAATCTGTGGGATAAGGTGGCAAAACATTTCGCGAGCGTCCTGCTATGTCACAGAACCTGAGAGAACTCACAATCGCACTCACTGAAGAATGGGAGAAAATCCTACAAATCTTTAATAGCAGGCTGGTGCAAGATATGCCACATACGTGCTATGAAGTTATCGCAGCTTACGGAGGTACCGAGTGTTGAAATAACCATGATAACGTTGATTACTAAACAATGTAATCTTGTATTTCCACTTTGTTTTCTGTATAAATCAATAATTTGTTCGTATTTCTAATCCTGAAACAAAAGTTTGTTAGAAAGCCTTTTCTAATTTTACATAATTCTTCAATCTGTAATTATAATAGTCAAAAATTTAATTATATCAATATTTATTTTGGGGCTTTGGTTTAAACATGTTTCATTTACTATTTTTAAGCAGTGTATATTGCTTATTTTGTTAACACGCATAATATTTTAGCAGTTTGCAAAGAATGGTGCATATTTGCTTGTTTTACATGTGTATTAAACAAATATATTTTTATTTTATTTATTTTATACTCATATTTTATATACAAATACGACATTACCAAATAATATGTGCCATCGAGTCAGTCTTCAAACATTGATGGTAGCTCACACGCAACACAATCAATAGGTCGGCGAATCCCCGCCTTATCTGGTCATAGCCGTTCCCTCGCGGTATGAAGGTGGGTGTTAAGGAGTTCTCGCAATTGAGTTCTAAGTGCGGTAGTTATACTTATAAACAGTTAGGAATGTAGTGAATACCATTTGATTCAAACTATTTTTCATCACTTAAAATTACTCAACATGTTAAAAAACACAGAAATGGAAATGAACCTTTCTTACATATCTTTACATTTTTCTCATCTTCCTTCTGTTATTACTACTTTAAAAATCAACAGTAATACTTTGTGCCAGTCGTTAATGTATTTCAAAACCAGCTTCCAAATTAAATTCGGTACCTTGAAGTGCTGGCACTGTAGTGAAGGAAAAAGTACATAGTATTCTTAAAAAAAGTAAACAAATAAAAATAAATAAAAAAGGGATATTATCAAATGTGAGATTGAAAAGAAATCTTAGCAGGGAAACATTCCAGAATGCCTAGGAAATAAGATCAAATTGCAGCTTTTGTTGTATACCCCCCTAAGTTCCTGTGAGGGGAAAGAAGTTTTTCCCGCAATAAGAGTATCCTAATAAAGCAATAGAAGGTTAACTGAAGGCTAACTGTGGAAGGCTTGAAACTTTTCGTGGTCGTAAAAGAGAGAAAAAAAAGTTGAGAGTGTGCAGAAATAAAAATATAAGTACCTTATTTATTTATATAGTTTAATTTTTATGGAAAATTGTCCTAATTCTTCAAAATTAAAGATAAAGTTAAATAATTCATATTGTTTCCACAATATTTTTATTCACAGAGAGATTACATATTATTGCGTTAAATTTTTATGTCACGTCAATAAGATGACTTAATACTTTTTATATGGACATATTTATGTGTATATTATGGAAGTTTTCATTGCTTAAATGCATACACACTAAAGGGATTATTAGAGTATACAATTCCTGTCCCTAGTTGTAAGTAAACTAGGACTGCATTGCATCTTCATTGCGCAGCCAATCAAAACAAGTTATCTGGGACTTAACTATGCCGTGATATTCTATCTGTATGGTCTTAAATAAGTCAGTAGCCTAGTGTGTGTCATTCTGCAGCTTCTAAGCAGTCATAAATGTAAACAAAGGGGTAAAAATTAAACAATAATAGTAATAATAATAATAATATTAATAATAATAAGCAAAACAAAAATACACTAAAACAACTCACTCGTTTCAGCCAAATATTAATAAATCAAGTTCTTTTTTATCCTTTTTATCCTTTTATCCTTTCCATGATGTTCTCTCTATATCGGAGAAGAATACATTCCGTACTTGAAAAAGTATGGTCTTGTAACTTTCTGTTCCTCAATAGAAGTGCAACACTTGTTACTGAAACGTTACAAGTGAACATCATAAATAGATGAAGGAACAGCTGTTTGTCATACGTCATCATACCTGAATTAGGTTATGTCCACTCTTTAGGGATTTTCAATGTACAGAACGGATTATTGTCATTCCTGCTAAATGGGTCTTGTATTTTTCTCAGATATAATAATAATAATTTAAATACTTTATTATATGTTTATCGATATTCCGGCGTAATAATCCACTTTGAGACGACTGTCCCTTACATTTAGGAGCATCAATTTCAGTCGTCGAGAGATGGCAGAAGAATCGAGCTTCCCGATTGCTCTGTCATTTATTTTATTAGTTCTCTTGATCATTTATATTTATTTATTTGTTTATACTGCTTGACAATCATGTTCGTTATAAGTAAATCGCTAGAAAAATTGCGTCAAAAAGAGATTATTTTAAAAGAGAATGAAGAACGAAAAGAAATTATTTTCGTAGCATGTAGCAATAACATTAAAAATACATTAAGTAAAATGCTGGCCTGAAATATGCATTTGAAACAGGAAACGTCAATATCAGTCATAAGCCGTGCTTTATTTGCACTTAACCTAACTTTATCATGTACACAAATACTTATTTATTATTTCTTTATACATATTCCTACTCATCATCACCAATGGTTTTTGCTAATACTAGCTTGGGTCAACTGACTTCCAAAATGATTAAAAAGATAATCAATATTGTGCCGTACTAATGTTCCTACACTTGTGTGGAACAAAAAACATCCCTGTTGAGTTTGTTCCCTTTTTACATACCAAAAAATGTTGACTTACATTTATTTATCTTTAAGCTCCATTTTTTTACAATATTTCTCTGTTGCTTGCTTTCTTTAAACCTCCACTTGTACTTGCAGCTGTTACTAATCATTTGCAAAAAACTTAACCTGGAAATGTCTTTATTTTTAATTGATTGATAGTGTCCATTCTCCCTCCCTATTTCTTGACTATCTCATCTGATTTAGTTAATAATAATAAAGTATAGAATCGTATTCTTCTAATGCCAGTCATGCTTGTATGAAGTCAAATTTCGCAAAAATCTTCATTTATCCTATGTATAGAGTAATGAAATAATCTATTAAATATCTTCGAAATAATAGTATCAGAAAAAGTAGCACTATATTATTATTCTGTTAATAATAGTTTATTTTTCATAATTCATGCTATAGGCTCAAAGAAATTCCCTGCTGCATGCTGTATCTGAAATTAGCACGACTAGTATGTAAGGCGTAATGATCCATTTTGAAGCGACGGTCGCTTATAGCTACATTTAGGAGCATTCAATTTCAGTGTTGAGTTTTTTTTTATCTTAATTGACTTATTTTTCAGTTTATTAAAATGTGGTGTAAATTTGTTATATTTTAAGTAGTGCGAAATATTAGGTCAACCATCTCCCATCCATCTGTTTATTTTTAGGACAGTGAACACAGTGTTGCATGTGATAAAAACATTTTGAAAAAAACTTAATATATTTTTCTTAAATCTTTTTTTAAATATTTTTCTCGTTGTTTTCTTTTTTTCAAACAAAATGCCCGTAATTATTGTTACTAATTACAAATATTTTTCTTTGTTGTCTTGTGGTTACTAGTGAATACTGATTATTAAACGAGAAACAAACCGTATTGCATAAAACACTTCGTATTCCGAAAATGTCGACATAGAAAGTAGTGAGTCAGCCCTATAGCATCTCGCTAGTCTGCTCGGATTGCAGGATACAATGTGTGCATCTAAAATTAGTAACATTAGCGTACATCATGGAGGTGATGGAACAGCGGCGGAATGAACGGCAGGGGAAATACCTGCCCAAGCACCGCTTCATCAGATCGCTGGAATAGACTGCCTTTGTGAGAGTAGAGCAGCGTCGTGACAGCTATTGAAGACTATTAGGAGCACTCAAACATAAATCACTGTATGCAGGAAGCAAACTTTTCTATAAATAGCATATTAAAGTTTTCAATCACAGAAAAAAGATACAATAAATGCATTCAAAATTCTTGACTAATTCTTCTCTGTTAATCCTATTTTATTTGTTGTTTCTTTGTTATAGGATACAAAACAATTTAGATCGCCAATTAATACCACGCTTCGGCCGATGAACTGCATTATCGCTAATGATTGTGCAATATTTGCAAATCGAAGAATAGGTATAGAAAATAGTTCATACTATTTTCTTTGTCCGTTATTCTTTACCTTATGTCAACTTCCACTAACTAACTAAGCTTGCATTATAGAAGCTCTTTATAAATATACGTAAGAGGGTAGGTCCATAAGTTTTCGAACACGCCGATAAAGATTATCGCTTTCACAAAACTCTTATCCGGTGTTATAATTATCTGTTAAGTAAATAATTGCAGCTGTAACTGTGTTCAGTTGTTCGGATATAGTTGCATAGAGAAGGCTATGTGTAAAATTTGTGACATGTTCAAAATGGAGTATCGACCTGTTATTAAATTCTTCATAAAAGAAGCACTTACTCCAAATGAAATTAAACAGCAATTGGACGGTGTATATGGGAAGCAGCCCCCTCATATTCTACCGTAAAAGAATGGGCCAAATTTTTTCGAATGGACCGAGAAAGCATTGAAGATGAAGAGCGTGCAGGTCGGCCCTTGGAGGTGCTCACACCTGAAAACATCGCTCTTGTGGAGGGAGAAATTATGGAAGACCGGCGGCTCAAAGTTACAGAAATAGCAGCAAGACTGGGTGTTTCCAAAACAACAGTACTTCGAATTATTCATAAACATTTAAACATGAATAAGGTTAGTGCAAGATGGGTGTCTAGACTTCTTTCCTCAGTCCAAAAGCAGCAACGAGTCATCTGTTGTCAGCATTTTTGGAGCTCTGTCGCAACGAGAGAGAAGGATGTTCTGCAAACCATTATTAAAGAGGATGAAATTATGGTCCTTTACTATGACCTTTTGTCCAAAAAAGAATCAATGGAGTGGTGTAAACCTGGCGAAGCACTGACTCTAAAGGCCAAGGTCACTCAGTCAACCAAGAAGATCATGGCCACAATCTTTTGGGACTGTGAAGGAATACTCTTCATTGACTTCAAAGAGAGGAACACCACAGTAAACGGGGAGTACTATGCTGGTCTACTACACAGACTACGTGCTTTCATCAAAGATAAAAGGCGAGGAAAGTTGAGTGGTGGGTGCGCTTTCTTCACGAAACGCGCCTGTGCACACAGCTCTTGTTCCAAAGGAAGCTGTGAAGAAATGTGGCTTCATGGAGGTCTACCATCCCCTCTATAGCCCAGATATAGTTCCTAGTGACTATTTCCTCTTCTCAAAACTCAAGAAGTACATTCTAGGAAGGAAATTTAAATATGACGAAGAAGTGATGGATGCTGTTTATTCCCGTTTTGCATACAAGACTTCTAACTGTTGGGGGGGGGGGTTGAAATGTTAATTCAAAGATTTTTTTTTTGATTCGTGTTTAACGCCCGTTTTTACTGCTGAGGCACCACGGGCAGTAACACTGATGATACATGAGATGAAATTATATATTGGGAAAGGATTTTTTTTTTTTTTAAGGAAACGTTCCAGGCCTACTTTTAGGGTACCTTCCGGGCATTTGCCATTTGTGAGGACTGAGGAAAACCTGGAAAAGACCTTAGTCAGGGAGAACGGTCCTGACGGGATTCGAACCCTAGACCTCCCGCTCACGCCCCTTAACGACCTCGGCCACCCGTGGCGATCATTCAAAGATGTAAAAAGTGTGTTGTAATAAAAGGTAACTATATTGAAAAGTGAAATATAGCTTTTGTCTTTATCATACCTAGGAAATGGTCAGGCCGGAAACTTATATGTATGTATGTTTTTTGTATATATATATATAATTTTAGCAAAGTATATTTAAATTTAGCTTCTGTCAATTATGATAATTGTTTAACTTAACTAAACTAGAGTCTTCCAGCATTGTTATTTTCATGCGACTCCAATTCCGTTTTTCACTGTTCATAATTGACGAGAGAGTTTTATCAATATTATTTAGATACTGATAAAAAGTATCTAAATAATGCTCCTCAATTATCTTTTTAGAACTTCAATTGAAACTTCGAGCTAAAATCAGATATTTTGGAAGTTTATTATCTTCATCCTTTATATCTCAAAAATTTGACGATTGATTGACACAATTAAGCCACCGATTTAATCGAAAGCTTCAGCAAAGATCGTTTTCTACTATTTCCCATTACCGATTTTGTAGTTACTTTGTTGAAGATCATCAATTCAGCATTTTTCTACCGCTTCTTTGGTCTACAGAAAACGTATTTTCGCTCGAGGAACTGTTTCTTGTCACAATGGCGCATAACAAGATTTGCATATTTGCAAGAAGCCAAATATTACCGTCCTTCTCTAAAAATCCAAGCAATCACACCTTTGTAATCTATGTACCTAAATTTCCTTTGGTATTTACTAATTATTACGGAAACAGACCAGAGGAATCGAAGCATTTTTTAAAATTACTTCTAACTTTTTGCTCTCTTTATGACAGTTACTTTCTTGGCTGGGTCCTTGCTTCCGCCCCCCCCCCCCTCACCAGCTAACGCGTGAATAAATAACACGCCATAATTTTTTGCCAAGTATAAATTCTGAAATTGAGATCTACCAGAGTACCAAAACTTCCAGGCGCCCTGGACCTGCAGCGTATTTAATATTAGATGGAATAAAGAAACCTATATCATGGAGCTAGGCATGAAACACAGGTCGAGAATAGCATGACTTGTTGCGACATGTTGGGACTTAGTTGTAAATAGACAAAACTGGCTAAACCCGGGCATTTACTTAAATAAAATACGCAATTTTATGGACAAGAAATTTCTATAAAATTTGTACATAAATCAGAACTATTGTATACATGTGTGTTTCATATGTGTGTGTTGAGTAAGTGAGCCTTCTAAACCCAAGATCGCGGGTTCAAATGCGGCCAGGATCGATGGATTTTTTCGGGTGTAAAAATCCTAAGTATGATTTCCTACGGAAGGGAAGCAAAACCGTGGGTCCCGTGTCGTACATTTACGGCACGATAAAGAACCTCAAGCCTGAAAGGAGAGGCCTCTAAGCAATATTTGTCGGCCGTTTCACGCCCTGAATTGAATGGGACGCTGATAACCTGAGATGTTAAGGAGCGTCCGTAAATAAACCAATTAAAAAAATTGAGTGAGTGTGTGTGAATACGTTCTTGTTAATGTTACTGTGTTCTTTTGTTGGAATTAATTTCAGAAATGAAGAATTTTACAAGAGCATGAACAGTCTTGCGGCCCATGCGACTGTGATGTGCAATATATGTATACCTAGTATAACTGGAATAATAAATACTTCTACTACTACTACTACTATTACTACTACTATTACTTCTACTACTACAACTACTACTACTACTACAACTACTACAACTGCTATTACTGCTGCTACTACTACTACTACTACTACCATTACTATTACTACTATTACTACTACTATTACTACTGTTACTACTATTACTACCATTATAATTACTACTACTCTACTACTACTATTGTTACTACTACTATTACTACTACTAAAATACTACTACAACTACTACTACTGCTTTTACTGCTGCTACTACTACTATTACTATTAATACTACTATTACTATTACTACTACTATTACTACTAATATTACTATTACTACTACTATTACTATTACTACTATTATTACTACTACTATTACTACTACTATTACTATTACTACTTGTATTACTATTACTACTACTATTACTATTACCACTATTATTATTACTACTACTATTACTATTACTATTACTATTACTACTACTATTACTACTACTACTACTACTACTACTACTACTATTACTACTACTATTACTTCTACTACTACAACTACTACTACTACTACTACAACTACTACAACTGCTATTACTGCTGCTACTACTACTACTACTACTACTACCATTACTATTACTACTATTACTACTACTATTACTACTGTTACTACTATTACTACCATTATAATTACTACTACTCTACTACTACTATTGTTACTACTACTATTACTACTACTAAACTACTACTACAACTACTACTACTGCTATTACTGCTGCTACTACTACTATTACTATTAATACTACTATTACTATTACTACTACTATTACTACTAATATTACTATTACTACTACTATTACTATTACTACTATATTACTACTACTATTACTACTACTATTACTATTACTACTATTATTACTATTACTACTACTATTACTATTACCACTATTATTATTACTACTACTATTACTATTACTATTACTATTACTACTATTACTACTACTATTACTACTACTACTACTACTACTATTACTACTACTATTACTTCTACTACTACAACTACTACTACTACTACAACTACTACAACTGCTATTACTGCTGCTACTACTACTACTACTACTACTACCATTACTATTACTACTATTACTACTACTATTACTACTGTTACTACTATTACTACCATTATAATTACTACTACTCTACTACTACTATTGTTACTACTACTATTACTACTACTAAACTACTACTACAACTACTACTACTGCTATTACTGCTGCTACTACTACTATTACTATTAATACTACTATTACTATTACTACTACTATTACTACTACTATTGCTATTACTACTACTATTACTATTACTACTATTATTACTACTACTATTACTACTACTATTACTATTACTACTATTATTACTATTACTACTACTATTACTATTACCACTATTATTATTACTACTACTATTACTATTACTATTACTATTACTACTATTACTACTACTATTACTACTACTACTACTACTACTACTACTATTACTACTACTATTACTTCTACTACTACAACTACTACTACTACTACTACAACTACTACAACTGCTATTACTGCTGCTACTACTACTACTACTACTACTACTACCATTACTATTACTACTATTACTACTACTATTACTACTGTTACTACTATTACTACCATTATAATTACTACTACTCTACTACTACTATTGTTACTACTACTATTACTACTACTATTACTACTACTAAACTACTACTACAACTACTACTACTGCTATTACTGCTGCTACTACTACTATTACTATTAATACTACTATTACTATTACTACTACTATTACTACTAATATTACTATTACTACTACTATTACTATTACTACTATTATTACTACTACTATTACTACTACTATTACTATTACTACTATTATTACTATTACTACTACTATTACTATTACCACTATTATTATTACTACTACTATTACTACTACTATTACTATTACTACTACTATTACTATTACTATTACTACTATTACTACTACTATTACTATTACTATTACTATTACTACTACTATTACTACTACTATTATTACTACTACTATTATTACTACTATTACTATTACTACTATTACTACTACTAGTACTATTACTATTACTACTATTATATTACTACTGTTATTACTACTATTACTACTACTGTAACTACTATTACTACTATTATAATTACTACTACTATTACTCTTATTGCTATTACTACTATTATTACTACTATTACTGCTACTGTAACTACTATTACTACTATTATAATTACTACTACTATTACTACTACTATTACTATTACTACTACTATTACTATTATTACTATTACTACTATTACTATTACTACTATTATTACTACTATTACTACTATTATTACTACTACTACTGTTGTTACTACTATTACTACTACTGTAACTACTATTACTACTATTATAATTACTACTACTGTTACTACTACTACTATTACTACTATTGTTACTACTACTATTACTACTACTATTATTACCACTATTATTACTACTACTGTTACTACTACTATTACTACTACTACTATTACTACTACCACCACCACGACTATCATTAAAGCTTCCATTTATCTCTTAATATGTTACTTTCTAGTTATTTTTGCCATGTTTTCGTTTACTTAGTCGTTAACAATTACCGAAACCGCAAAAAAAAAAAAAAATAAATAAAAGTGGTATAGTAGAATGTGAAACTCTCACAGCACTACCAATTGAGATCGGCCAGCCTTACATCTACCAAGTTAGAGCTGCGTTTACCCGCCTAGCAAATCCCGCAGTCGTAGAGATTAGAGATAGTGTGATAAGCATCACCTCCTAATTTCTCTAGCACTAAATACTTTGACAATCTTCGTTTAATTCGAGTAGAAGAAATCCACCAGTTGTAGTTTAACTTTTTAACAGTAAAATTTATTTTGCGTGTTTTAATACTAACGGGGAACCTATCCAACTGTGAAGTACATAAAGTGCAATAGTGTTAAATGACCATATAACATCAATCTGCTTTCACAATATCAGCTACTAATATCAAACAGGAGCGCAGCTAGTGCTAGCAGGAGTTCTATGTGGTTCATCACTTGTTGGAACTGCAGTAAGGGTCAGTTGTATAAAAGTTGCTAACTGGAGATTATTTTAACGGCAATTTAAATAACTAGAGGTTAGTTATCATTTTTGTTGCATAAAAATAACCTCAGACTGCATAACCTTGAGTTTGCGATAACCGTAAAACCTATGGCAACATTCAGGAAAAAGGGGGGGGGGATTCCTGTTTAGAGCAGTTGATGTTCAAGAAAATGAATATTTATTCCTCCTGCTATACATTTTTTTATTAACAGGCCTTCAAATAAGTAAATGTCAAAGTGAATGCAGCGGCAAATTTTAACAAACGTGAGAAGATTTTATTAGTGCTAAAATATAAGAAATAATTGGAGTGGGGAGGAAAATCGATCTCAAATAAGGACAAAGAACGTACAAGGGGAGAAATTGCCAAAGGGCATAATTATTCTATTCTGAACACTCTTGCATTATAACCCACAGGGATTTAATGGGCATGTGTGCAGTCCATGGCACCTAAACAGATGTGTGCCCGATTACAATCACAAACTAAGCGAAATCCTGCTTTGAATTCGATGTTCATGATACAACTAACTTTAAGGTTCTATACGACAGGGAGCTACGACCAGTTGCTACTGAGACGTAAGTTCATTAAAATGCCAACATGAGTGTGATGTACGGAAAGTGATGCTAGGCTTCCATACCATTCGCACTTTCATAGGTATAATATTTTACGCAAGTGTTAATATTCTGTGCCCGAATTTCAAATATATATACTAGTAGTTCTAATAATTATTACTTATGATAATTCTGAAAAGGCAGTTGCATTTTTGAGAAGCTATGAAATGGGAAAAATACAAATGAACGCGTACTCGGAGAAGTTATACCCAACACAAGGGTTTCTTTTATATCCCAGCCTAGTTCCAACATACGCAACTGAGATTTACAGCAACCTCCAGCAACTTTCATTTAATTGGATGGTTCCTTTCCCACTGGTCTTAGTCAATGGAGCCAGAGTTTAATATATTGCGTTACATATTTTACAAACTCCAGTTTCTGCCTTCTTAACGCAAATGGCATGAGCGTACATCAATATATTGCGGTCCCCGTTTCACCGTGGACCGCTCCGTTTCCAGGCTGCGCAACCGTCCTCCAACTCGAAGGAAGCTAAATTTGGGTCGACACAAGCATGGAACTTGGAGATCGCCCTATGTTCACTGACACCCGCTGCAACCACAGTATATATTTGTTCCATATTCTGTTCTAAGTATAGCCCGACGAAAATATTATCCCGAGCTTCAGTAGCGTGCAAACGGAGCGTCTCTGTCTTCCTTCCGATGTGCTATTTAACAGCATAAATTAAAAAATATTCTCATCGCAGTCTTCTTTTATGGAGGAATTAAGTTTGTGTTACGGCTGGCTAACTTACTTGTCTATAGCGTTATGCTTATCATTTCAGCACGCTAATGATGTGCCCGTACTTGTAAAATGTCCGCCACGCGTAAACGAAGCGAATTCCTCACCGAGTTGAATAATTTTTAATAAAAATCCAAATAACGCCTTAATAATTAATGAAAGGAAGTAAGATAGTATTACTGTGTGGTTTTAGGGGAACAAAATTCTTGCAACTTATAAGTATTACAAAAGAGAAACTACAATTTTAGATTTATCACAAGTGATATTTATTAGGACTACGATATTGCATGAATAAAATAAGAATTTAAATATAATACTCCAAACTTGGCTTACAAAACTGTAGTAATTGTATATTTGTCCTTAACATTTTCGAGCAATCTTGCGACAGAAGAATGTCGATTGTCAGAAATGCCAACAGAGAAGAGCAAAATACGGGTTTAGGACTATTTCATGAATAAAAGTAATATATATTTGAAATTCGCACACAGAATATTAACACTTGTATAAAATGTTATACCTATGAACATCTCTTTGAAGAAACCTCCCATTTTGCGTAATGGTCGTCGATTGCCCATACTTTTGTAGTTATCAATAGCTCCCCACCGTCTGCTAGCAAAAGTGGTTAGTGATGCGTGCTCAGGAATTATACAGTGGAGATACAAAGTTGGCCACACTGACCACAAAATAAATGTACGTCGCGTGATAATACAGGTTTGATAATGTTTTTTTCGATTATTTCACTGCTCTATCCGACTGTGATTGGTCAATGTTTCGTTTCATTGATCGATTTTAAGATGACGTCACATGAATGAAATAGTTATTATTATTACTGAGATTAAAAAAAATATGGTAAATTATTAATTAAATGAAATGTACGACCATTTATAGTCAAAGCTATACTATGTGAGTATTTTTAAATATTTTAAGTGTAAGCATGTTTATCACCTGAGCCCTTGGCATTATCTTTATATTTACTAAAATAGAGAGAAATAACAGAAAAATTCCAGCTACCTTGCGTATTTAAGATGTTCATATGTTTCAATAAAACAAAAATATACTACTATTCAAAAACAAATACAATGTACTAAGCATTAATAAAAACAATCGAAAGTTATATCTGAAGGTTTTCTGAAGGTTATTACAGAACTCTCTCACACATATTATATTAATATATTAACATTTGCTATCTTCACTACGGTGGCTTTGTTAAATATAAAATTCATGCATCATCAAGTTTATATGCTGAATTAATTTCTCATTTCATTAAAAAAAAAAAAAAAAAAAAAAAAAAAAAACAAGAGAAAGTAAAACGAACACTTATTAAATTTCGGCTTTTAAATATATCCTAAAAGTCCAATTTTCCTAATTTTCAGAAACTATTGTAATTAAATTGATTTAAATGGTGCATACCGAATATTGTTGTGAAGAAACAAATATAGATGCCGCTAGAGCGATTTTTAAATTTTGGGTTTCAGGTAACCTCCTGTCCTAATAGTGCAATTTCACTAAGTTTCAGAAACTATTTTTGCTAATTTTATTTCAATAGCATATACCGAGTTTCCTTAAAATTTTTTAAATCAATTAACAGTTTATTCGCTGAGTTCGTTAACCAGCAAAATTGGACCATTGGGGGTGGGGATTGAACTAAAGCGAAAAATTAAAAAAAAAAAATTGAAAAATCGTTTTCGTGCGCGCGCGCACACACATACACACAACATATATATGTGTGATATATATATATATAATATAAAATAAAAATAAAGTAACACTATTGTCACTTGTCTTCTTGCCATAGGACTCCACGAGTCCGAAATATAGCGATCTCAAGTGTGACTTTTTCTTTGTGTTTTATCCTTTACTACTATTATAATTACTACATATGTATATATACATATATATATACATATGTATATATATACATATATATATATAGTAATTATTTGTTTTATCCTTTTCTGCTGTTATAATCACTGTTAATTTGTTACATTGTTAATAGTGTTACTTTATTTATATTTTTCTTATATATATATATATATATATATATATATACATAACGAGTTTTTTTAATTATTGTTAGTGCCTAGTAGGTACGATTAATGCAGATTTGGATAGATTATTAAAAACGCTATCCATGGGTACAACCACAATAGCTTACATCTTCAGAATTAGAATAAAATAGCAATAATAATAATAATAATAATAATAATAATAATATGTTTTATGTTTTGTGAGTCCGATTCATTGCTGGGAAATTCGCTAATAACTATCAGTGTTTATTTACCGAAGCTCTCATGCCTGGAAATCGAATTTCAAAATCTATGCGATAATCGCATGCTATTCGGTAAGGTATTTACAGATTTGGTTCATGTGGAATATTACAAAGTACTTTGAAAAGAAGGTTGTGTTAGCAGTTGTCATATGTATTATGTGACACATTCTTAGGCATTGGGTTTAAGAATAATATTATGGGACGCAATATTTAGTATTTTGCCATATGTTACACAGAATTTCGGCGCCATATCAACCTCTTGTTGTATTACTTAGCAAATATGATCTTAATGTTTAATTTGAAAATAAAATTTATCTATTTAATGAATACTATATTATGGTACTTAATGTTCTTTAATGTCAGAAAAGAGCTCTTTCCATTAAAGAATGTTTTATATTTATTGCTGGATTTAAGAAATTATATTCACTAGGGCACTATTTCCATTTCTCACTTATTGATATTATTGATATTTTAGAATGTAGTAAAAATAAGCGCTTACTTTTCCTGGAAAAGAATGGAACTGTGTAAGTTTTAAATGTTTACAACAAGAAAAGTAGTTAAGTTTAATTATATATAAATTGCCACTTTGAAATATGTACAGCATAAATAAAGAATATACATATTTAATAGTCTAGTTAGAAAATTTAGAAAATTCAATAGTCTAGTTAGTCTAGTTAGAAAATTATAATGAAATATCTGTTCCATTTGGTTAATCATTAAAAAAAAATGATTAATTCCAAATAAATTAACACAAAATCACTTTTATGACCTCATTTACAGCATTTACTACAGTTTACGTCATTCTATTTGGAGTGATTTGTATGCTCTTGTGTTGTGTGTTTTAACTTATAAATTTTTTATTTATCAGTAAATAATTCATTCTGAGGGATGCAATTTTATTATAGTTAAATCTGCTACATTTAACTCTTCAAATGTCTTCAAAGTGCCGAAAGTGCTAGCCCAGTCTTAGAATGTGATATTCAGCATTATTTTTAGGGTTCTGCAAATAAAGAAAAGAGAAGCGTTTCCTATTTTAAATTTTTTTAAAAAAAGTTGGAGTTTAAAAACTTTTTCGTAGCTGATCCGTAACAATACTGTTATTTTTATACTTTATAGCAAGAAATGTAAAATATATGTTATAACTGATAGATTCTACCAATTAAAACTAACCATTAGATTTCTGTGTTGCTCTCTCTCTCTCTCTATCTCTCTTGCATTTGGCCAGATTGTGGAATCCATTCTTTTACTGCCAAAATATCCTGCAAGGGCAGAACTCCTACATTTTGTACACTTCAAAATGTTCTGCTGGGAAGGGAGTAGTGTTTCAAGTTTGAAAAAGTTCTGATCGGAAAATTAAATTGTGAATCGTTTGCTAGCCGTCGAGTTAATAATAAGAGAGGTTTTCTAAATTTTAACAAAATGACACAATAATAATAATAATAATAATAACAATAATAATAATAATAATAATAATAATTGAACTTTCGATCTGTAAACAAAACGATATTATAGCTTGCATATTAGAATAGCGAACTGTTCGACAAATATTCGACTGAGATTTTAACGGACCTTCCTTGTTAACTTGACACTACCCCAAGTGCTGCAACCACATCACTGAGGAAAAACTGTATTTGTGTGTATAACAATAGGATTTCTCCAGTACCTCTTAAGCCGATGTTCTGGCGCTGGATAGACAATGACAGGCAATCAGTTCGGAAATCAGTTGCATTGGTTTTCTGACTGAATCTATTGTAACACTGGTCTGCACAATTTTTGCTGAATGAAAACTGTTGATATTTTTTATTCCTTACTACATGGAATCTCTCAAACCAGGCTTATTTTCGTTTCAGCGTGCTACAGTGTTTCCGAAATCGGTATTGTAGAAAACAGATGTTTTTATTATTTGTTCATTGAGCAGATACATAAAATAAATATTTTGAGAGTTTTAAACAAGATAATAAATTATTCACTTTGTGAATGAGACAGTAGGGCTAAATCAGAGCATCGGATCATAAAATAGCGAAAAAAATGACCACAAAGCAGCAATTTAGTTCCTGCAGGAAAAAAAATGTATAGTATGAACCATTGTTACTCCTTCAAATGTCCTTCTTCCACCACTCCATATTAAGTTACGTCTGATGACGCAATTTGTTACTGCTCTGATTGTTTCAACTTTCTTGTTACAAAGTTCCCACAGAAAACTGAAACTAAGATAACAGCAGGTATTTTCGATGTACCCCCAGATTCATGAGCTTATGCAGGATGAGATCTTTCCTCAGTCGATGTCCGAGTTAGAGAAGTCAGCAAGGTTGACAGTGACAGAAAACTTTCTTGACAACAAGAAATCTGAGAACTATAAAGAAATTGTGGAATAAATGTTACAATATTTTAGAAATATAAGGTGTAGAACGAGTGTTAAAGTGTATTTTCTCAACATTCACATTGATTACTTCCCTGCGAATCTTGGTGCAATGAGTGAAGAACAAGGTGACAATTTCATAAAGACATTAAACAATGAAAGCCACTACAAGGCTATTGGGGTGTGTCAAATATGGCTAATTACTGTTGGTGTTTGAAAAGAGACACTAGTAAAGGACATATCAGAACTTCGAAAAAAAGGAAGTTTTCTTCTTCCTGATAGTAAAACAAGTTTATAAATTCATAATTATTGACAAACAGTTCCCTGTTCAACATATTCATTAATATTTAAGTCAAAACGAAACCTACCAAAACAGCTTTGTCTTAGAACTTAATAACATTTCATCAAAAATATAAGTACACTATTACATTTGACGTGATTTTATTTTAAAACCTAGCTCAATGGAGCGAAACTGAAGGCATATTTGAATTCAGAGCATTCATATTACATTCATATTACATATATCCAGGTGGAAAAATGAAAAGGGAAGTTTTTTTTGTTTTTTTTTGACCAGTGAAATATTATAAGCTACAGTGGATAATGCAAGCAATAATAAAAACATCCACCTTAAGGCGCAATCGACTCTGATGCAACAAAGATAATAAGGCAAGGATAAACCATGGTTACAAATAATTCCGTTCAGAACTAAACCATTATTTTACAATTATAAGGTAAACAAACAAACACAAGAATAAGAATGTATACATGTATAAATCAAATAAAAAATAAATGAAGTAGAAACAGATAAAAACACTTAAATAGTGGCACACATTTAGATAGGTTAGAAACCGCTTGTGTTTTCTTCAACGCAAGACAGACTACATTTACCACAACTCAATGCGGAAAAATGACGGCCGCAGTCGCCCTAATAACAAACACGGAACTTTTACGCATTATTACGTTTACAAGATGGCGTTATTTATCATTAGAAAATATTTTGATTGCTTTAAAAATCTGAAATTGTTTACTAACAATATTTCTCGTAAACAAAATATAAGATAGTATTAATTATAAGCCTCTCCACAGGCTAGGACAATTTTTTATAAAATACTGGAACTTCCAAATTACTGAGCATCTTAAAACTAATCGACATAGTTGGGACAGCACCATATTTATCATCGTCTATTTTAATAAAATGGCTATAGTCTTCCTTGACATAGTTATAAATGGGTGTACTTGTCTTGTCTTAACCTCGCTTGCAAAGGGGTTAAAACACAACATCCTGCTAACACCATTCATTTCAACGCTCTTCATCTCGCTCCAAACCCGATTCATACATTCTTCCGGATTTGTCCCTTCATAACTAACTCACATACAATGTTAGATTAGGGAAAATTGCACTGGAAAAAGTTCTTCCTAACCACAAATTTTGGTACGAAATGTTTAATACGCGCTACAGTTTCATCATTAAATTAAAAACTTTGCACGATGTATACTCTTAATCCACTGCTCCATTAATTGCTGCTATTTAGGAAATGTGAACGTGGACACCACCCTTAATTAAGACATGCAAGAGAATATTTTTTAAACACTTTCTATTAAACAAGTTCTTGGTGTGATTTCACTAAATCACAACTTAATAAAAAAACTAACATCAATAAACGTTGTAATAAACAATGTAACTACAACGAATCAAATTAACAAACCCATGCAATTAACAGCATTGACCACAATTTTCAGCATTTTGTCTACTATCGATATTTACATTGATTTGGTAAATATAGCTGATTTTGTTCAAAGGCAGAAGACAAGTGAAGGAGGTAAAAATAAATATTTAATCTCGAAGGTAACGTACTGCTGGAAACAGATGAAGCAAGTAACAAGCGGAAACGGAGAAAAAAAAAGTAATACATTAAAAATTGAAAAAATAA
The DNA here is from genome assembly GCA_030762175.1 of Metallyticus violacea. Lineage (NCBI taxonomy): Eukaryota > Metazoa > Arthropoda > Insecta > Mantodea > Metallyticidae > Metallyticus > Metallyticus violacea. The sequence goes on along the minus strand of CM060831.1, from coordinate 85,247,817 downwards.
AACATTTTTAAATAGTGTTTAACGCGATGTATGAGATGAAATAATAAACTGGGATAGGATTTTTTTTAAAGAAAGGAAGCGTTACAAGCCTAAGTTTAGAGTACATCTCCAGCATATGCCATTTTACCAGGACTGAGGAAAACCTGGAAAAAACCTCAGTCAGGGAGTACAGTCCTGGTAGGATTCGAACCCCAGATATCTCCTTCACGAGTCCGCGCCTTAATGGCCTTATAACTTTATGACCTCGGCCACCCGTAGTAGTATAAATCATTTTAATATTCATATAAGTATATTCACAATCAAATGGGTTTCAGGGCAGCATTCATGATAACATCTACGACGAAAACTATGGTTCAAAGTAGAGATGCCTATAAATTGAAGTATTTATGTTGTATTACTATGAATAATAGTGTCGCTGTAGTACAATTAAGTAAAATAAAAGTATCGTAAACTATTCTGCAGCTTAAGAAAATTTAAGCTTTTGAATAAGGATAACAAGCGAAAGTTATGATCTCGTAAAACAAGTTAACTGTTTTTTTTTTTTACTATATCTACGTATTTAACAGTATTTTTACTGCGCATGGCGGGGTGAGAGATAGGCAAGTCAAAAAAAGTTGTCGAACCTGCATTATTCACTGTTGAATGCTTGTAGCTAACAAACTTCAAATTAAATTGTTCTACACAATTGCCGATTTCATGTAATTGAGCAATAAAATGTATATATCTATATAAGTAATATATTATAAATAAATAAATAATTTACACGTATTTTGAATTAATACATACTTTACATAAAATATTCGTTTTTATGTGCAATAGAATCATATATACAGCATTAGCGAAAATTGTATGGATATTTAAATGTTTTATCTATTCCTGGTTCTCTAGTTTTTGTTATTTTTGTTCCAAGAGTTACTTTATTTTTAATTTTTATTATATATTGTATATATGCTCCTATTCTGGAGTCTATTGCAACAATTCATAACAGTTAGGGATTAAAATGAAAATTAATATTATATTCTCACATTCTTTGCAATCTATTTCAGTACAAACCATAAATAACACACAATATTGTATATACAACATACAAAATATTTATAATATCAAAACACAATAAAATATATATTGTGTTCAATGTGCAAATACTTTCTAACCCCGAAGCATAGTGCCAGCCTGCTTCAGCTTTGTCAGTATATTTGATATATTATGGTTGTCAGACTTGGTTTGGTCAAATGATAAGTTAGATCATTGTTTTAGTAAGAGCAGTAGAGTTAGGGAGATGAGCGAAAAGTTACTGCGTGGATTATCAATATTAATTAGGAAAGAAGTAGGATGATGTTCATATGCAGGGAACGCTCTGCAGTTATTGAGTTATAGAAGAGCTAGATACTTTAATTATAAGTGTCTATAATGCACCAACGGCTTCCAAATATTGTAACAGGTCTTTTCTTGAGGACATGACAGAAAGAGTAGCGGACTTGTAACAAACATATTCCCAGTACAATGGTGGTAATACTTGGAGATTTCAATGCAAGAATAGGGAGGTATATGTTTCCCTAGCCATCGGTGGAGGGGGAGGAGAAATCAAGATGAGTAATAAATGCTACTTACGTTTTGTGATGCACTGGTCTGAAAATTTGAATGATAAACATGGACAGGGTCAAAATGGGGATTTAACATTTATAAATGTCAATGGGACAAGTGTAGTTGAGTATATAAATTGAATTTTTGATATGACCACATACCAGAAACTTCTGGGTAGGGGATAGGGCAGATTCATGTCATTTTCCTTTAACTATACGAATAGCAGTAAGAAAGAGTTAGCACAGATGTAGAGAGACTGTTACAGGTCGAGAGAAAGGGAGAGAAATAAAAGCAACGACTTACAGAAAAATTGGGAGCCACCGAGTATGCATGGTACACCTGATGACATCTGCAGTACAAGAGGCGGGAAGTGAGATGAAAATAAAATATAGAAAAAATGGGTTTGATAGAGAATGCAGCGTGGCACTTAAAATATTTAGAAAGATGATAAGCAACGGAAAAAGGCAGATGTTCACAGTGTCACGGAAACAATACAAAGAGCTGCTGGTTTGTAAAGTGCAGGTGTGGAAATGCAAATTAGTGGGAGAGCATACAGAGGCAGCATCAACGCGGGCAGGTGTTTGGAGGATATGAAAAGGGCGAGGAAGGGACCTTGTATTCATAACTGCATAACCTCAGAGCAGTGGAGAAATCATTTCCAAGAAGTATATCGGGGGAAGGGAAAACTGGCAGGGGGCAGCATTAAATGAGATGCAACTATTAAGAAGACCAAAAATTTAAATTATGGATAGAGACATTATGAAAGGGGAAATAATTAAAACAATAAAAGGCTTGAAGAACAATAAGGCACTTGGGTTCGGCGGACTTCCGTCAGAACTATTTAAGGAGAGTTTAAGACGTGCAAAATGTATAGATGTGATGACAATAATGAATGATTTTCAGAGGGGGGGGGGGGCTATCCAAAGGAATGAACAGCGGCAATTATGTGTCAAATATTTAAAAATGGAAGTTCAAATTTACCGTATAATTATAGGGGGTTACACTTCTCCCAAAAGTGGGAAAATGTTATAGAAAAAAATTTATATGAGAGAATTAGGCAATCAGTAGTAGATTACAACACACTTTCAAAAGTCCAAGCGGGTTTTAGGGAAGGATATAGCACTGTAGAAAATGTTTTTGTTTTAGACACAATGAGAGCGAGACAAACACAGAAAAGAGAGGAAAACTGCACTGTATCCTTCTTAGATTTTTGAAAAGCGTCTGTCTAATTCCGTAAAATGACAAGACCTTTGGAGTAAATTATCGACGAAAAGGGTATCGGGTAAAATGATCAAGGCATTAGAATCAATATATAGTAAGGTAAATTTCTATGTACAATTTGATCCTAATAAAGTTTCAAAAAGTGTAATAAATAACACGGAGGGGAGCTAGGCAAGGCTGTAACCTATCATTCTTCCTTTTCAATTTGTTTGTAAACGACATACCGGAGAATATGTGTGTTGCAGAAACTGCTGCCCCGAATATAGGAGGCATATCCATGCTCTCCTTTATGCGGATGATCTGATATTGATATCCACACAATTGACGGTCTGCGAAGGGAACTAGACTACTCAGAGGTGTATTGTTAGCTACGAGGAATGATATTCATTGACAAGAAGAGTAAAACCATGACATTCAGGAACAGTGCGGTGTGCAGCAGAAAAGAGAGGTGGGAATATGCAGGTCAGGCATTAGAAAACGTGAAGAATTTGTGGGTCACTTTAGTTGGACAAAACACTTAGGTATCACAAAATGCAAGTCCATAATTAAGAGCATGGAACCATTAAATATTTTGTTAAAAGTACCGGAAACACCGTTGAGAACAATGGAGATGGTTAAGGGGGAGATGGTGTAAGGGCAGTTGTTGTCAACTATGGCGTACGGGGCCGAAATTTACGGATGGGATAACAGAGAGGAACTTAATCAGGTATAAACGCATTTTCTAAAACGGGTGCTACAAGTAGGGAGCGGTAAGGCTAATTGTGGGGCCTCTAAAGAGTTGAGGGTTAATGGCTATAGAGAGGAGAGGAGTTCGGAGGTGGGGGTGAATAAAGGAAAGGGGGATTCAGTGATAAGGTTAGTATGTTTATATAAAATATTCATAGAAAAGGTGTTAAGTAAGTATGGTCTTAATGTATGTACCGCCACGGGTGGCCGAGGTCGTTATGGAGCGGACTCGTGAGCGAGAGATCTGGAATTCGATTCCCACCACGACCATTCTCCCTGACTGGTTTTTTCCAGATTTTCTTCAGTCCTCATAAATGGCAAATGTCGGGGAGGTACCCTAAAATTAGGCCTGGAACGCTTCCTTCCTTTTAAAAAAAATTCTTTCCCAATTTACCATTTCATTTCATATAACAATATCCACCGCCACCGCCAGTGGTGCCTCAGCAGTAAAATGGGGCGTTAAGCACTAATAAAAAAATTAATATATGTATACCAAACGTGCAAAAAATGTGTACACACTTTCACAGTAGATATCTATTTAATATATTTCAAAGTTGAACCGAAAAAGAACAATAATGTGTAGTATGATGTTCTGTAAATAGATGTGACTCACATACATTATGATAGCGTTGTTACGTGACAGATAAATCAACAATGAACAAATGAAGCCAAGATTGTCGTATGATGTTCTGTAAACAGATGTGACTCACATTTCGTTATGCTAGCGTTGCTACAGCAAAATGGAGCCATGATTATCGTTTGAACTGCGGAAAGCAATTTTTAGGTGGTATTGGAAAACGGAGAATGTTGTTGAAGTTCAAAGGCAATGGAGACGTGTGTACAGAACAGAACCGCCAACGCGAGTAACAATTGCACGCATTCGAGACCAATTTGAGACTCACAGTACCATATGCGATGTTCACAAGGGAGACCTCGCACAGCAACAAGCCCCGCGCACTGGATCCATGGCACTGAATAGGACGAAGAGGTTCAATTGAGTTTCCACCGCGTTCTCCGGATCTATCTCCGTTGGACTTCTACCTATGGGGAACTATTAAGGATGTTGTATACCGTACAAAACCAGCTACACTGACAGCACTTCGGGAAGAAATTGAAACGGCATGTGCTGAGGACACTTTCGCAAACGTTGCTCAATCAGTAGTTCAACGTACTCAGAAGTGTATCGACGTCGATGGTGGGCATTTTGAGCAATTGTTGTAACTGTAAAAGTCTAAAATGTTTAGTGCTCATCATTTTCTGATTGTGTAAATTCAGTTTTGTTATGTTAAACAGTTTTTTCTTTGTTTGAAATGTGTATACATATTTGGCACCCTCTGTATATACAAAGTTAATCATAGCATTTAATGTTACCGTTTACTATTGTATATTTTGTTTGTTAAAAGGACGGTATTACTATGTATGTATGGTCGAAAGGTTCGTGCGATATTTGTACTTATAGTAGTGTGTTTTGAAATTGCCACAATAAAAGCCCATTACTAATTTTGTTACTACTCTATACTTCTAGCTTTAGTGACTATTGCTAGTATACTGCTTTTTATTGTTCTTAAATAGCGCCAAGCTAAGCCATAATTATGGCACTGCAATATGCTGCAATGGTATTTTCGTTACAAACTGCTCTACTGTTAGATATGAGTTAAAGCTATTCTTACCCTGGAGCAAGGCCCACATTTCCTCTACCTACTCACTTGTATGACACATTTGATTTCAAAAGAACATGGCTGTAATTCAAATTCTTTAAAATGCATCCGATGATTCATCAAACGGATGCCTCCTGATATTTGCGCTGTGATACGTTAAACTCTTTACGGATATTTAATGTGGAGTTTGTAACTTTAACCGTTGTTATTCTAAAAGATTATATGGGTCCGCCATATTTCTTTGTTGTTTAAAGTCACTGACATAAGCAATAACCAATGATAGAGGAAGTATTAGACGCAGTGTTGTAATTTTAAAAATTACACATTTCTTGGCACTAATTTTGAAATTTCTGAGCGAAGAATAACTTTCAATTACAATACTAATGGAAAAGATAATTTACAACGTAAATTTACATACTATAACATGCAAGAACAAGATGTACACAAATGATTATAACGGTTTTAAACTTACATTTTTTTCTCTGCGGTATACAATATAATTTTGAATCATAACTTAATTGAAGAGTAACTGTGAAAGTTTCAATTCTACATGCGCAGATTATGTTTTGTAATCATGGTAACGAAATAAATAAACTAAAACAGCTTGCGTGCAAAAACCGTTTTATGTCTTGGATTTCGCGAAACAAAATCCAGTTCAGAGGGCGTATAGGAGAAGATTTGGTCTCAACGCTCCTACTGGTAGCAACATTCGTATGTGATACAATCAGATGCAAATGACGGAAGAAATGATATTACGTTATGCAGCTGCATATGTAGCACAGTTTACCGTTTTGTCGTTCTTGCGCTTATCCTGTTTTCCGCGATCGATATATGAAGTTGTCTCCTTCTTTCCTGCTTCATCCTGCAAATTTATTATATGGTGTTAGATAATCGAGAGTAAAAAGATATGAAATTGTTGACGCTATAGGTATTGAAAGAAAAGTCTATATAATATTTTATGTGAAGCATTGCATGAAGAAAAACAAGTTTTGCGCAAGATGAATGACTCGCTTGCTAGCAACAAATAAAACATACCTTCATATGAAAGTATCCCAACAGTTTGGAGAATTTTAACAGCAATAGAACCCATTTATACATTGGCTTGTAACTGTTGATAAGGTTACGCTCTCCATCTATACTGGAATCGAAACAGAAGCCAAAGAAGATCAAGTTGGTTCCATCTGCAAGAACGTCAACCTTTTGAGACGCTAAACATATTTTGCTAATTGATTGTCTTCATACGGATAAAACCATAACCCGAGACTATTATTCCAGTCCTTTAAACTATTGTGGTAACCACACATGCCTCCTAAACCCAAGATCGCGGGTTCGATCCTGGCCACCACCGATGGATTTTTTCGGGCGTAAAATTCCTAAGTATGGCTTCTTTCGGAAGGGAAGTTAAACCGTGTCGTACATTTACGGCACGAAAAAGAACCTCCAGCCTGAAAGAAGAGGCCTCTGAGCAAAAAATTTGTCGGCCGTTTCTCGCCCTGAATAGAATGAAACGCTGATGACCTGAGATGTTCAAGAGCGTCCGTAAATAAATAAAAAAAATCCTTTAAACAACTAGATAAAAATTTAACAAAAATTCAATTTACACAAGTAAAATAAAAATTGTTACAAGATTGTGCATCTGCTCAAAAAGTGTTTTAAAGACGAGAAATTTTCGATTTTTGAAGAATAAATTGTTGGATCACCCATCTTACTCTGTAAATTTGTCTATCTCTGACCTCCATCTGCTCTCAACTATTGCTCGCTAGTCAGCATTTTCTATCAAATGAAGAGGCAATTGCAGCTGCAATGATTTTTTGTATATATTTTGGAAAACCATTTCAGATACAGAATAATGCATTGGAGCATCGCTAGATTAAATATATATACCTCAAGGAATATTACCTTAACAGAGTATATACAGGCGGTTTCTGTTGGAATTCTGTGCACAATGGTGGCCTAAAGAGGCCCAATATGCTCCTTCCGAAAGATAACACGATAGCCCGTACAACGTTCTGAAAAAGATGGAATGGGGATTACTTCCTCATTGGCCCGGCAATGCTGATATGAGCCCGTAAAACTTGGAACTAGTTACAGTTTTTCTTCATGGCTGGTGTCAACAGGTTGCGCAGTGGTCTCATTCAGATATCCATAAAGCTCATAGGTTCAATGAAGAAAATGTTAAATGCATTACGTCTTGTTTTCAGCCAGACACAGAGGAAAGCTGTGTAACAGGTTGAAGATTTTGATCAAGTATATGACCGATGCAGAATCAGCAGAAGAAAGGGGTGTCATCAAAGCATAGGGAATAGCGTCGTCATCACATAATGTCGTTGTTACAAAAAAATGAGTAGTTTAAGAAATTTACTTTTTTAAGTGTTATTGGTGTATTTGATTGTATTCCGAAATATATGCAACATGGTGACGAATACATTAACAGAAAATATTACACTAGCACAAATGTTCAAGTTACATGCAATGAATAAATACAAATGTTCAGGCTAACTGGTTAGGATCAGAGCATCACAATAGAATATATAAAAATTCAAAATTCTGTATGCTGTTATTGGATTAAAAAGGCCGCCTTTTTGGACGTGAAGGATATGGCCTAGAACCACAGTTGATTACCGCCCTATTGTATCCAACAGAGGTTGCTCATAAGTCCTTTAACAAATTTAGGAATTTATCATAGAAATTAAGGCCTTATTAATTAATGAAATAAGTGATAGATGGTATTAGGGGAAAAAAATTCGAATTCTTGCAATCTATAAGTATTACAAAAGAGAAACCATATTATTATTATTATTATTATTATTATTATTATTATTATTATTATTATTATTATTATTATATTGAGATTGAACCACAAAAATTAATAGCATACTAATAATTAAATGAAATACATATTCACTGAGAGATAAATATATACTGTGTGAGTATTTTTAAACATTTTCAAATGTAACCATGTTTATGAACTGAGCCCTTAATATCGTCTTTACATTCCCTAAAATAGAGAAAAATGACTGAAAATTTCGAGTTACATTACGTGTTTTAGAAGATGATGTTCATATGCTCCAATAAAATTAAAAACAATTACAATGTACTAAGTAACTACACACAATCAACAGAACCAATCGAAAGTTTCATCGATTTTCATTGGCTTTGAAATTTTATTTAGATGTTATTGTAGTAAAAACATGTAACAAAACATTTACTGAACGTTATGACAGAGCGCTCTTACATTCAAATATAGTTCTCAAACACATATTAGATTAATATTTCACATTTGCTATCTTCATGACGATGTTTTTATTAAATATAAAACATATGTATCGTTATAAATGCAGTTTATATGCTGAATGAATTTGTCCTTTTATTTTAAAACAATATACAGACAATCAAACGCAAGAGCGGTTTTTAAATTTTAGTTTTTAAGTGTACTCTACTACTAATGGTCCGATTTCGTTAACTTTCGGTAACTATTTTTTTTCCTTCTTTTATTTAAATGGTATGTACTTAATTTTATTGTGAAGAAACAAATATTGGTGCCGCTAGAGCAATTTTTAAATTTTGGGTTTCAGGTAAATCCCCACTACTAATGACCCGATTTTCATAGTTTTCAGAAAATATTTTTCTTGTTTTATTTAAATGATATATAAATAGTTTCGTTGTGAAAAAGCAAATATTGGTGCCGTTAAAGTAATTTTTAAAATTTGGGTTTTAGGTGAACTGCCCTCCTAATATTCTGATTTCACTGATTTTATGAGATTATTTTTTTATTTGATTTAAATGGTATATGATGAGCTTTGTTATGAAAAAATAAATATTGGTGCTTTTAGAGTGATTTTAATATTTCGAGCTTTAGGTAAATCCCCACTTCTAATGAATGGATTTCCTTGATTTTCAGAAAATATGTTTTTTATTTTATTTAAATGGTATATGAGAAGCTTCATTACAAAAAAGAAATATTAATGCGGCTAGAGCCATTTTTAAATTTTGAACTTCAGGTAACCCCCCCCCCCTTTCTAAAGTCCGATTTCGCTTATTTTCGAAACATATTTTTCTTATTTTATTTCAATAGCATATACCAAGTTTCCTTTACCATTTTTTTAAATTGCGGTCGCTAGAGCGATTTTTATATTTCGCTTTAATCCTCGCTCGTTTTTTAGGAGTACCCCAACTCCTGATTTTTGTAAAATACTTCTATTATTTATTTTAAAGAAATATACCGTGTTGAGAAAAAACAATTTTTGCGACTGCTAGACCATTTTTAACTTTTTAAAAACATTTTCGCTTTTGATTAACCCCTACCCCCAATGGTCCATTTTTTCTGGTTACCTCTTTTTCCTTTTCGAGTACGGAAGTTGCAATTTTTGTAATTTTATTCAACTGCCAATTGATTTATAATTGCATCATAAACATTTGTAGGTATTACATATAAAATAAACGCAGTAAATAAATGTGATTGTTTCTTGATTTACTGCATGTCTCATAGCTTACTTCGATAAACTGCATTATGCAATGGTAAAGAGAAACCTGCTCATAACAGCTGTCTTTTGTTTTGCTCCTGTAAAATTACAAATATTTTGGTCCAATTTACAATTAGGCTACATATTTTTAAAAGTGAAAGCTTTTCTATGAGTAGGTTAAAAGTTGATGGTATTAACCTTGTAAGTGAATTGAATGACTAAATTCCTCAAATAATGTCTATGTAATACATTAGCCCAATACTTTCCAAAGAACATACACATATTAATGAAGTACACCGAAATGCTTCTTATGGTATTTCTTATATTTCAATTTGCGTTTCCTCAGACAAACTACCTGATTTTCACTCGTTTCTGTTTTTATAAGTTCCTGTGCACCTCAAGCATGAAACATCCTCGTGAAGGTAATGCTTTTCAGAACTTTTGCATGTGACTTTTTAATGTACATGTAGCATGCAACAATATATTCGATAATATTAACAATGACTATTTCAATCATAGCATGCTGTGATGATTGAGCAATAGAAATGTTGTATGTAGGTAAATTAATGTAATAATCGCTGGCCTTTTGGGAAATTTGGGCATTATTATAAAAATGAGACTCGAAGTAAGGCCACTAACATACTACAACACTATGCGGTGCAGGATTTTAATCATGGAGAAGATTTGGTCTAATACAGAAGCACTGTATGCTCTCTCTCGGTGAATGGCGTAAGTACGGTAAAATGCTAGGGCGGTATCGCAACTTTCTATGAAAATAAACTCGTACAAGTGTATGAGAATTACTATCGACGCAGTTTATTTAAACGTTCAAAATTTTTGTCGATGGAAACACAGTTTGTACTTTGTGAAACACAAACACGTATTCATATGCTAGATGTTTTACGTGCAGAAATATCCGCCTGCGTAGCGCGGTTAAATATAATTTGCGTTTTCTTTTTACTTTGCAATGTTTTTCTGCATTTAGAGGAAATGCCTACATAACTGATTGCAAACTAGATAGTGCGATTTGATAGCTTATCTAGAATAACCCACAAAAAAAAAGCTAAGAAATGCCTTATGTTGATAACTTGAAATGCCATTCATGTAATAAGCTTTTGCGAAGCTTAAATACTTTATGGAAATGTTTTATGACTTATACAATGCCAGAAAATAACTATATAATAAAATGAACTTCCAAAAATACATTTAGCGTCTGAATACTACAAAACAAGTACTCTGAAGAAAACATTAAGAACTTTTCTTTACATATTAAATAAATCTTTATCTCTTCCACGTTATATTTACATGTTTTTATTTGTTTATTTATGGACGCTCTGTAACATCTCAGGTCATCAGCGTCCCATTCAATTCAGGGCGTGAAACGGCCGACAAATTTTGCTGAGAGGCCTCTTCTTTCAAGTTGAGGTTCTTTATCGTGCCGTAAATGTACGACAATGGACCCACGGATTTACTTCCCTTCTGAAGGAAGCCACACTTACAACTTTTACGCCGGAAAGAATCCATCGATCCTGGCCGGGATTGAACCCGCGATCTTGGGTTTAGGGGGCAAGTATGGTAACCAATACACCACCAGGACCGACTTACATTTTTAATGGCGTTAACGCCTGTTGTATACAAGCGGTGGGCAGCGGTGATATATGTGTGACTTAAAGTTTATAAAAGAGGAAAAACATTTGCAAAGGAAGTAATCGCAGACCTATGTTTAGGATATCTACCCGGCATTTTATTGGACCGGCGGCAAAAACTGGAAAAAAATCTGAAGTCAAGAAGTTTGGTTTTGGCAGGATTCGAACGTCAGACCACTTATTTATAAGTCCATATCACAATTACCATTTAGTGCATTGTTTTAAACTTTTTACTAACCATTTTTTTTCTATTACTTTGATCTTCTTTGAAAACATTTGTTTTATTTTATGGCAGTGTATACGCAGACGAAATGTTCTTTTTGTAGTCTTTCCTTAAATGCAAAGTACCTTCCATATTTTCTAAACAAGTAAATCATTTTGAACAACTGCTACAGTGTGTTATTTAGCACAGAGGGTAGTACGTTGCACTTTCGAACAATAATCTAACAACTGCTAATTACTTCTATAATAGTACAATACAGCATAAAAGAATGCAATTATGCAGGATGCTCGGAATAGACCAAGCAAAAAGAAAACACGTAAAGGAGATATGAAAAGAAACAAAAAGATCAGATAGACATATCATCGATATTAGATGAAATGGTGGCTGGTCAAATGGTGCAAATATAGTTAAGTAAAGAAATAGGTGCGAAAGTAGGTCCATAAGTTTGTGGCCTCGCCGATAACGGTTATCGTCTTCACAAAATCCTTGTCCTGTGTCATATCTTATCTGTTGCTGTAACTTTCATTACGCTGTGTTCAGTTGTTCAGATATAGGAGCATAAAGAAGGCTAAGTGTACAAGATTGTGGCATGTTCAAAATGGAGTTTCCAGCTGTTATTAAGTTCTTTACAAAAGAAACACTTATTCCAAATGAAATTAACCAGCGATTGCATGGTGTATGTGGGGAAGCATCCCCCTCATATTCTACCGTAAAAGAATGGACCAAACGTTTTCCAATGGGTCGAGAAAGCATTGAAGACGAAGAGCGTGCAAGTTGGGCCTTGGAGGTGCTCACTCCTGAAACCATCGCTCTTGTGGAAGAAGAAATTATGGAAGACCGGCGGCTCAAAGTTACAGAAATACCAGCAAGGTTGGGCTTTTGTAAAACAACAGTCCTTCGAATTATTCATGAACATTTAAACATGAATAAGGTTAGTGCAAGATGGGTGCTTAGACTTCTTTCCTCAGTCCAAAAGCAGCAACGAGTCATCTGTTGTCAGGCATTTTTGGAGCTCTGCCGTGGTAACAAGAGAGAGAGAGAGAGAGAGAGAGAGAAGTTCTGCAAACCATTGTTACAGGAGATGCAAGTATGGTTCTCTACTATGATTCCTTGTCCAAAGGAGAATCAATGGAGTGACGTAAACCTGGCGAAGCACCGCCTCTAAAGGCCAAGGTCACTCAGTCTACCAAGAAGATCATGGTCACAATCTTTTGGGACTGTGAAGGAATACTCTTCATTGACTTCAAGGAGAGGAACACCACAGTAAATGGGGAGTACTATGCTGGCCTACTACACAGACTACGTGCTTCCATCAAGGAGAAAAGGCGAGGAAAGCTGAGTGGTGGTGTGCGACTTCTTCACGACAACGCGCCTGTGCACACAGCTCTTGTTGAAAAGGAAGCTGTGAAGAAATGTGGCTTCAAGGAGATCGAGCATCCAACCTATAGCCCAGATCTAGCTCCCAGTGACAATTTCCTCTTCTCAAAACCCAAGAAGGACCTTCAAGGAAGGAATTTTAAGTGTGACGAAGAAGAGATGGATGCTGTTTATGACTATTTTGCAGACTAGACTTCTGAGTATTTTGAGGGGAGGGTTTGAAATGTTAATTCAAAGATGTTAGAAATGTATTGCAATAAATGGTAACTATATTGAAAAGTTAAATATAGTGTTTGTCTTTATCATAGATAGAAAATGGTTAGGCCGGAAACTTATGGACCTACCCTCGTATATGTTATGTCGCATCGCGTGCTTATTTACACTATAGAATGTTGATTATGAGTAAATAAAATAGCAGAATTCACCCTGGAAAATTGTCATTGAATCATGGACAAGAGCACCGAAGTGACCTATAATCAAAATACAAAACCACTTCGAAATTGGCATCACAACGTGAGGTCGCTCTATGCCGACAACAAATCGCTCCAAAATTTGTAGCCAGAGTCTACTAATCAGTTTATTAATTTGGCACCAACGTGGGGTCGCAAACAAACTGTCTCATAATTAGGAGAGTCATACAAAACCCCTTGAATGGGAATATCAGTTTACACATAACACAACTTTTGTTTTTGCTGTTCAAGCATTATCAGTGAGATTTGTGTATGGCTTTATGATAATTATTGCAATAACTATAAATGTAAAATAATTATATTCTCCTGTAGTTAGTGGCTACCTTTCTTTCCTTGTCATAATCTGTCCCTTTCTTTTCGGTTTCCTAAATTAAACAATCGCGCAGGCCTCAATGGGGGATGCTGTAAAAGAAATTGTAATGCTTGTGTGAAGGCCCAAACTTGCGTAGTAACTATTATATAACATATAGTTGTCACAATACTTGTTAATTTTTACTTTGCTGCGCGATTTTAAATTGTTTGAGTTCATGTGTTTTATTATTTTTAGTGTTGACTAGAAATTTCCGAATAAATTGTCCATTTCATTCTCTAAACCCCCAATTTATAGTCTTACAAGTAGCTCGTATAAGGAAATAACCGATAACCCTTTGTGACATATCTCACATGACTTGACCATTTTAAGAAGATTTTAGCAATTCCATATTTCTGGAGAAAAGAGATCTTTACAAGGTAGGAAGTGCGGAAAGCTTTGGAGGGTTTAAGGAAGGAGGTGGGATGGAGTTTCCAGCGGGGAGAGGCGCTGAATGGAGAAGTGAAGAACGCGCTTGAAAAATTATGAACTTGATTTTCAGAAAGCACTTGAATTCATGGCTCGTAATGCCTTATGGCATAAATTGTGGTAGAAAGGGCTGCCAGATAAAATGTTGAAAGCTCTGATGGCAATTAATGAGAGAATAAATTTCTGTGTGAAGTGCCGAGGGAACATTGTAGGCTCTAACAGAGAAGCTAAACCAGGACGCAGTATTTCACCTCTTTTATTTCATTTATTCATAGATGACATTTCTATGGATTTGTGTGAGCTGATTATGATGCACCAATTGTGGAAGATCAGAAAATTCCAGTACTCTTGTGCGCAGATGATGTTGCATTGTGCTCCTCCTGGCGGGTTTACAGAGATGCATTGGTAGCCGTTGGCCCCATTTACAACGTAATGTAAACTTAAACGTAAAAGCTAGATGCTATGTATTGTAACGGAACCATTCAAAATGATTCACATAAACATAAAAATAAACGTACAATTAGAAAAAAACTTAGAAGCTTGCAAGGCACAAGGTTTTTGCGTCCACGTCTAACTTAAACTTAAGAAATCGGCCAATCAGAACACAGCCGCTCTGTTTGTAGAGCTCTATGGTAGAATTTATCCTTACACGGAGCACGGAAATCAAATGCAACTCTTGATGCTTGCTGCTGCAAGTCCCGAGAGACGGGGAAGAGAGCCAAAGGTAGTGACTTTCACAGATATAGCCTTGATAACAAGACTTTATAGTGAATAGTGCCAAGTGCAGAATGCGCTATAAATTGATGTTCATGAATTTTTTTCCTGCAATCAAAGGAAATTTGCCACCATTACAGTGATTTACCCGCCCCTATCAATTTACATTTACGAAAAACCACTGGGTCTACCGGTTTCTGGGATTAACCCGAGGTTAGCGTTAATATATATGAATTAATTGCGAATTCCGCTGTCGCTCGGGACTTGCAGCAGCCAGCAGCAAGAGTTACACTAGATTTCCGTGCTCCGTGTAAGGGCAAGTTACGGTAGAGAGAGCTGAAGATCAGTGACTCTGTAGACAGAATGACGTCAATGTACAAAAGATTACTTGCATTATAAGAAAGCTATCCTTGCTCATATTACTCCAAGAAAATTAGTTACTGCTCTTTGCATATGCATAAACGCTACCGCCGTCTGCTCAGAAGCAGCCATTTTCAATCAGCTGTTAGTCGATCTTCGCTTGTTCTTATTTTTGATTGGCTAATACGTACGTTTGCGTCTTTCATTGTGAATGTTTGCGCACTGCTAAGTTAACGTGTTACGTCTTATTTTATTATGTTTATGTTAACATTTTAATATGAATGAGGCCTTAGGGTTTATTGCACTACCTCGGATCTGATGGTTAACGTAGAGGAAACAAAAGCATTTACTTTTAAAAAGGATCGGCTTTCAGCAAAGAGGAATTATCAGAGGAGAAGAACCCAGAATGTTAAAATTATTATATATTTAGGTTTTATTGTAACAATAAACGATAAATGATCAAAGCACATGGCCTGTTAAAAAGGAGACAGTTGGGGGAGCTGTACAGTTCAACGAAGAAGCTCCCAGAAACGCCTATCGGCACTTTACAAGTGCACAGTACAAAAATAAGAGCGAGATGAAAATCAAATTCAGACTAATTCTATGAAAAGAATTCTAAGGGTTGATAGGAGCATGACAAATTACGGGGTGAGAAAAGAATTAGTCGTATATCCGTGAAACAATATTTTGTAAAATTATAGTCATTAAATTCTGGTTAGACCTAACAAAGGGGGAAGACACAAAGTTAAAATTCATATGCTATCAGAAATAATTGACAAATATGGAAACTGGAACCTGGGCATCTACCATAAAAAGGGGTTTGAAAGGAATGGGAACGCGGTGGGTGTGGGAGTTGGGTGTTAGAAATAGAAGAAATGTTTGGAGGAAAGTTAGAAGGAGATTAATTGATATTGATAGGCAGGTAATGGAAGCTGGGTGTTCTAACAAAGTGCTGCTGGAACTAAAGGGGGCATGGGTGAGGAAACACATATAAATATAATGGCAGGAAAAGATAACGTGGCAAGGGCCTGGCTGCGCCTCGCTAGATGGAAAGAGCAGAACATGACGGATGAGGCTGGAGAAAGAATGTGTTTTATGTGTGGTGAAAAGGAAACTGGCTACATATTCTTGAAGAATGTGAAGCTACAGGGTGCTGTAGGTTGCAGATTCTCTCTGAAGATTTTGTGAGGTCAAGAAGGAGGAGGACGGTTTGTCTAAATTTGGTACTGGATAAAAATAATTTGCAGGGGCAATGCAAATTTATTAGGAAGATAAGCTGAGCAGGAGAAAACCTTTGGCTAGACTGAACATAGCATATAATATCGTGATATATTGTAAATGTACTTAAAAGTATTTTATTTTCTGGTGTTATGCATGTGTGTATTGAATTGTGTGTTTCTCTTGTTTAGTCCTCTATAACAAAATTTAAATGCTTTTAATGGTATCATTTTCTTTCTGTCTTGACTTGGGGAGGGGAAGGTTTATTTTCTAAATATTTTATTACACTACTTAGTATTTGTATCTGTATATTTAAAGGTTTTTTCTCAATATTGTTTGTGTAATAGAACCATTATGTGCACAAATGCAGCTGCTACGAACAACATTGAGCACTCATTTCTGAATTTTCTTCCCTCACATTCTTTCACACTTTCCGACTGCAGATTTCTATAAGATGGAACAACCATCCTAATATTTGTACACCTTGAAATTCTCCTTTAACAGAAATTTCACTTTGGTATTAAAAACCAATCACTATGATATGAATCTAGATTGTATATTGCATTTTGCTTAAGCACATGAAAAGAGATTATATAAAAATCTTTGTTTTTGTCCCCATGAGATCGTCATGCAAACGCCAGATATTGTAAATATGATTGCCATATTAAAGAAGACAAATTTGGACGCCTATGCCAAAATGTTTGGACACCAATGACTAGATAATTTCCTGAAGATTGTTTATTTGTTTTATTTATTTACGGACGCTCTTTAACATCTCTGATCATCAGCGTCCCATTCTATTCAAGGCGTGAAACGACCGACAAATTTTGCTCAGAGGCCTCTTTTTTCAGGCTTGAGGTTCTTTATCGTGCCGTAAATGTACGGCACGATCCCCCCGACTTTACTTCCCTTCTGAAGGAAGCCCATATTTAGGATTTTTACACCCGAAAATATCCATCGATCCTGGCCGGGTTTGAACCCGCGATCTTGCGTTTAGAAGGCAAGTATGGTTACCACTACATCACCAGGACCGACTTTCCTGAGAAGTGCAGCTAATTTCTTAATAAGAATATTTCAATATAAATTTACCTTTAATTATTTTCATGTTGTTCTCTTTAGAAAGTATATTTCATTATCCAAAAATCTGACTGTTAAACACTAAATTGTTTTCTCAAGATAAAAGAAGAATAGACAATCGTTTTTCTACAACATAGCGAGATTTACATAGATTTTCATTTTCCCTGACATATTTAAATGCAAATAATCACTTGACCCTAAATGTTATCAAACCAGAAGAGCACACCGAAAGAAATTTCATGAACTCCCCATCAAATAACATCAAAATCTAAAAAACAGAAACATTGGTCCTTTGTCGTTGTTCTCCCTATGCTTTCAAATGCACCTGACAAATTCTGGAGTTTTTAGCACCCTCTCAGTGCACTGGACATTCGTAATAAAATCTGAGCATTGCAGACAATATCTGGGGAAGTAATAACACTAATACTAAAACCTCACGTGTGTATAGTTTAAAGCTGCATCAGCAATCTAGGAACCAATTTACAAGTTATACGAGGATAGGTCCATAAATTTCCGGCCTAACCATTTTCTAAGTATGAGGAAGACAAAAACTATATTTCACATTTCAATATAGTTACCATTTATTGCCACAGTTCTCATATCTTTGAATTAACATTTCAATCCCTCCCCCCAAATAGTTAAAAGTCTTGTCTACAAAATGGGCATAAACAGCTTCCATCACTTCTTCGTCACGCTAAATTCCCTTCCTCGAAGGTCCTCCTTGAGTTTTAAGAAGAGGAAATAGTGACCGGGAGCTAGATCTGGGCTGTACGGTGGATGGTCTTTCTCCATGAAGCCACATTTCTTCATAGCTTCCTTTGCAACAAGAGCTGTGTGCACACAAGCTCGTTGTCGTAAAGAAGGCGCACACCACCACTCAGCTTTCCTCGCCTTTTCTCTTTGATGGAAGCACGCAATCTGTGCAGTAGGCCAGCATAGTACTCCCCATTTACTGTGGTGTTCCTCTCCTTGAAGTCAATGAAGAGTATTTCTTCACAGTCCCAAAAGATTGTGGCCATGATCTTCTTGGTTGACTGAGTGACCTTGGCCTTTAGAGGCGGTGCTTCGCCAGGTTTACGCAAATTCATTGATTCTCTTTTGGACAAGAGATCATAGTAGAGGACCACAATCTCATCTCCTGTAACAATGGTTTCCAGAACCTTTCTCTCGTTGCTACGGCTGAGCTCCAAAAATGCCTGACAACAGATGACTCGTTGCTGCTTTTGGACTGAGGAAAGAAGTCTAGGCACTAACCTTGCACTAACCTTGCACTACACCTGTTAGTCTTGCACTAACCTTATTCATGTTTAAATGTTCTTGAATAATTCGAAGGACTGTTGTTTTAGAAAACCCCAACCTTGCTGCTATTTCTGTAACTTTGAGCCGCCGGTCATCCATAATTTCTCCTTTCACAAGAGCGATGCGATATTTTCAGGAGTGGGCACCTCCAAGGACCGACCTGCACGCTCTTCGTCTTCAATGCTTTCTTGACCGATTCGAAAAAGTTTGGCCCATTCTTTTACGGTAGAATATGAGGGGGATACTTCCCCATATACACCGTTCAATCGCTGTTTAATTTCATTTGGAGTAAATGCCTCTATGTGAAGAACTTAATAACAGCGGGATACTCCATTTTGAACATGTCACAATCTTCTACACATAGTCTTCTTTATGCAACTATATCTGAACAACTGAACACAGTTACAGCTGCAATTATTTAACATATAAGGTATGACACCTGATAAGGATTTTGTGAAGGTGATAATTCTTATCAGCTAAGCCAAATATTTGTGGATCTCTCCTCGTATATGACGACATACACACATGACGAATTGTTAACATGTGACAAATAGCGCATCCAGAACTCTTTCTTAGATATTTGCATTAGCGAGGAAGGAAGAAAGTACAGCTTTTGAACTATCTGAGTTCGAGCAAAGGAAGTGGATGAGTTGACTTTATAGACAAACCGTTTCTTTTATTGCTAAGGGTATTGAAGAGTGCACTCAAGCGCTAGGTTCTGCACATTATTATCGGATCTAACGTATCTCACTAAATAAATAATTAGAGTGTAGTTAAATATAATGAGAAGGAAAAATGATGCTAAAAACCATCATTTCACACATTATATAGTCTGTATATGAAGAAGTTGGGTGCAAACGGATAAAATATTTCACACGCTAATGTAATGTGACGATTCTAACTCCACAAAACACTGTAACGTCGTACGTGTGTGCCTTGAACTACGCAAAATATTTAATAAAAGTGTTGTTTCATACATGAGTAGTGCTTTTTGAAACTCAATAAATGTAAACTTTTTTCAAATTGAGTTATACATCATAAAGACACAGTTTTGATCTTCCACGTCGTCCAGTGAATTGAATTTAACAAAAAATCGATAAATATCATGTATATAGATAAATATCATGTATATAGATAAATATCATGTATATAGATAAATATCATGTATAGTCAAGGGGTTTTAGCAAAAACCAATATATGCAATTTGAGAGTTGAAGCAAAAGTCGACAAATGCAATAAATTCTTTTTTACTTTTGTTTCATGTTGGCAATAACAGAAATGCGCATTGTTAATATTATGTTGCTCATTGTTGTAACAATGTTTCTTCTTCGATTGGTTGCTTATCATCTCGCAATCATACTTCAATGTCGTCTACACATTCTCCGGTTACCTTTAGAGACGTTATCAATGGTGCCGTCATGTTTGTAAGAAGAAATATTTCAAGTTAAATCGGAGTGGATGGTGATTCCAGCGTCTCTGAAAGTCATGTACCGGTAAAAATATGTTACGGTGGCAGAAGGTATAGAGTCAAGAAGGGTGCCACCTTTCAAACTATGTTATAAATACGAAAAAGTATTCTATAAATATTTTAATTAAGAACTAAGTCACAGATTGCATAAACTTCTTGCTAAGCAATAATGAAAGGAGAAAATCCAGGTATTACCTTCCATATGCAGCAACAGCAACTTTTAAATGAGCGAATATTTCTATGCTAGGCAAGTTTGGGTACATAATCTATGCATCATGATCCATGCTAGTTAGCAAAAAAAAAAAGAAATTGTTTTCTATACCTGACTGATAAATAGTCTTCAAGAGAATGCAAACAAATTGCCTCGGCTTTGTTGGAGTTGCTTTCTGACTTACTTTAGAGATTCTTGAAAAAGAGTTATTTTTTTATTTCTTTTCAGTCTTTGGACATAGCGACATGGCTGTAGATCAAGTCTTTAGTAGAATTGAGAAATCATACACACACACACAAAAATCTTGTCTATGACGTCTTCACGGCACCCTGAGAGAACTCAATGAAGACTGGGAAATTGAAAACCTAAAGGATAATACACAGAAAGTACTGAAACGTAGGTTACCATGTAAAATGAATAGTCATCGCGTCATGTACAGGAAGCACATACTTCCGAGATTCAGGAGAAAACCGTCATTCAGTAATACTATTGTCCACTTTTCTACCAAAGCATAATATGATTAACAAAGAAATGAAGGATATTTCTGCACTATTAAAGTATTTTGGAGTACCGGATGATGCAACTGAGTTCTACAAAGATGTTCTAGGTGACAACAACAAATTTGACAATGTCTAGATAGGAATGTTCAATATTATATAAATGATTGTAGTAGCCTACATTTTTGTACTATATGCATTATTAAGGACGAGTAATCATTATATGTTAACATATTGTTTTAATTGTATTTTTGTTATACTTTTCTTAATAAAGCTAACATGATTAAATTCAAAAACATAAATGTTAAATAAATGCTTAGTAAGGAACAAGTAACAATGCAGGCCAATAATAAACAGTAAAACTTATTTAAGCACAAAAATTATTGTCATTTTTGTTTGATTTTATTTATTTACGCACGTTCTTTAACATCACAGATCATCGGGCATGAAACGGCCGATAAATTTTGCTCAGAGGCCTCTTCTTTCAGGCTTGAGGTTCTTTTACATTATGCCATAAATGTAGGACATGGGACCCACGGCTTAGGATTTTACTCCCGAAAAAATTCATCGGTCCTGGCCCTGTTTGAATCCGCGATCTTGGGTTTAGAAGACAAGTATGAATATCAGGACCGACTGGAACTATTGTAATAATATATAAATAACTGTACATAAATTTAAAATAAAATCTGCAACACATAATTAGAGCAACTTTCCCCTCTTATGTATATATTATCGATTTAAAAAAAAAATCTGAAAAAATCATTCTGTAATCGTGTATAGTGCAAATTTTGTTTCAATATATCTAAAGAGGATGTTTTATATAAAACAGTAAGAGCTGGAGAAAAATGGAGAAAGTATTAAATTTGACTAACATAACGAAAATAAAAAATCCATTTCCTGAAAAAATTCAATATTCTGCATTTATTGAGTTTTGAAAAAAAATTGTTTCTTATATAATATGGAATGAACCTACAATACAAATACAAATTATTTGTATGGAACAGGAGTGAAGGATTAGAGAGAATATTTCATTTTCCTCTTAAATATGACTATTATTTTCAGTCGCATTTATTTTATGCTGAATCATCGTTGCATTTAGAAATATCTAAAGTATTTTAGGGCCTTCTAGTGCAGAACAGGACGTTGTGATATCAGAACTAAACCAGCAGATAAGAGTGCGGCCGCAGAGTGCAGATGTTTTTTTTCTCTAACTCTGGCCTGCGCCTGTCGCTTTTACTTTGTTTGTACAATTAATGAATGGAAGTAAGGAAAGATAGAATGCCAACCAAACATAAGGCGGTTCTTGTTGACGTGAAGCTGTAGAGTGGGCGCTGTGCAAGTGGGCAAGAATGTGCCAGAATGTGCATCTATTTCTGGGAATACACCTCCCCTCCCTTTAGAAACGTGATACTAACATGTTCTCTTTTCTAGTTCCCTTAGCGGTCTCCTTGTATGAACCTTCGTTATCGAGTAATCTATCCCTACTCCCCAGAGGAGCTAGGTAGCCATCTTGAAGGCTTCCAGGAATATATGCCGCCCACTCATATTCTATCCTCGCAGTTGATGCAAAATTCAAGCCAAGAAATTTTTGAATCTCAACTGTGACGCATTTTCACCATCCGTTCTAAGCGTTTTCTTACTTTGAAAATGTAATAATAATAATAATAATAATAATAATAATAATAATAATAATAATAATAATAATAATAATAATATTAATAATAATAATAATAAAAATCGACAAATAAATAAAAATATTATCATAATCATTATTATCGTATATTCTTCTACACACACAACCTTTTCAAATATTATTAATTTCTTACTGGACTTCATATATGGTATTCGTTATTTATATTAAGTACAAATTACTTAAATAAAGATACCTGGTCTTCATTAAACTCTTTATTTTAATAGTAAAGCTCGATGCATTTCATATTTTATATGTAGAGTGCTTTATCTAGTCAGTATTTACTGATTTCTCTTTACCTCATGATGTAGAACATTATTTCATTGTGTAAGTAATATTCATGCCTAAATAATGTTGTAATAAAACAAATTTTAAAAATAAGTCGGGTTTACTGGTTCTTAACAAGCCGTAATATTTTAGCTGCCAATTGTTGCATCCTCTAATCTTTTGAAATAGAGTAACACTGCCTCTTAAAACTGCTTGTTAAATACACATCACAAAGACGGTTTGCAAACACCTGTATATTTTACATGAATCTTTAAAGCCTTTTGCGTCTGCTTGATATATATAAATTGGTTTGCGCTCCCCAATGAAGATACGATTATTCTCTTCATTTTATACTGACAAATGCTGCGCATTGTATTATAAAAATATTAAATAGACGTTAAATATTGGTTTTCAACATATCCCATCTTTTAATAATTGAACTTAATCTTCCGGGCAGTAAAACCGTGGTTCATTGCGATTCCTCTCCTTCATTCTCCTAGACGTTTCGTCTACGACTGCGGTGGACATCTTCAGTGGTGTGATGGCCGTAATATTCTTGAAGACGAGATTCATATATTGATTGATGTTGATACCAAAGTGTCTTAACTACAAGTAAACCTAGATTTTTAATTAATGAAAGTGAGGAAATAATTGCGATTCTACCCAACTAGAAAATCACAACTCATTTGTAAAATGTTTTACCCAGGTAATAATATGCGGACCTTCATCTCTTCATTGCCATTAACTGCAAAAGATATTTTGAGAAAACATGCCTTCCATCTGAGTTTTAAAAATGTTATTCCGTTTTATTGCTACAACGCATTTAGGATACAACGCATTTCCTTTGGCATTATAAGAATAATAACAACAACATATTCAAAATGCGAATAATTTATTGATATTCTGAAGTAATACATTTAAAATACATAAATAAAAAACTTGTCACAATCAATATCACATACATCTTACAATTAATTAAACTTTCGTATATATATAGAGTAAAACTACTTTGTATAAAATAATTTTGCGAGTATTTATCTCCTAATAACAAGTTTCATTAGTCTATAAAATGACATTAACTCAATAATATTATTAAATTTCACATCATCCTTCTATATTTTCAAAGGGTCGATCGCCTTTACACTGCACATGCTATGAAAATAAACTGAAATAAGGTTTATAGGTGCAGGAAAAGATATTATTTAATTTTCTATATATCAGTTTGCTTTGTTATTGTATGTTGTTAATACATTCTATAAAAAAACTTCAATAATGTGCAAAGGGGTTTAAAATTAAAACGAAAGAAAAATATTAAACTATTTCTGTAGCAGATACATATGTTTTATAGTAGAAAGCGCAAAAAAATTCTTGCAGAATGTTGTATTCAGTGTTTTAGTAATAATTGTTTTTAACTTTTGAAGATACACTCTATTAATTGTTAAAAAAAATAGACGGGTAGGGCAAAGTATATATACAGGTGTATATTAGCCAAGTCGCTAATGGACTAATATTTTTGCATGCTTTATTACTAGTAAATAATACTATACAATGAATAATGTATGCTCAACCCTGAAATCTCTGTGCAAGAATAGAAGCAGAAAGTAGAACCAAAGATATAAAGCAGCTGTGCATTGACTTTCTTAAGATCTGCCATTTACTCAGGCTCCTGGTATTCCAAGACATCCCATTTGCGAGCTCTGATTTTTCGTTTTATCTATCATGACGTCAGCTGCCTAATCTTATACAGCAGAAGAATGGCGATGTTTCTATCACTATTACTTTGCACAACGTGGTACAGGCCAGAAAAAAACAAGTCCCTTCTTCCGATAAAATGAAATTTCAGTTCACAAGATGTGACGATTTGCATCACAAGAGTATTATTTCAGAGTTGAGCATTTTCACAATGCTTTTAATTGCTTATACTGTACACAACGACAAACACTGCTTCCTACTACAGTTGGCAATGTGGAAGTTCAAGCACGTCATACTTTATGCTGCAGAAAGAAATGGGCAAATGGGAAGGCAAGAGAGAAGTTTGGAGAGTCGAAAGGAAAGAACGAGACACAAAGGGATTTTTTTTCACTTGCCGAGAAGAATCTTTCGTCCTGCTCCAATGTTCTGTCCCGATTGTGTGGCGCCCTTGTTGGTGCCGGCTTGCAAGCCGATGATGGATTCTCCAGCCCTAAGCTGTTCTTCTGTGAATTCCCGCTTGTGTTCCTCGGCGGGCTTGGGTCCCAGATAGGGCCCTTTCCATTCGGGATGCTTATACGTCTGCAAAGGAACAGTTATGTGGAAGTGTTTAATTGAACATTTAATTACAGAAAAAGTATACACTCAAAGAATATGAGGCTAATAGTTTGGAACGGACACGCTGGCGTTGATCAGTTACTAATACGAGGGTAGGTCCATAAGTTTGCGGCCTCGCCGATAAGGATAATCTACTTCCCTCACAAAACCCTTATTTGGTGTCATACATTATCTGTTAAGTAAATAATTGCAGCTGTAACTTACGTTTTGCTATGTTCAGTTGTTCAGATATAGTTGCATAAAGAAGGCTATGTGTAGAAGATCGTGACATGTTCAAAATGGAGTTCCGAGCTGTTATTAAGTTCTTCACAAAAGAAGAACTTACTCCAAGTGAAATTAAACAGCGATTGGACGGTGTATGTGGGGAAGCATCCCCCTCATATTCTACCGTAAAAGAATGGGCCAAACTTCTTCGAATGAGTCGAGAAAGCGTTGAAGACGAAGAGCGTGCAGGTCGGCCCTTGGAGGTGCTCACTCCTGAAAACATCGATCGCTCTTGTGGAAGGAGAAATTATGGAAGACCGGCGGCTCAAAGTTACAGAAATAGCAGCAAGGTTAGGCCTTTCTAAAACAACAGTCCTTCGAATTATTCATGAGCATTTAAACATATATAAGGTTCGTGTCTAGACTTCTTTCCTCAGTCCAAAAGCAGCAACGAGTCATCTGTTGTCAGGCATTTTTGGAGCTCTGCCGTGAAACCAGAGAGAGAGAGAGAGAGAGAGAGAGAGAGATGTTCTGCAAACCATTGTTACAGGAGATGAAACTATGAAAAGTGAATTAATGGAGTGGCGTTAACCTGGCGAAGCACCGCCTCTAAAGGCCAAGGTCACTCGATCAACCAAGAAGATCATGGTCACAATCTTTTGGGACTCTGAAGGAATACTCTTCATTGACTTCAAGGAGAGGAACATCACAGTAAATGGGGAGTACTATGCTGGCCTACTGCACAGACTACGTGCTTCCATCAAAGAGAAAAGGCGAGGAAAGCTGAGTGGTGATGTGCGCCTTCTTCACAACAACGCACCTGTACACACAACTGTTGTTGCAAAGGAAGCTGTGAAGAAGTGTGGCTTCAAGGAGATCTATCATCCACCCTATAGCCCAGATCTAGCTCCCAGTGACTATTTCCGCTTCTCACAACTCAAGAAGGATCTTCGGGGAAGGACATTTAAATGTGACGAAGAAGAGATGGATGCTGTTTATGCCCATTTTGCAGACTAGGCTTCTGAGTATTTTGAGGGGGGGGGTTGAAATGTTAATTCAAAGATGTGAGAAATGTAAAGGGTAACTCCTCGGCAGCAAGTGAAAGTAGCGCGACTTATATCATTCTGAGGAAATAAAGATTGCTCATTGGTGTTTTAGAACTGAAGTTATCATCGTGGTCATTTGACAAATGCAGTTGCAGATTACAAAGAGTTTATAATTGTCTCAAAAACATTTCTGCAAAGTTAAGGTGAACATACTTATGCTACCAATCCTTATCTACAGATTGTAAATGATATCGTAAAAAATCACTTTCTTTGACAGGTTATGGCTGAAGCGCTTCATTAAATAACGAACAGTGTTGTCTAGTAATCTTGCATCAGGTGTACAATTTTTTTACATTCTACGATTCTGTAACTGAACACGTATTATGGCAATAGAGTGGTTAACTTGCATATCAGCTGAAAATAGAAATACTTTGGAGACTTTGGAGGAAAAATACTATTCTATTGAAAACGTGGGCTGTAATTTCGACCAGATATCGCCTGCTACATTTAAACTATTTAAGTGTGAAGACACACATAAGAGTATGCTACACATCTGTGCTTTTCGTCAAAAACAAATGGAACTAAGACACTAGCTCACTTCTCAATCGTAGCAAACTGGAAGGGATAAATGAACATGATGAGATTATATTTAAAATTTAAACCTATATGGAGCTAACGGAAAAAATCGAAAATACTTTTGTTGTGTATACGGAAAACTTTGACCACCTCCTGGGTCTATTGGCTAGCGTTTCTGACTGCTGGCCGGGAGCCCGGGTTCGATTCCTGGTACTTACATAGGATTTTTTTCTAAGTTAGGGAGGTCTGGAACGAGATCCACCCAGCCTGACGAGGACAATTGAAGAGGTGGCGTTCTTCGATAGAACCTGTGGGGTTCTGGCAGGCTCAACACATGTCCACCTGCAATACTGTCATCTGTCAATGAATCATAAAACGGATATAGAGAAAGAGAGATCACCGGGGCAGGCCAAGGTTTACGCTGGGCTGCAGTGGCAAATGAGAAGAAAAGGAAAGCGTTGGTGATGTCGCACATCACTGCAATGAATGAACTCATTAGCCTATGTAATTCATGTAGTTCATTTCTCAATCAACAGAAGTGAGATGTTCAATTGTCACAATCATACGGAAATCTACCTTTCACATTGAGTTCCCTGTATATTCTTATAATTTTGTATAATATAAAAGGTTGTTAAACCCGAATTGAAATCAACAGTTTAAACTAGGAAAGAATTATAATATTTAAAGGACAGAGATAGTAAACTTCTGCCACTTCTATCAAAGAAGAAATAGATAGATGACACTTGCTGAAGGATTGTTAAGTAGTTTCTTTCTAAAAAAAAAAAAAAAAAAAAAAAAAAAAAAGGATATTTAACTTACGAATTTCCTTGAAAAAAGCATATATAATAGGTGAAATATGCTCTTAAATATATGTTTGGCCAGTACAATTAAAAACAGATAAAAGTGATTAACTCTAGAATGTCCAGCTATGTTCTCTTTTTTAATACTATTAATGCCCATTTAACTACTGGTGGGAGCTGGAGAGATAGCTAGTGGCGCATGCAGGCCAAAAGTAAAACATTACACACTGCATGTATACAATCTATTCAAATACTTAAGCGGTCCGTTGTGTTAACAAAAGCAGAATGTTAATATTTGCGTTGTCAGCGTATTCCTTTCCAGCTACCGCATCGCAGGCGGTGGACACTGAAGATACATGAGATGATAAATTGGGAAAGGATTTTTTTAAGGAAGGAAACGCTGCAGACCAAAGTTTAGGTCACCTCTTAGGCTCGCTGCTACCAAATGTGGGTCGCTGAATTCTATCTTGGTGTTCGATGGATATGGGAAAAGTAATTTTATTTAAGAACTTATCCAAATTCACGTCGAGCGATCGCCAATATTTTCATTCTCGAGAAGGGGTCGTGAATGCAAGAAGTTTTTAGGAACCGCTGCCTTAGTCACTTGACATTTATGAGAACTGAGGAAAACCTGGAAAAGTCTCAGTCGGGGAGAACGGTCCTGGCGGGAATCGAATCGCAGATCTCCCGGTGACGACTTCATACCTTAACAATCTGTCACCGGTGGAGCTGTCTTAGCTATGATAATTAATATTACGGTGTTAATACTAAAATAATATAATATAAATGGTAAAACAAATTAAATGTTGAACGTTGTATGAACTTAAGTCTGGATCCACCTAAACTTTGTTTACATTTCGATTTTAAGATTAGTAGTTTGCGAGATTGATATTTAGGCATTTAAACAGAAATTCCCTCCATTATCCTCTTTGAATATTTTACATACATTTGAAGAATAAGCAGTTACGGAATAAGTCATGTTTCGTATTTAGCACTTTAATGTTAACGATGCAATTTCTGGCCAATATATCTTTCCCTTGCCCTAATTCTAAAAATAACAAAACAGAGCAAATAAAGAAAAGGAAATATGGAACCTTATTGCCTCAAAACAAAATTTAAGTCACAAGAACAATAGCTATAAGGAGCCCAATACCATATATCAGAACAGGTATAAATACCGTAACTTCAAAATTAATTCAAGTTAAAACGACACTAGTTTCCATTAAATGAATGAATTTCATTGTTTACATGCGGCCGACTTGATAATGAAAAGCAATAGATACATGGAAAATTTTGTTTGATAGTGACGTTTGGAAGTAAACGCACAGAGAGAGGATGATAAACCACGTACCGTACGGCCCAGAGCAAAGAGGGTGGTTGTCACTTGGGCGATGTCCTTCTTCTCCCACAGATCGACGGTTTGGAAGACATCCACATCGGCTACCCCATAATTCTTCAGCGCTTGCTGGAACCTAAAACAGAAATGTTACTCATAATAATTTTTACAAGCATTGAGAATGCCACCATGCTTTCTTCCAAGCCTTGTTTATCTCTGTGAGCTTCAGTGATGTCACTTGAATGCAAGAGGCCAGCATATTGATAAAGATAATTTGTAAAGTAATACTAAAATACGCCTAATAAAGTTCGTATTTTTATAAAATAAGGAATATTGTTAGTTTTATGCTTAATTTTATTTTTTGTTATATTTGGAAACTGTTAAATTAATATTAATTCTTTCCGTTGAGCTAAGGAATACTACTAGAAAAAGTACATTTGTTTGTTTTCTTTTACACCAAATATGTTCATCTTGTTCATCTTGTCAAATTTATCCCAATACTTTACAAACACATACATCACACACTTCGACATAAAATGAACGTTATAAATATGTGCTATGCAGAAGTCATGACAAGATGTATATAGCAAACTTTGAGTAAACATTCGAGAGTCACAAGTACAATATGGTTAGATACTCTATTTTATTTTTTATATTTGATATATGCAGTTATAATGCGTATATATACAAGATGTTAATAAACTACACCGAAATAATTTCAGAGATTGTGAAGGTGTCTTAGACAGATAATATGAGAGAGAAATCGTTCAAATTTCGAAGGTATGACTATAAGTTTCTAAAGTGCCAGTACGCCACTGGCTAATGAAGATGCCCCTCGAAATCATAACACGATAACGAAGGGAGATTTCTGAACGTATCACTCTGGTAATATGGTTATGACATTAACTATCGAGTAAGAGATCGTCATTTGTTTTGGAGTTCGACTCTCGTTCATCACTTTTTTTTTTTTTTTTCCTAACTAGCTTAATAATGCAGCTTTTAGCCTGTGTTTTAAGTTGGTGTTTCAGTTTAGACACTTAAATCTTAACATATCAATTCATATAATTACAACATTTGTAGTTGTTATTGTACTAACCAATCAGAATCGTGTCCTGAGTATGTGTTAGGTAAGTTAAGTTTTAGGTATCATGTTAGTGGTAAGCTTATTAGCTATTGTATGTTGGTAGTACATTCATTGTTGAGAAAGAGAATAAAACTTGAAAGTATTAAGTAAATTTCATTCATAATTCTTTAGCATACGTATAGCGGCACTTCATATTATAAATATATTATTGAAGTTTATGACAAGAATTGAACCCAGAGTCTACGGAACATCAGTTTTTGCGTTATGCATTACGTCATACAAGCAAAGAGCTCCCTCTAGAGTAAGTTACATAATACAAGAAGGTAGTTAATGTATGTTCAGTGTCGCACTGTCAAATGAATATTTTGAGATTTGAGGGATTTTTCTGTGCTAGCAAAGCAGTTTTAAAGAATTCTAAACAAAATTTCTCCCTTCTTGACTTTAACACCGACTTATTAGCATCTGATGCAAAAATATTTAACACCGTAAAACTGCGTTGTTTAATTGTAAACCATATCACATTGCTTATATATGACATTTCTACACTCTCTGAAATTATTTTGATGTAGTTTATTAACACCCTGTATATTAGCATGTTTGCTGTTAAGATTTCATCAGAATGAATAATAGAAGACTTTCTCCCAGAATAACAACCATTATTGAAAACTGCCGATATTTAATAAAAAACATTTCAGTAAGGGCAGAATGCGATAATAAGAAATAGTTCATATCTGTAAATCATTCTCTCTAGTTTCGAACACGGAATAATTATGTGATTACGAAAGCTTATTGAAAACGAGGAGTTGTAATATTAATAAGGCCGCGGCATTTAACGATTTACTTTCTTAGTTTATCCAATTGGCTTAAAAACAATACTATGACATCGACTTTCTTGTGCAAATCACATTTATCGGAAGTCCATGCTTCTGCAAAGAGTAAAGGAATCACTTTAAATCCTTGGCGTTTTTTAAAAGCTGTGTAACATTTGAACAGTGGCCAGAAATGTTCTTTTTCTGTAGTTCTTGTGCATCGCTAATTTAGCTGCAGAAATGGTATGATTGCCAGTGCATCGCTGTATAACTAGAAAGTAGGTATCTTAGCCAAAGATAGTCGTCAACGCTATCACAGAAGAAGTAGTGCATACCTAGAACATCGCCCAAACGATTCTTGTATTTAAATAAAAGACGCTCACCTTTGATTCAGAGATAGGTTCGCCGAAATTTGTTGGCAACTTTCGCTGTTTCATGCACCATTCACAAAAACACATAATCTCTTTGGTTCTTTGGCATGGGAATTGCTTTTGACTGGCACTTAAAAAAAGAAAGAAAGAAAGAAAGAAAGAAAGAAGGAAAGAAATAAAAGAAAGAAAGAAAGAAAGAAAAGAAAGAAAGAAAGAAAGAAAGAAAGAAAGAAAGAAAGAAAGAAAGAAAAGAAATAAATAAAGACAAAAATGTACCTGAGAGTTTAAAAGAACTTTCAAGAAACATATATTATCTTATAAAAGATTTATTTATTAAAACCAGTGAAAAGAACAGGTCTTCTCAAATTTAAAAATCAAACTAATGGTCGAAACAGAAGAGCTGGTCAACCAGGAGAAAAACTTGAGTCTGTAAATTAAAAATTGTCTTATTATCCTAGACGAAGATGTAACCCACCACAAAACATTATTATTATTATTATTATTATTATTATTATTATTATTATTATTATTATTATTATTATTACATATTTGCTTTCAAATTCATCATTTTATACGTGCTTGGTCGGTCGTGCTTCACGTCGGTCCTGATGGTGTAGTGGTTACCATACTTGCCTTCTAAATCCAAAATCGCGGGTTCAAACCCTGTCAGGATCGATGGATTTTTGCGGGCCTAAAAATCCTAAGTATGACTTCCTTCGGAAGGGAAGTAAAGCTGTGGGTCCCGTGTCGTACATTTACGGCACGAAAAAGAACCTCAAGCCTGAAAGAGAGGCCTCTGAGCAAAATTTGTCGGCCGTTTCACACCCTGAGTTGAATGGGACGCTGATGACCTGAGATGTTGAAAAGCGTCCTTAAATAAACAAATCAAAAAAGTCATGTAACATCAGTGTCATCGCCTAAACTAATCAATCTAAAAATGCATCTCTGCAGATAACGTCTAGCAAAGTAATAAAATGTTGTGGCAGTGGTAGTGATGGTGGTAGTAGTGGTAAAATACTAGTACTAGTAGTACTAGCATTAGTAGTAGTAATAGTTGTCCTCAAGGATCCTGAAGGAATGTCACCATTTAGCAATAACTACAGCAATAATATCGATTTGTGGATTCGTTAACAAAGGTGCTAGGGTGTTTCAGGATCATATTATCTTAAAACAATGGCATTTATGCTGTGGTTTGACATTCGGTCTGCATTGCCGATTTATGAAGAAATATTTACACTTTGACTAATAATCTTGCTGACAGAAGAGTGCCAGAGAAGAAGAAAACGGTTTTGCAGTTAGAAAATCATGTAAACAAAGTTACAGTTTACGGGATATAAGGATGCCTGGGTGTTAAATAAATCTCATCGTCTGCAGTTTGCAGTTCATCTTCTTCGGTGTTTTTATTTCACTTTCAATATTTTGTCGGAATGATCCAACAGAAATTTCAGGCTATCACAATAAGGTTTTTTTTTTTTTTTTCACTCGCTTTGATAATATACAGCCGGGTAATTATGTACTGTTGCTCTCATTTTCGCCTTTATTAAATTAATTCATTCAGATTTCCGAGAACAGTACTCGTAACAGCTTTTAAAACAAAAGGGAGCTCTGCTGCAGCTAGAGGGAAATATTATCATCATTACCACCTCTATCTTCACATTCCTGGCGTGGTTTCTAACCTATGTGAATTAAATGATTCATGTATTACATAAGAGTAAAGAGTTTAAATACTCAAATTGTACCACATAACGCATAACGCATATAAATCACCTAAAAGTACTTTAACCTACATCTACATGTTCAATTACCAGCTATTTGCCACTAAAAGAGGCACAGGGATATGTTAGACTGTAAACATTACAGGTTCTGTTGTAATCCCAAAAGTTTAAGTATTGCTGATTTTACTGCAGTAATAAATCAATTAAAATTATTTACTCAGGCTTCCTTATTAGATACAGAAAGCATCACTCACATGTTGATATTCTCCATCATCTTGAATTGTCCTCCCGAGGAGTTGATCTTTGGGACGCTGCCGGGGCTGATCTTGTTCATCAAATGACACAGGACCTGACCATCCCGTATGACATCCTCAAATGCTTCACCAGGGGGAAACTTCTTACCCAAAACTATTTCCATCCATTCCTGTGCTTCCTTTTCTTGCTGTGGGTCGCGTTTGCCCGCAAGCTGTAATGGAAATAGCGTTAGTTGTGTCAACAATTGACGAGCGTTTCTACTTTCCCTTACAGACTTTCAGTTGTTCTTCAGTTCTTGCGGGAAAAAAAAAAAATGAAAGGCGGGCAGGAGAAAAGCCTCTTTTATGGTTACAATGTCAGTGTTGGAACGAAAACTTAAATATAAAACTTTAATAGTTTTGTAAAACGAAAACCATTACAATCTACCGAGGTTGCCAAAAAATGTATACACACTTTCACAGTAGATATCTATGTAATATATTTCAAAGTTAGACCGAAAAACAACAGTAGTGTATAGTATGATGTTCTGTAAAAGATTTGGCTCACATACATTATGATAGCGTTGCTACGTGACAGGTAAATGAACAATGAACAAATGAAGCCAATACTATTGTATGATGTTCTGTAAACAGATATGACTCACATTACATTATGCTAGCGTTGTTACAACAAAATGGAGCCAAAATTATCGTTCGAACAGCGGAAAGCAATTTTGAAGTGGCATTGGAAAAACCAATTGTTCAAAGTTCAAAGGCAATGGAGACGTGTGTACAGAACAGAATTGCCGTTATACTTCTACCTATGGAGAACTCTTAAGGATGTTGTATCCCGTAGAAAACCAGCTACACTGACAGCACTTCGGGAAGAAATTGAAACGGCATGTGCTGCAATCGCTGAGGGCACTTTCGCAAACGTTGCTCAATCAATAGTTCAACGTACTCAGAAGTGTATCGATGCAGATGGTGGGCATTTTGAGCAACTGTTGTAACTGTAAAAGTCTAATGATTAGTACTCATTATTTTCTGTTTGTGTGAAATCAGTTTTCTTTGCTTGAAGTGTGTACATACATTTTTGGCTCCCTCTGTATATAATATTCTATGGGGATCCGTTTATATATTTACTACTAAACTTTATATTTTGAAACTTGTGTATACAACAATTTAAAGATGGGAGATGACCCCCCGCCCCCAATGCGCACTCTGCACAGCTCATAACGGTGATGCAATCTACTCCATGTCTGTTGTAACATCAGAGGAGCCATTTTTCAAAAAGTTTGAGTAATTTTTAATTTCATAGTTGCTGAATTCTTGTGAATAGACAATGCCCTTAAAAAAAACCCACACGAAGAAGCCGGGAGCGGTTAGATCTGGGGAGTTTGGGGGCCAAGAATTTGATCCGACATGCAATATCATTCCTAATTTTTCCATAAATAAATTACCATAAATGCAAATTATGATATCGTATTTAGGGACATTATGTACACCATAATCACGTCGAAATTCACTTTGAACTTGTTTAACACTCTCAAATGTAGCATACCAAAGAATGCATTGTTGATTTTCATTCTTGTCATGTACGGAAACTTCTATCTTTTAAACAAAATATTACCTACAAGAAATGTCTCCTATTATCATATTAGATTTTATAATAATATTTAATATTGTCCATACCCAAAAGGAGCATTCTGCATATAATAATTTCGGAACTATAAAAGACATCTCAAATAGTTTTAGAAATGTACTTTAAAATCCACGCATGCTTGAATATTTTACCAAAAAGTGATAGTATGATTGCTGTAGAAGCCTGCGTTTCAATAATACTTTTTAACGTGCTTTCGTAACTTGTACTGAAAATATTATTAGTTGATAGCAACAAGACGCTCAGAATAATAAACGAACCCACTTAAAATGTGATAGTTCGTGTATTCTTCATAGGTGAAGAAAGTGACTATATCCATATATAATGTAACTAATTAACAATAATTAGAAATGTAGAAAAGGATAAAACACCAAGAAAAAGTCACAGAGCTGTAATCGCTATATTTCCAACTGCTTGAGTTCTTCTATGGCAATAAGACATGCATAGCATTTACGTAGACTATATAAATCTATATATGGTTGTATAGCTAAGTTCTATGCCTTAAATGATTTAAGAAAATAAGGGAAATTGCAAGTGGCAGAAAACAGCTGGCTAATATTAGTAACTTCGGAATAGTAACTGTTTATAAAATGAAATATTTTTAAGGATGGAGTTCTGAAATAAAGAGAAACTTTTTCTATTAATTTATCTTTATATTTATTAATATTATTACTTCCTTTTAAGAGATATTTTTATTTAAACATCTTAAGCGAATGTTATCGGAGTCTATTTCCGTCTTCATGATCATAATTTTCATAAATGTCTTCATATCAATGTTTAAAACAGTTAAAATCTTCCGGGGTATTTTGCCGTGGTCCATAGCAGTCAGGTGTTGCTCATCGTCCACTGATGATACAAACCGCAGTAGTTGGTGAAAGCTATGGTAGCGTATAAAATCATGAACGACGGCAAAACAGTTCGGAAGAGTTAACTGTTTTAATTATAGCACCGACCGTGAAAGCCTATGAAATATTATCAGTTATTAATTGCTATTATTTAAATCGGTATATCTAAATATTTTTTCCAATATTTTTGTTTCTTTCTATTCAGTCTTGTTTAGCATTTAGTCTGTTATGTTTATTTAGCCAACATTATTATTTATTTTTTGTTTATAATTTTCAGTATCACTGTTTACTTCTGTATTGTATTTACTGCGTGATAATGGCATTAGCTAAAACACCACTAGATGTTTTTCTTTATAATTTCAAAGAAAGCTAAGAAAGCTACATACTAATATTAATATTGAGATTAAACTAAAAATGCCGTATGAAATGAAAAAAAAACTTCCATAAACTGGAAAAAAATGAACAGAAAACAGTTTTTACTTTTAAAATCTAGAGATATTCTGTAATTTAAGAAATAAGGGAGCATTATCTTTATCTAATACATCGTTTAAATTTTTTTGAGAAAATTTGCAATTTCCAACTACCGATTTAGTCTTCTATTTATAGGCATAGACAATCGTCTTTTGCTATCTCGCACAAAAAAGAAATCTGAAAATTTTTCATTCAATTAAAGGTTTGAATTTAAACAGAATAGAAAATAGAAAATAGAAAATAGAACGTTGGCTATTGTTTGGTAAAACAGAATAGAAAAAATTGCGATATCGTCCAACCGTGCAATGAAATTTGTCAGTTGAGCAGTTATTCATGTTTCCCTGCCACAAAAAACTACAGTATACAGTTAATGTCCGCAAGAGTAATTTTTTTTCCATGTACAATTTTTATTCTTGACATAGGTGAACAATATGTGGCATGCATTTGTTTATTTTTACGGCAAAAATGTATGCAATCGAACATTAGCGATAACCAATATATGTATAAAATGAACATTCATCATATGCCTCAACCAATCTCTGTGGGTATAAAGTAGCAACTTTAATCTTGTCCAAAGCTGTTAAACTTAGTGTTCTGGTAAACATTCATTGTGCGAACATTCAGACACTATACAGATAAAACATAATAAAATAAAGCGCAAAAGAAGACATAGTTTACGTTAAAGAACAGCAAATACAAAGCTCATTAAATAAAGTTTTATATATAACCTCTTTCTATAACTATGTAGTTTTATAACATTAATTACGTTTTAAGCAACTTTCAGATCAATTCTGAACATATTAGGACCAGATATCAAAAAAGAATCTCAGAACAGACCTCGAAAAGAAATTCTACTATAATTAACCACTGATTTGAAGAATATAGCAAAATTTTCCTATATAGCATTACAATTCCGTTAACACTTTGATACAAAGCCGCAACCCGAAATTATGGAGTGGAAAACAAAATACTGGTTACCAGGTCGTGGAAACGCTTGTGTATTTGTAACATTGTCAGCAGATAAACTTTTATGGCAGTCTTCTGAATTACGAAGTCTTCTGAATTCCACTGCATAAGTGTATAAGCATCAAGCAAAATCAACATCTGAAAGCGATGAAGACGCTACTAAAGAAATAAAAAGAAAATTGGTAGGAAGCATACCATCACTTAAGATCTAAAAAGAGATGAATTTCTATGGTTGCTTTCTAAAATACTTACTCAAAATGCTGGGATGTTCTATATATCCTGATTATTGCTAGTTAATTCCAAAATGTTAACTGCATAACACACTACGGATAAGCATAATTGCTAACTATTAATTCAAGTTTAAGAAATGAAAGTACGTGGGTTTTTTAACTTGGGAATATTAAATACATTGCATCCCGAAATACAGAGAGACAACTCGCTTGGCCGTTTGAAGTCATTTTCTCAGAAAGCACCATACTTAAATTGCAACAATTGCAAACCATTTTCAGTTCTCCTTTCTCTTCTTCTTCTTTGTTCATAGAAGAAAGTAAAGTAATTTGATATGTGTTAAAAATAAATTTCGAGAATGAAGTTAATCGTAAATACTATTTTTTCGCTCTTATGTTTTAACTGTTTTTTCAATATTTTAAACACCTCCACACTAAATTAAAACCTTTGAACACAAAGAAATAAAACCATCAATGCATTAAGAACCACAAGTAACAATAATAATTAAAACTTGGACAAACTTAAACAAATAGAACACATTACACACTTCTTCAGTATGACACATAGTACATAACACTTTATTTCAAATACTTAAATATTTTTGACTGTCTTAAGTATGATTCACTTTCAGTAATGAAAAATTCGCGCATACGTTTACGCTATTCTCAGGAAAATGTATTTAGGTATCTAAATCCGCAATAAAGTCAATAACTCGTAATGTTATATCTTTTATAATAAGAGTAAATTCTCAGAGAATTGCAAATTAAAATTTGAGAGATTTGTGTTATTATAATTTGATAGGATAATTTATTTAATTGCTTTATTGAAACAATGTTTAAGAAAACTGTTATATTTCTGTTATATAATGTTTCGGAAGACTGTTACCATAGAGCCTTGAACACTTTCAGTCTCATATTTAATGTCTAATTATTTGAGCTTTAACCACTAATGGAAGTTTAATTCATAATTATCTTTGTCTACGATGCCAAAGTTTGCTGCCACAGAATTTCACAAAAAAGAAAGAAAAAAAAAAAAACAAATCTGGCGGAAGAACGAAACAGGTAGCAGCAGCATGAGAAAAAGACTGGGAAGTGAAGTATTGCTCCTGTCAAAGACAGACATCGTGTAGTTACCGCGCCCAATATACTACGTTAACGTTACAAATAAAAGCTTCTCTATGGTGAGCAAAAGTATCTGTTTTTGTTATTATGCCGCCATAGAGGAGACAACGTTTTAAAGTACAGCGTTTTGGATTTCAGAAATCCAGTTTTGGTAACGAAATGAACGTTACTTTGGTAGATTTTTTGGTATTTTATGCTATTTATATCTACAGAGTCTCTTCCCATTATATGACTGTCAAGGAACCTAACAGCTGGTAGAGTAAATCTATACGAGTGTTGAAGGTAAACCTTTAAGGAGGGCAAAGATGCCTTCAGTCAATACGCAAGAGATATTGACCTACGTAAATTATTTGAAACAGTTCACAGTAAACGTGAGGGCGCTTAGAGCGATGTATTGCATTTAATGTCATAACAAAGTACAATCGTTTGACACTACTACATACCTTTGCTCTGACTTGACGCTCCAGGGCCATAATGACGACGTGTTAGTTACTGCAGAAGACTGGGTATTTCCACACGCACTGGCGCCAATATTAGCTGACCGCACGTGTTATATAGGATACTGTGCCCCTCCAACCAAACTTCGGTCCAACACCCCCTCCGTTTGCCTTTAAGGCGTGGGCCAGAAACAGTAGTTTTTCGATTCTGGAGACTAAAAATAGGTTGATTATTCATATAATGCTTTTTAAATTGTGACGTTTCTCTCTGTGGAATTTTTCAGTGTTCTTGTCTGGATTTTGAAGCGCTAGTTTCATAAGAATATCCGTTTCTTCATCTTCAGATTCTGCAACGTGCAGGATTAAGTTCTCTCAAGCACTTTTGTTTAGACTTTACTGCCAGAGAAGGTGACAGGAAAACAGTATAACCTCTCAAGTTTTTCATTAAATTAGTAAATATCACACTATAAAAATAAAAATGCAAATTGTACGAAAAGGAATAAGAAAATAGAAATATAAACTTCTCAATTAACAATTCAATAAATACATTTGTGTTTCTAATAGAAAATTCACAAAACTGAAGCCTAGATTGATGAAGTTCACTGAGGTAAGGAAGCTTATGTAATATGTACGACGGCGGTCTTAAAATTTCCATAGGTGCCCATGCAATTGGCAAGGTAACTGTTTTGTTACTTCGGTTCAATTATATTAAATATTCATTTGAAATATCGAGTCAGTGTTCCAAATGTTCACTTAATACAACTTTCTAAAGCAGACGTGTTGTGGGTATTTCATAAAACAGATCAAATTTTATATCGTTCGATGAGGCATTACTTTATAAAATATAGTTCAAGTTGAAAAGAAAGCCATACTAAATTTATAAACGTTCATGGAGACGCTTTCCTTTAATTTTAGACATTTAAATAAAGGGTAGTTAAAGTTAAACAACCTTAAAGACCAGCCTCGTGAAACACTCCAAAAGTGCTGCAAATTCATTGAACAAATACACGATATATTAAAAATAATTGTTCGAACATAGTTTGTAGAGTTCTCGGTGTTTTGGCGAGTAAGATCACATCGTCGGCTAATCTTAGATTTGTTAGTCGACTGCCGTTTATGTTGATTCCGAAATTATTATGCCAGTTCATTTCCCTGAACATATGCTCCATTACACAGATGAAGAGTTTGGGAGAGATTGGATCGCCTTGGCGAACTCTTTCTAGTGGGAATGGTTGTCCTGTTTTTACTTTCGTAAAACGTTTTGACTATAGAGCGTGTAATATGCCTATTATTATCTTGAAAGCTTCGGACCTCAACGGTGCTAATACGCAATTAAACAAGGTGAAGTACCTATTTAAAACCAATGAATATTATTTTTTGTTTACCTGTGTGTATAACGTCGGTTTTTACTACTGAGACACCACAGGCGGTGGACACTGATGATACATGAAATGATATATTGAGAAAGGATTTTTTTTTTAAGGAAGGAAGCGTTCCAGGCCTAAGTTTAGGGTACCTCCCCGGCATTTGCCATTTATGAGGACTGAGGAACACCTGGAAAATCTGTCAGAGAGGACAGTCCTGGCGGGATTCGAACCCCAGATCTCCCGCTCACGTGTACGCGCCTTAATGACCTCGGAGCCGGTCCTGGTGGTCTAGTGGTAACCATACTTGCCTTCTAAACCCAAGATCGCGGGTTCGACCCCGGCCAGGATCGATGGATTTTTTTTCAGTTGTAAAATTCCCAACTATGGCTTCCTTCGGAAGGGAAGTAAAGCTGTGAGTCCCGTGTCGTACATTTACGGCACGAAAAAGAACCTCAAGCCTGAAAGAAGAGGTCTCTGAGCAAAATTTGTCGGCTGTTTCACGCCCTGAATAGAATGGGACTCTGATGACCTGAGATGTTAAAGAGCGTCCGTAAATAAACCAAAATCTTTCTCTCTCATAACGACCTCGGCCACCCGTGGCGGTCTCAAGCAGGGTGATCAAAGAAGTGCATTACATGAAAGGTGTTCTGCTTCAGTTCATCATAAACTGATCGAAACCTTTATTTCTGTTACCCTTTTAAAAAGCCATTTCTTCAAATTACACGTAGGAAACTTTGTTTATTGTTTCTACTGGCTCTGTTCTTGTTAAATTGTATTGTAATATCTATACAAGAAACGATTTAATCTATATTAAAATATTTTACTTCTGGAACGCTACCCTGCAATGTTTAACTTCCTAGATAAGGAAAAAGTATTTGTTAATCACAAGCCGTGCCTGATCGTTATCAAAGTCATTAATTTTTGCACCGCCACGGGTGGCCGAGGTCGTTAAGGCATGGACTCGTGAGCGGGAGGTCTGCGGTTCGAATCCCGCCAGGACCGTCCTCCCTGACTGGGGTTTTTTCCAGGTTTTCCTCAGTCTTCATAACTGGCAAATGCCGGGGAGGTACCCAAACTTAGGCCTGGAACGCTTCCTTCCTTAAAAAAAAAAATATCCTTTCCCAATATATCATTTCATTTCATGTATCATCAGTGTCCACCGCCTGTGGTGCCTCTGTAGTAAAAACGGGCGTTAAACACTACTCAAAAAAAAAAAATTAATTATTGCAGTAGGTACTTGGTCTGTAATTGGCAATTGCGGAGGAAAAGGTAAGCGTGAAGAATGCAAAACAAATAAAGGATTCCTAAACTTTTTGTATGGATATATAATGATCCATCTTTTCTGTGTCCTACTACTTACTTTTCAGATTGCTAAGTTATATAACTTCACCAATTCTCGTTGCACAATATGTTTGATCTCTCAGGACCAAACCTCATACCTTCTCTATCTCAAGAAAAGCATATCAATTAATTCTAATAGTCTTTCATTTCTTCTATTTAATGACCTATTTCTAATTTTACATATATTTAAAAAAGAAACAGCGATTATTTTATTATATGTGATGACCCTTTATTGCCTTATTTCTTTCTGTTACCTGTATGCGTTTTTATTTATTTAATATTTTAAGTATTTTTATAATATACCATATATGTAAATCTTTCCTCTTTACGTCGTTTCGTGAAGTTCCCCAAGGTAGGTTCTGGGTCTCTTATTGTTTTCATTATACATCAATGACATCTACATTTAATGTACGAGTAATATTAGCCAGAGTAAATATCACCCCTACACCGACGATTTGCAACTTTACATACACTCTCGAACTGACGACATTAATGACGCGATAAAGAACATTAACCAAGTTCATTCACTGACGCGTGCTCTGGGCCTTGGTCTTAATCTGTTAAAATCGCAGGCTATGGTCGTGCCATATACATAGGCAATATTACTCCCATTAATATCAATCAAACAGCAATTCCCTTCACTAATTCTGTGAAAAACCTGACAGTTATTATAGATAGTAATATCTGTTGAGAAAACCATGTTGCTGAAATCGGCAGGAAGTCAAGTTCTCTAATCCACACTTTTAAAATATTAAACGTGTCCCTACCCAGAACCTTAAAAAACATCTTGTTGCAACCCCTGGTGATGCTTCACTTAAACTACTGCTCACAGACTTAAACTCTAACCTAACGACAGCGTGCATACGTCACATCTACGATGTGCTTTTGTTCGATCATATAACACCCTCCCTGTCTTGGTTCCGCCTGAAAGACCGAAGAAATATTCATTGTCTCACACTACTTTTCAAAATTATCCATACATCTTCTCCATCTTATCGTTTTCAAAATCTGTCTTGCTCTCATAATCTTAACACACGTTCTGAATCCCAGCACGTGCCATTATTACATTGTACTGAACATCACTTTACTCATCACCACTGCCCGTCTCTGGAATGCATTGCCACGGGATGTCACAGACTGCCGAACTTTGGAGCATTTCATAAGAAATTGTTTAATATTATCAGAAATAATAAAATACCCCAGATTCAGATTTATTTTATTACAATGTAAGCATTTATTTGTTTTACCTACTGTAAAATTATTGATTCTATTATTTTTATTACAATCATAAATGTTCCTATCTCCTTCATAATATTTTATGTTTTGCTTATATCTTTATTTCCACTTTCAGGATTTACGAAGGTTGATATGTATAAGTTGTCATTGCTGATGCTTGTTGTATATTATTGTTCTTTTATTTTCTTATTTTTTCTTCTCTTAAGTTAATATTTTCACTATTAATATTTATGTATTAGCATACATTTATTTATATACATAATGTTTTATATGTGTACGAATATTGTCAATGTTGTGATTGTAATATTGTCGTTATAACTTCATGTAATTATTATTATATTGGTAGAGCTGAAGAGAAGGGGTAATGGTCTTAGCTCACTAGAATTAATAAACAAATAAACAAATAAATAAAATATACAGTAAACAGGAAACACAACTGAACTGCCCTATTTCGCCGTTATTCAGTGCTGTTTTCAATAGCTCCATAGTCCTGCCTTCGAAAGCTTTTATTTATACTTTTGTTATGTATTTTTACACGAAGTTGTACATAAACTTTATAATCGGTAACTCCTTTCGAACTGCAACTAGGCTGCAATGATTATTGCAAATAATTCTGTGTTTAAATGTATATCTACAATTTCAATTGTTACTTGGTTTGGCAACTAGTGGGTAATACGGTATAGCTCATCCTGCAAGTCATCATAGCCCTCTACGATGACTTAGAATTTCAATATTGGTCATGATATCATCAAATCATGTTATTCTTGTCGAGAGCTTTCCAGGTTGCGCTTATATTACTCAAATATCTTGTTTTCGTAATTTGAACGTTCCTGAATTCTAATTTTGTTCTAAAGACGGTTTTATTTGTTCATCGGTATGATTTATATTAACTAAAAATGTGTGGAAATACTCTTTTGCATAAGAACACGTATTTATTAAATAATATATTATCTTTTTGTAGCAATAACAAAAATTAGGAAATCACAGAGGCATAAAGTATCAATTGTTCATGTTAATGCTCTGTTTCATGATTTTTTCAATAGTGTTTAACGTCCGTTTTCACTACTGAGGCACCACAGGCGATGGACACTGGTGATACATGAAATGAAATATTGGAAAAATATTTTTTTAAGTAAAGAAGCGTTCTCAGATCTTTTATGAGGACTGAGGAAAATCTGGAAAAAACGAGGATGAGGAACGAACCCCAGACAGCCCGCTCACTAGTGCTCGCCTCAAAGACCTCGG
Organism: Metallyticus violacea; assembly: GCA_030762175.1. NCBI lineage: Eukaryota > Metazoa > Arthropoda > Insecta > Mantodea > Metallyticidae > Metallyticus > Metallyticus violacea. Next base: position 85,203,472 of record CM060831.1, on the reverse strand, counting down.
CCACTCGTGGCGATATGTTTCATGATGACATATGTTATTCATTTATTATTTAATTTTAACATGCAACCATTTTTTTTATATTCTGTACCTTACTGCTTTATATGCATTCACACGAATAAGCACGTTTGTAGTGAATGTCACGGGTCGATATCATTAATGTATCGATCGGCACTTCAAGACGAAGCAATGGAACATCAATATAGGCAACCTTCCTAACTTGATGACGTCGGCAACGGCCGGACGGTCTGAGCTTATAAAGCACTATACGTATATCTTTTAATTTGATTAAATAAATACATAAGAAATGAAAATATAAGTACTCGATAACTTATATAATTGTTCTAATTAACTCACGAATGCTTTAGGTTTTCTTTTGAGCAAATTTCTGTCTAAGCTACTATTAATGAATATAAAAGAAATAAAACATATTACTGAAAATAAAGTAACATAACTGCATGCATTGCATAAACCCACACATTTCTGAAAGTAGGTACATATCAAGGGTTGTCGGAAAGGGCGACGAGGGTCCATAAAATGCTATTTTAGAGTTCGGTCTACTGTCTATTGGATTATGTTGAGGACCAATACAGGGTTACTTGGTTATTGCAAATATGATGAAGATCCATAGATTAGTGGACTTTTTTAAAAACACCCTTTAGGGAAGAACAATAGGAGCCCATCTCGTTTCAGGGAATAGAGAACATAGTCTAACTTCGGGTGTCAGCTGTGAAGACAACACTGATTGATGTGATAGCTGTAGCAGCATTACAATAAGTGTGTTTATTTGAAAATAATTAATTTCTGAGTTAGTGTCAGTTATGGAAGGTGCTGAGTGTAGAGACCCTGTGGTGATGTATACATCCAAGTGATGTAAACAGAAGTTACTAGCACAAGTCTTGAGTTGGACCCATATTGTCATTGTACTTGACTGAAATGTTTCCAAAACATTAACTTGGATAATAGAATGTCCATTATTTCAAAGTGCAATAACATGCAACTGCAATGAATAAAATATGCACAGAAGGCTTAGTTTCTTGTTCATTGGTTAAAAGGTTTCGGCTTAGAAAACTTAAGACTGATGATGCTGACTAGCATATACCTTCAAGGTTAGGTTAGAGTTGTTAATAAGGGTCTGATCAATCAGACGGTTATGGTAGAACTCCCTACTTAACCGGCAGATCTTATTAAACGTTCCAGACAAAGGCCATCAAAGTTACTGAGTGTGAACAATCAAAGTTTCGTGGTTGGTCTGACTTTTTGAAGCCTAAATTCAAAGTCAAAATTCCCATTTCCTATAAGTTCCATAAAAGAACGCCAAATACTCATACAATCTCTCATTGTGAAAAGTATATTTAAGATTGTTGTTGTCTAGAAAAGGAATAACAGAGTACAAGGATATTCCTGCATTGGATGACTGTGTGTTTCAATATCTAGAAATATTACCAATATAGAAAAAATAGTTCAAGGACCTACAAAATCTAGAGAAATTTATCTTAAAAAGGTCAAGGGTACTTAGAAAATTTGATAACTTCATACACTCAGAAGAGAATGACTGAGATAATTAATGACAAAGTAACTGTGTATGATAAGTAATTAGCTTACAATGTGTCAGATTCCCACTACGAAAAATTATGAAAAATGACCAAACTTTATTTTATTTATTTATTTTTTTTTGATATTACACGTTTATATTTCATTCTACAGGAATTTATATTGCAATCCAAAGGGGATCTGCTACAAGTGAAATACCTCATGAACAGTGCGACAAAACTAGCTGTTGCAACAATGGGCTTACATAATAACGATTATACAACAATGCTAAATTTTATTTTGCACTTTTATGTGATCAGTAATGATATTTATTATTTTTTAAATTAATGGCATTGTCGATACATCTGCAGCAGTGAGTTTTAAACTTTAAGATTCATTTTTCTCAAAAGTTTACTATTTGAACTATCATCGACCTTCTCGCCAACTCTTCAATTATTGTCTATAAAAAGCTAACATAATTAATACTTTGAAATACACCTGCATAGAGGAAACACCAATAATCTCTTTCCACAAACAACCTAACTTGTCATCAACATGTTTATTTTCAAAGTTATGTAAATTGAGTTCTCTGGGCTGTAGCCTACGTTCTACAGTTTCTCGAAGTTAGATATTTTTAATTGTTGAGTTAAAATATCATCTGAAGTACAAGATATTTATCTGGATTTATATTTCTTCTGAGAATACACGAGGATAGGTTCATAAGTTCTCAGCCTAATCGTTTTCTAGATATGACAAAGACAAAAACTATATTTCACTTTTCATCATAGTTACCCTTTACTGCAATACCTTTCTCACATATTTGAATTAACATTTCAATTCCCTCCCACCCAAAAATAGTCAGAAGGTTTGTCTGCAAATTGGGCATAAACAACATCCATCACTTCTTCGTCACACTTAAATTTCCTTCCTTGAAGGATTTTCTTGAGTTTTAAGGAGAGAAAATAGTCGCTGGAAGCTAGATCTGGACAGTAGGGTCGATCTCCTTGAAGCCACATTTCTTCACAGCTTCCTTTGCAACAAGAGCTGTGTGCACAGGTACGTTGTCGTGAAAAAGGCGCACATCACCACTCAGCTTTGCTCACCTTTTCTCTTTGATGGATGCACGTAGTCTGTGCAGTAGATCAGCATAGTACTCCCCATTTACTGTGGTGTTCCTCTCCTTGAAGTCAATGAAGAGTATTCCTTCGCACAATATATATGCAAATGTTGCCGTAATACTACCGGCAAAGCTTAGTAGTTTTTACATACATACATATTTTGAGAAAATATCGGTCTGGAAAAAAAAAAAACTTATATTTGTAAATCCAGACGTTTAAGCTAAATGTCAACATTAAATCAATTTACAATCAATAAAAAATCGGTTTTTAAATTAGTAAACCAAAATCCGTTTTAAAGTTTTGTTATTTGTAAATAAGCAACAATATCATGTCCATCTGCAGCATTATTTATTGACTTCAGATAAGGGAATGGAACCATTCTCTATTTTAAGTGCACCAACCATAGACGCAGTTGTTTAGCAAACCATTCTACATCATAGAGGTGTTAAATTATTAATTTGATTTATTTACGGGCGCTCTTTAACATCACAGGTCATCAGCGTTCCATTCAATTCAGGGCGTGAAACGGCCGATAAATTTTGCCCAGAGGCCTCTTCTTTTAGGCTTGAGGTTCTTTATCGTGCTGTAAATGTACGACACGGGACCCACCGCTTTAATTCCCTTCCGAAGATTTATTACACCCCGAAAAAATCCATTGATCCTTGTCGGAATTGAACACGCGATTATGGGTTTAGGAGGCAAGTATGGTTACCACTGCACCACCAGGACCGACAAGAGGTGTATAATGGAAAGATCTTTTCCTTAAATTGTAACATAAATATTGTTCAGATGGCCAATAATATAACCAAGAAAGGCTAAATTGGATAACCTACACCGCCACGGGTGGCCGAGGTCGTTAAGGCGCGGAGGTCTGGAGTTCTTTTTTCTTTTTTGATTAGTGTTTAACGTCTGTTTTTGCTACAGAAGCACCACAGGCGGTGACACTGATGATACATGACATGAAATGATATATTGTGAAAGGGTTTTTAAGGAAGGAAACGTTCCAGGCCTAAGGTTAGGGTACCTTCCCGGTATTTGCCATTTATGAGGACTGAGGAAAACCTGGAAAAATACTCAGTCAGGGAGGACGGTCCTGGCGGGATTCAAAACCCAGACCTCCCGCTCACAAGTTCACGCCTTAACGACCTCTGCCATCCGTGGCGGTCTGGAGTTCGAATTCCACTAATACCGTCCTCCCTGACTGGGGTTTTTTTTTTAGGTTTTCCTCAGTTCTCATAAATGGCAAATGCCAGGGAGGTACCGCAAACTTAGGCCTGGAACGTTCCTTCCTTAAAAATAAATCCTTTCCCAATACATCATTTCATCTCATGTATCACCATGTTCACCGCCTGTGGTGTCTCAGTAGTAAAAACAGGTGTTAAACACTATTAAAAAACTTTTATTTTTTCAGTCATTCAAGTTTCAGAGAAAATATTAATGTTTACACACCGTCTCGTGGTTTTAGAAATAGGCATATCTAAAATACTTGTAGTAGCTGTACAGTTTTGAACAAGTGGCGGTTTACTGAGATCATTAATTACCAAGTTTAGCCTATGGACTGAGCAATCAGCATACATTTTTAGGTCAATGTTCTTTTATTTTTGTTTGAATTGCACCACATATTCCAGCCATCGTTGAGCTCCCATCATAACCCTGTTCCAATAGTTAAATCTTGTCTAATCCATATTGATGTAAAGATTTTAATGTAGGGTTTGCAACATGTACACCATCAAACTCAAAAAGCAGAATAAACTCAAAATTTCTTCTTCTGCCCTTCATTTTCATCAAAGAATACATATCTTGTACCAATTGATAATTGTTTTATTCCTTTACTGTCACAATAGAAAACTCTTCTGCCTGATTAACTTCCGAAATTATTTCTCTGGAAATAATAGTGTCACACATATCTATGATTTCATTTTGTGTTCTGACAGGTGTGTACTTTGCATTAGAAGAACAAGTTTCTAAATGCTGTGCTAATTCATAATCCCCAATTTCTGCTCTCAATTTTAACAGTTGATTGAATTTTCCCTCTTCAGAAAAATTTCCTCTAAGAGCAATTTCTTCAGTTCCACAAAATATAATTGATGTATAAATTTCAGTTTTAAGTTGTTTGTCTGCAGTTACTTTATTTAATTTTCATTTAAATGTTCATGCACAGATTAATTTTCAAAAAGTTTAATTTTTTGAAAGTTTATTGCTTTCTCGACAGATGTTTTCATGCATTTGAATATGGGCTCCTTCGTGGAAATCTTTATATCTACAAAATGGTTCCCTAACAAACTTAATTAATTTGTATCCGTCTTTGGTACCTTATCAAATATAAGGGATTGATTACAGTATATGCGCGAGCTTATCTCAGCTATATATTGTACATATGAAAATGTAACGAAAACTAGGAATGCTCGCTCGGACAGCTGAGCAGACAACGGGGTAAACTCTTTTCTTTGTATTCTGGGGAAAGGAGGAGGCTCGCTAAGAGAGGTGTTAATGTGACACCTGCATCTCCGTTACAGGTTATTGACATACAACGGATCTTGGTGCTTGATGTTAAACTAAAGACGAATCACGGAGCAGATTCGGTCGGTATTCTAGAAACAGTGAACTGCGTGGTCTAGCGAGTAAATCACTGTAAATGAAAGCATTGCTAGGCGGGTAAAATATTGTAACGGTGGGAAATCTCCTCTTATAGAAATTCGCAGTTAATTCGCAGTTAATTTACACACACATTAACCTAAGCTGAGAAATTCATTCTTTTTTTGTAAAAATTCCACTATGAGGGATTGGTTACCCACAGTCGTACCAGAACTGCAGCCATAGTAAGGAATCAAGCTGAAATATGCAGCAATAAGGACATCTTGCGGACAACCAAGGTGCTGTTTAAGACACAAGTTTTTGTCAAGACATATCCTTTCCAAGTGTTGAAAATACTATAAAGAAACTCAGTTTTGTGGTGCATACTGAAAAATAATCACCTTCAAAAATAGGAATGTAAATGGGCAAACACCTGTGGTACACAATATATCCCTTAAAGCAATCACAGCCTCACAAGGGAAGGCATATTTTGGATTAAACCAGACAAATATTATTGTCATTAAAAACACAGATGTCAAGGTGTTGAAATTATATCTTTATTATTATTAATTTAAGGCAGAAAGAACGTTGATTTATTACTCGAACAATAGCGTTCGGATAAGGTATGAGTAATGGAACTAGGAAATAACAAAGGTAAGCTAATCTATAACTGTTCAATACAGAATGTAAGAATTTGTTTAACTGTTTCAGACAAGCTGCAATGCTTACCAATGCTCAGAGTCTAGAGATCACCAAAGTGAAGATAAGTTATTCTAATGAAACCTTTAATGGAGACCTGATAGTGGGCCCTAATGGTTGTATCGAATTCTTCCACCAGGGAGTCACAACTACTAATGGAGTACTGCATAGCAAAGAGTCAGCATTTTTAATAGTTGTGACTGTAAATCCCAACAAATGATCATCAACACAAGAGGTAACCCCCTTTTTAACTACATAGTTGCTAATAATTTAGAATTTCTAAACGTTGGGAACAAACCAAAATTTACTAATAGAGTTCGAGAAGTTCCTGTCCTTACAGTGTGTACAAGTCCTCTGTGAAAAACTGAATGTGTCTCCCGTCCTTCTCTTTCAGATCACTGTCACGTTTGCTTTCAGCTTAATGTATAAAATCTCAACTAGAAATCCGAGAAGAACAGACTGGACCTCATACTTCAAGGGTCTCGCAACCACAATCGAATCAACATCCAAAATGATCAGACATTTTCCTTGTATCGATAGTACACAAATCAATTAAATTCTGCCATGTTCGATGCTTAAAAAAGCAACTCTTCTGACCATACGAGGTCTGGATTAACAAGAGCTAGACAGTGGTCTGAAGAACAGGGAAGACACAAAGAGCAGGTAAGTGTTAACGGAGCTAAGATAAGCAACGTCTGTACAGCATAGCACGAAATTCAGAATGCCTTAAATAAATGGAGTAAAGCACTCTTCCTTTTAATACATCAAAATGTCAGGTTATGTGTTTTTCCAGACTGAAAAGTAATGTTGATTTTATTTACACTACAGATGAAACCAAATTACAATTAATCGAAACAAAAGAATGATCTCGCAGTAATTTTCAACAAAGACTGAACATATTAATAACATAGTCAGTGCAATACATAAGAATCTGGGACTTATTATTAGTAATTAATATTATTTTAATGATCTCAGTTTTCTATTTATTTTATACAATTCATTTGTCAGATCTAAATTTGAATATGTTTCTATTATATGGAGTCCTTACATTGACAAATCTGTTACATTTGTTGAAATAATTCAGCGCAAATTTCTAAAGTATGCATTTTTCAAAAAAGTTCCTTTTTTTTCTAATTTAATTTATGACACTTTACTTGATTATTTCAGTAGCAAAGTTTATCTCACAGAAGAAATCGTCACTTGTTACTTTTCCTTTGCAAACTATTACACAATACGGTTGATGTTTAAAACATAAGACAATCAATACGCGTTTATGTTCCAAATATCACACCAAACCGATTTCGTAATGTCTTTTTTATTCCAAGGGTTAATACTGATGTGTATAAATATTCTCCTGTGCTTAGAATGCAAACATTATATAATAAATTACATTATTTAACTATTGATATATTCAGTACAGATCTGTATACTTTCGCTTTATCCTGTATCATTTATTACATAATATACATTGATTAACTTATCATATACCAACATTGCCTATTTATTTTTGTTCTGTTTTTGAAACTTTTTTGTCCTATTTGATTTATTGTATTCTGTTTTTATTTTTTCATTTTCTTTAATTATAAGGATTGTATCTGATTAAGTAAACATTGAAAATCTGTAATGTTCACGAAATAAACGAATAAACATGAAATAGCTATTCGTAGAGTCAAAACCTTCTGTCAGGGAATTTACGACTTTAGGAAGGTAGTCAGAATTCATGAGATATTAACTCAAAAACGATTAAATCTACTAGGAAGCAATGAAAAATCTAATATGGAGTACACATTTACAGGAAAGGAGACTTTGGAAGTTTTTCTATCAGCATACTTTCCTAACTTTATAATACTTTGGGCAGTTAAAATCAAAACAATTACGCAAAAATACGCCGAAAAGACTGGAAACTAGCTAGAGAGATCATTATAGTGTCTTCTATTAAATGGTTATTAAAATTTTATATCCTTTAAATTACCTGGAGCTGATTGCAAATTTCCTGATTTTTTTTTTACAGAACGGATATAACTCTCTATATCACATACTCTGTGTACTATTTAGGTTCAGTATATCTTTTGGCTATATTCTTGAGACCTGGAGTACTAATAGATGTTACTTTTATTCCTAAAGGTGGGTTCCAAGGTAACACAGAAACTAAATATTACCAGTCAATGTTAATGCGAGGTGTCATCCACACTTCTTGTAGGGTATCGATTTCATATTGAGGAGCCGTTTATTTCAAGCAAAATTTGTAGGTGAGTCATTGGAGGTAAAAGTCACCAGAGGAGAGTTGTATCACCACTCCTTTGGGGCATTGTAGTGGACAGCCTCTTTGTCAAACTGAACAGTTGTGGATATTATGTAGAGGTCTCAGCTAATTACAGAGCAACATTAATACCGAGAGTGCCAAAAAAATGTAATACACTTTTACAGTAGATATCTATTTAATATGTTTCAAAGTTGCGTCGAAAAACAACAGTAATGTGTAGTGTGATATTCTGTAAACAGGCGTGACTCACATACATTATGATTGCGTTGCTACGTGACAGGTAAATATGCAATGAACAAATGAAGCCAAAATTGTCGTATGATGTTCTGTAAACAGATGTGACTCACATACATTATGATAGCATTGCTATGTGACAGGTAAATCAGCAATGAACAAATGAAGCCAAGATTGTCGTATGATGTTCTGTAAACAGGAATGACTCACTTTACGTTATGATAGCGTTTCTACAACAAAAGGAAGTCAAGATTATCGTTTGAACAGCGGAAAGAAATTTTGAAGTGGTATTGCAAAACCGAGAATGTTTTTGAAGCTCAAAGACAATGGTGACGTGTGTACAGAACAGAACCACAACGTGAGTAACAATTGCACGCATTCGAAACAAATTTGAGACTGGTGGTACCATATGCGATGTTCACAAAGGCAGATCTGGGAGACCTCGCACAACATCAAGCCACGCGCACTGGATAGGACGAAGAGGTCCGATTGAGTTTCCACCGCGATTTCCAGACCTAACTACGTTGGACTTCTACCTACGGGGAACTCTTAAGGATGTTGTATACCGTACAAAACCAGCTACACTGGCAGCACTTCGGGAAGAAATTGAAACGGCATGTGCTGCAATCGCTGAGGACACTTTCGCAAACGTTGCTCAATCAGTAGTTCAACGTACTCAGAAGTGTATCGACGCCGATAGTGAGCATTTTGAGCAACTGTTGTAACTGTAAAAGTCTAAGGTGATTAGTGCTCATCGTTTTCTGTTTGTGTGAATTCATTTTTGTTATTTAACACAGTTTTTTTTTCCTTGAAGTGTGTATACATTTTTGACCCCTTCCGAATATGGAAAATTGTGTGCAAAAGTTTCAGGGACTGCGAACACTGCCCTAAAGACAGTATGGAGGCGTGTATCGGCAAACACAAAATGTTAATCCCTGCAGAACTTCATTAGACATTTGGGGTGGCTCGGCAAACTAAATCTTTCTGAAATTCTGATAGAGTTATCCAAGAGCGTGAAGTATTTGGGAAAAACTCTTGGTCAAAAACTGACTTGGAACCTCGACAGTGTTACACACAAGACTTTGAGTTAATTTATGGCAAACCGATGTATGCTTAGACATACATTGGGACTCAAACCCATATGTGCCATTGTTTATATGTTACAATAGGGACATGACAGAAAACAAAATATGGAGCTCTGGTAAGGTGGAATGCGCAGCAAATTTGAGAGCCTACAAAGACTCGCTTGAATGGTGCATTTAGCAGCAGCTGCTGCATTGAAGATCAAGCGTAAAATCCTGTCCATAAACTCAGAAATTGTGCTCCCAATCGCTGTCCACTTCATGAAGTTATTCCTCGCAGTTGTGCATGGCGCGCCTGTAATACGGGTTATAGGTGTTTCAGGGGCAACTCCAATTGTATTCCGCTACAAGTTGCGACTTTGACAGTGACAGTGGTTGGTATTTAAATAAATTGTGATGATCCTAAATACGATTAATGAAAACAAGTTTAGTGTCTGTTAAATTCAATTATATACTACATACTACAGGCAATGCAAATGTTATATTGGTAGAATTCCATGGAATTATAATGTCAAATCCCCAACGCTTATTTTTATTTTTATTTCGCACCATAAGAATTAATAAATTTTAAAAGTTGCATCCATCTCGGTTTTCCCTTATTTCCAGGGTGTCGCAATGAGAGTGGTTAGTTGTTGAAGAGCTATGTAAGATTACTATACGTACGGGAATTTTCGGGACAATACCGAATTAAAGTAATCTACCATGGTGCCCTGAAAAGCATTTTATGGACATATATATATATGTCCATATATATATATATATATATAGGGTACAAGGGAAAGCAATCAAAGTTCACCTTTTACTTTTTACAGCAATGTAATTTGAAGTTTAAAAACACCAAAAAATTAAGCACATTAGATATGTACATATGTTTTTTTTCCCTAGAATAATTGTTAAGGTGGTTTTCTAACAGACCTTCTTTTGAAATTAGTGTCATGTGCTTATTTATCCATGTTAATTAAAAATAAAAAGTCAAAGTGCACATACTTGTAAAAAAAAACAATCAAACACCACTAACTATATTATGTAATGTAACAACTTATACATAAATATATAAACATTAATGAAACACTATTGAAAATAATTATTCAACCAAAATTATTCAGTGTCTATTACAGGTAACCTTTAAAAATAGAGGTGAGTATTTTCGGAACAGAATCTCTTCAGACATTGTAGAGTATCAATGTAGAGTATTTTGTCTTGAAAAGTGAAATTAAACTTTAATAGGCTGTTCATCAGTCTGTGTACGGCACATTTTGTCAACAATAACATGGGACTCCGAGGATGTCCGACTGTTATAGTTCTAGAAGAGGTTTTGTCAGCTACAATTTCTCGTATTTCTCTTATCTTCATTGTACATGTCTTTCTGTATTCTTTATTAAAGACCCCGATTTAAAAATATTCTGGGAACACTCAATGATGTTGAAGGAAGATGGTTTCACGCGGCATCTTCTGATGTGCTCATTCCAATCGCTGAGTGTTTCATTTATTAAACTCATATCTTTGTCACATTACATGTACCTGTGATCTCTGATGGGAAAAGTAACTTTTACTGACTCAAATATGTTGTACTTGTGAACCATGGCATGAATGAGGCAAATAATGATATAATTTTTATTTTGGCCGGGGTACGAATTATAAAAAAATTGAAAAATTCGAATTGATGGGTTAAGGTGATGGAAACAAACGTCAAACAACATTGATGTAACTTCATCAGCTCTCTTTATTACTATGATCTCATTGTAGATATTTTACAGAGCACTCTGATTGTTTTTCCCCTGAACACTATTTTATCTATGCTGATTTTTATGAACTACATGTAGCTTTTTTCCTTGTATGAATATGTTGGAATGTAGTAGTACATACCTAAAATTCATTGGCACCAAAATCCAATTTCACTAAAAGTGGACTTTGATTGTTTTCCCCCTGTACCCTTCATATTCGAATTCGGAATCTCTCCGCTAGAAAGGTGACACTCTAGTCGCTGACACACAAAGCATATATACACACATGTACATGGTTGATATTCTGTGATTGGCTTGTTAAAATAGAGAGTGAATTTTAGGAACATGTGATTACTTCATAAACTCATGAATTAAACAAGGCAGATCTTGAGCTTTGGCAGTACACAATTTGCCTCCAATCGAGGCGGTATAGCCTCGATCCCTGTGGCCTAAGTGCAGTTAATGGCAAACAGGTTATCTCCATGACCTCTGATTTCTCCAGAATTTCATTCCACGCTACCTACACTGATACCGACTAGTAAGCCAGAAGTCTGAGGCTGGATTTCCGCCAGGACTGTCTTTTGACTGAAGTTTTCCAGTATTTCCCAGTCCTCATAAATGGCAAATGCCGGGGAGATAAGACCGAGAACGCTTCCTTCCTATAAAAAAAATAATTTCACATTTTATCACCGTTTCATTTGTCATCGGCATTCATCTTCTGTGATACCTTAGCGCTTAACCCTGTTAAAACTAACCCTTAACCCATCTTCACTTTATTCGCCGTAATTCGCGGGTTCATGATATTCTGATTGTAAATGCGGGTTTCTGTCCTCTACCGCAGATGTGCAGAACTCCAATGCCTGCCCGGCAAGGGACTTGCATAAAAATATCATCAGCCGTTGGACTACAAAAAACTCACAGCTCTTACACGAAGGAGCCTTAGCGTATACAGTGCAGTCGTCACAGTTAACCTTCAGCGTTTCAGCAATACATTAAACTATTTTTTCTTTCTGAAACGGCCCGGTCCTACACAAATATAATTCCATCAGGAACACATCAAATTGTAGCCCTTGGACAATAATTCCCTTGCCTTCTCATTTCCAGCTTTGAGATATTCATTGGATGATCAGAACATCTTCAGCGACTTGGGCAAGATCTAAGTTTCCTGGCGGATATCTACCGCAGCAGTAGAGGAAGCTCTAGGAAGAAAAAAGGAGCCTAATAGACCACGGCTTACAAGACTGAGAGCTTTTCTATCTACAATTGACATCAGCCGGAGAGCCTATGAACCTTCAGTTCTTAGTGTGTAAAAAAATGAGAAGAAAAATATGATTTACTTCGAGTATGATAATTTATTCTTGTGCTGACTTGGGAACAAACTGGAGGGTTCTATCGATAATGAAATAACATATGTGAAAACCTGCTCGAGTAAACACTATCCTACATCAGTAGCCATAATACCTTTCATCTCTCCAGGTAGCCAATGTTCACTCCCAAAGTATTTTTGTTGAAATTAATTATCTTTCTCCGAACAACATTTGCATTCTCTCATTTTAAGAATAGGAATTGGTAAACTTCTTTACTTACAGAATATCTCTTCGTATTTTATATATAATTACGTCCAAATCATTTCTATTTGGATGCATAAACAGTTGACGAATGAAATGTTCACTGAAAGATGAACATATATCACATAGAAGTTGCCTTTTAAGTTTTTACAACGACACAAGTTATATGTCATTATTGTTTTTGCAAAAATTGACATTTATTAGTTTGAAAACAATTGCAGTTTAGAAATTGACTGAGTAGTTTGTTCAAAAAAAAGCAATTTTGCGAAAAAATGAGAATTTCATGTGAAGGTTTTCGTTGGATGATTTTTTACGATTTTAGTAAAGGCCTACCTCAACAGCATAGCACAGAATCGCTTCATTCAACTTTTGTTAATCAAGAACTATCAGAAAATACCGTTTACAATTGGTATCCAGAATTTCGTCTTGGTTGTGCGTCCGTCAGTGATGAATTTCGAAAAGGTCGATCAAAATCCGTTGTCATTCAAAAAAAAAAAAAATGCTGTGCGCAGCATGATTAAAAAGATCGGCATGTGACTTACAGTGAGATAGAGGCATCTTTAAGCATATCAAGGACTGCAGTACATTTGATTTTGCGTGAACATTTAACTGTGAAATAGATCTATTCCCGATGTATTCCACATAATTAGACTGAAGCTTTAAAAAAATCATTGTAGCAGTTTATGACGAAATTGGATGTATTCGTATGAACCGGAAACTAAGCAACAACTTACTGTTAGGGTGTTCTAAGATGAACCGAATCCCACAAAAGTTGTTCGTTCACGAAGCACTTCTAAGAAAATGATCGTTTGTTTCTTCGGTTGTACTGAACATGTCGCAACCATTTATTGTAGGATCGAAGAGCAGTTAATGCTGAATGTACTTAACAATTTGTTTGCCAGAAGTCATCGACGAAATCAGAGAAACAACCGAAAACGCGCATCATTCTTCATCATAACAATGCCAGCTTTCAAACAATTGATGGTTTGAAGGAGAAAAACTTGGAATTAATGTCTCATTGCCCGTACTCGCAATTTGATTTTTTGCAAACTACTTTTTGTTTCCGAATATCAAACAGAAACTTGGTGGACACGATTTTCATTATCTTAAGAAGCTGATGAGATCTTTAAAAAGCGTGGTTTTTAGATACTAACTTCAGAATATAAGAAATGTTTCAAGGATTAGTTTGAATACATGCATAAGTATATAAAGCCGAATATTTTGAAAAGAAATAAAACATTCGTTCTAAAAATGTTCATTATTTTCTAGTTTTTGTAAAAACTCAAAGCTAATCTCGTATAGTTATAAAGCTATAGAGATTAAATTTTCATCAGAATACCTTCATTAGTTCTTGTGCCCACAGCTTTAAGAAATTGTATACATTCAACATTCTTTAAAATTAAACGGCAGAATGTTCGAGCGTAAACCTACCACGTGTAAAAAAATGTCATGTGCAAATCATGACGACTACAATACCTCTTAATATTTTGTTATGGATGATGAGAAAATCTTGGTGAATGGGATGGTTGGATGAATGAATGAACGAACAAACGAATAATTGGATGAATAGGTGGATATTATAAACTTCGAAAATTAGGTTTAAATTAATTTCGATAATGTTATAAGCAAGGTCTAAGTTATAAATAAATAATGGAAAGAAATAGGAATTTATAAAATAAACATACATGAAAATAAATTCAAAATATAGAAAAGTGTAGGATTGGAAACATGGATATGTATGAAAGATAACTTTTTATAAAAGATTAAGAAAAACAATACAAGCAAAAGAAAATAACAGTAATACCAATGAAGACCGAATAAGAAATGGAAAGTACGAAGGGAAAGAAGGAATGGGAGTATAGGACAAATAGAGAAGGAATAAACAAGAAATAAGAAGAAATGAAGGGAAGAAAATGATTAATAAAATATTGTAGAGGAAATCGGTAAGTGAATGATATTTGAAAACATTATAAAGGAAAGGATAAAGAAAAGGTCCCTTAGATCGTTGTGGCCGGCGTGCAAATTTGAGCACATCCAAGAAAAATAACATTTGTGGAACTGTTGGCTTACGGTTCACCATTTGAAATGCTTCCGTCTGCCAAGTACTTTGGGCTACAGCTGGCGTTCCATTCGATTTCTTTCCTCTTTTCGTCACGTCATCTGCTGACGTAACATTTTGGCGGACGGTGAAACGCGTTGGCGACTCAAGTCGCATCTTCGCGCCTTATACGTTAACACTTCCTGCATGCCATATGTTTTTGTTATATTATATGCATGCAGGGTAAATGCAGGTAAATGACTCCATGCCATTCAAGTATAGACTAATATTTTAGAGTAATTCAGCAATTGAAGATAAATTCGCTTCCTTACTATAGTGCATATTAATGATGATGTGTTACTGACCGTGAACACGAGGATCAGAAGATCTTAAATTGCGCTATTAGACTTGAGAAATAACTCAGTATGGCAGGTTTCCAGTATTAATGATTAAAAATTACACCCTTAGCCTTTGCAGCTAGTTATTTTAACAACGAATAGCAGACATGCAGTAACAGGGTTTCATATTAATGAGGTCAATTTCTTGTAACTGATGCTTTTAAGCAGGGAAATATATACAAGAATTTCTTCAAAAAGAAAATAAATGAAAATTGTGAAAAACAAAGAGCATTCCATTCAGTTTTAAACTACGCAATGAAATTTGTTTTACTGCAGCTTGACAAAGCCAGAATATAAATGCCTTAAACTGCAGGAATATGAATTTCTTAACGTCAAATTTTGTTTTAATCTTTAAAAGGGACGAAAACGTTTATAGATGTCATGTATTACCTTCCTGACTGAGGTTTTTCCAGGTTTGCCTCAGTCCTCATAAATGGCAAATGCCGGGGAGGTACCCTAAACTTAGGCCTGGAGTGTTTCCTTACTTAAAAACATCCTTTCCCAATATATCACTTCGTCCCATGTATCATCAGTGCCCACCGCCTGTGGTGCCTCAGCAGTAAAAACGGGTGTTAAACACTTTTTTTATAAATATAACATACATAGGCCCAGGAAAACGAATAGGAAGAACACAATAGACGACAGTGTCCATACATTTTCCTTTCTGGATTTTTTAAACGCTCCAATTTATAACAGTTAACACATGACAGCATTATCTTTGCTTGTTCACACAGCAAGGAAAATTAATATTTACACAATTATTAATTTTGTACTGTGGAGAATAATAGAGCGAATCTTTTATATTTTATTTCAGGATCACACTATTTAATTTTGTAATATTTTCATAATAGTTGTATAATGCACAAAATGGATAAACTTATTAAGCTTAAAAAGCGTTTCTGAATTTTTTCTGTTCCAGTTATGTTGCATCTGCTTTAATTCCGATTCTAGGGAATTGTTCAAGAATGCATTACATTTTCAACTTCTAAAAGACGAGTATTGAATTGATTTAACTCAATTTGTAGAGCTATGAAGGAGTCAATTTCATTATTTAAGAAGTGTCATATTCATATGCTGGATGCATGTTTTGAAAACCACTATCGCATACAAAACAGGTTTTATATCTTTAGACTATAGATACCGTCTTGAGCTTGTAAAATGACATCCTTTGCCAACAAGTAACTATCTTACCCATAATCTACTGCGCTTGGCCAACAGTCACGCCTCCTTTAACGAACGGCAGCGGAAGGCGGGGGAAAAAACGAAGGACTGAAGGCATCAATGCAGAGAGGAGTATCGTAACTTCAGCAAATACCATTTTCTAGGTATGATAAGGACAAAAACTATATTTCACTTTTCAACACAGTTACCTTTTATTGCAATACACTTCTCACATCTTTGAGTTAACATTTAAATCCCCAACTCCAGATAGTCGGAACATTCATCACTTCTTCGTCACACTTAAGTTTCCTCAGCGTCCATCTTGAGTTTTGAGAAGAGGAAAAAGTCCCTGGGAGCTAGATCTGCGGTGTAGGATGGACGGTCGATCTCCTTGAAGCCACATTTCTTCACAGCTTCCTTTGCAACAAGAGCTGTGTGCACAGGCGTGTTGTCGTGAAGAAGGCGCACATCATCACTCAGCTTTCCTCGCCTTTTCTCTTTGATGGAAGCACGTAGTCTGTGCAGTAGGCCAGTATAGTACTCACCATTTACAGTGGTGTTCCTTTCCTTGAAGTCAATGAAGAGTATTCCTTCACAGTCCCAAAAGATTATGGACATGGTCTTCTTGGTTAACTGAGTGACCTTGGCCTTTAGAGGCGGTGCTTCGCCAGGTTTACGCCTGCCACTCCATTGATCCTCTTTTGGACAAGGGGTCATAGTAGAGGACCGTAGTTTCATCTCCTGTAACAATGGTTTGCAGAATTTGTCTCTCGTTGCCACGGCAGAGCTCCAAAAATGCCTGACAACAGATGACTGGTTGCTGCTTTTGGACCGAGGAAAGAAGTCTAGGCACTAACCTTATTCATGTTTAAATGTTCATGAATAATTCGAAAGACTGTTGTTTAAGAAAGGCCCAACCTAGCTGCTTTTCCTGTAACTTTGAGCCGCCGGTCTTCCATAATTTCTCCTTCCATAAGAGGATGTTTTCAGGAATGAGCAACATCAACGACCAGTCTGCACGCTCTTCGTCTTCAATGCTTTCTCGGTTCATTCGAAAAAGTTTGGTCCATTCTTTTACGGTTGAATATGAGGGGGATGCTTCCCCATATACACCGTCCAATCGCTGTTTAATTTTATTTGGAGTAAATCCTTCTTTTGTGAAGAACTTAATAACAGGTCGATACTCCATTTTTAACATGTCACAATCTTCTACACATAGCCTTCTTTATGCAACTATATCTAAACAACTGAACACAGTTACAGCTGCAATTATTTACTCAACAGATAAGGTATGACAGCAGATAAGGTTTTTGTGAAGGCGATAATCCTTATCGGCGAGTCCGAAAACTTTAAAACTTACCCTCGTGCAGGTGGATGTAACGTCAAAACGCACAGAAACAACAATGAAATGCAAATAATTAAATTTTAAGGATGCTTGTTAATATTTAATCACATTCAATATGCCGAAACCATATAAACAGTAATGTAGCAATGTAAAACACAAAGGAAATGTGGGAAATACGGGAAAAGGCATACGCTTTTAATAGTGTTAAGTTCTGGATTTTTTTTAACTAAAGCTAAGTTAACATAACCAAAATTTGCAACTTATGCTTTAACAGTATAACTTTCTATGCATTGTCCTCCCTAAAGAAAAGTAATGTTAATTATAGTAAGAAAAATGAAGACAAATTATGAAGATTAAAACAAAAATGTTGGGCAAGGAGGGTAGCGAACCCACTACCTCCCAGTTGGCAGCACGACGCTTACTTTAACCCATGAACCACGAGGGCGGTATGGACAACATCGTATCTACGTACATTGGTGCACTGTAGTTGGGCTCGGTTTCCTCCGCTGCCGTTCGTGCAAGGAGGCGTGACTTAGTTCTCAAACGCGGCACGGTGTATGGTTAAGTAAAATTACGCTGTTAGTATTGTTTGAAACATTCGAGACTCAATTGTAGCTCTAAAACAGAACCAGTACTAGTCACGCCTTAGCGAATACATAATTTGTGCAAAAAAAAATTTCCAAAATGTAAGTGCAAAAAGGGACACTTCCAGAAGTAAAAAATGTCGAAAATAATCGCAATGGTAGGCTTATTAGACTAATTCTGCTCTCCACCTTGTTGAGGCCGCACGTGCTTTGATTTCATGTCATAATATTATTGTACAGGGTCTTAGCTTATTAATGTTGTGGGGCAGAGAAAAATACTGATAAGTAAAATGATCCATTGACTAACAACGAAGGGCGATCTTTCGACTAAAACGATATTTTTTTCATTAAATAAAATTATACTATATTTAAATCTTGGTATATTCAACTTGACAAATAAATAAATAAATAAAATCTGTATACGCCACTCTGGTACATTGTTTCCTGAACCAAGGCGTGTATATATAACATTTTCCATTTATTATTATAAACTATACAATACAATTATCTCTTACTTCTTCATTTTAGATTATTCTAATAAATACACTAAAATAATATAATAAAAATAACTCAAAATTAATTCAATTAAACCAAAATATAAATTGACTAAACTAATAAGTTTCCAAAATCTTCAAATTACTGGGAGCCAGTAAGAATTATAGCTGGTAGTCAGCTATTCTATGGTAATTTATTACTTTACTACACTACTAACAGCGGTATGTACTGGTATATCCAGTACTTTTGCAGGAATTTCTATTAAATTTACACTCAACATTTAAACATTACACTTATTAATCTTTATCTCATCTCAATCATTACGAATCCCCTTCTCTTTACCAACTTACGTCACTGAAATTCATTATTAATCTTTCCTGCTCATTTCATTTATTTATCCTAACACTTAACTCATTAAATACTATCACCTCCCTTCCACCTTCAACTGCACATTATACACGTTATTTTCCATCGATATGAAAGCGAAATTAACTGGTTTTCACCGACACTGTTGGCCGAGGTCGTTAAGGCACGGATTCGTGAGCGGGAGGTTTGGGGGTTCGACCCCCACCAGGACCGTCCTCCCTGACTGAGGTGGTGTTTTCCAGATTTTCCTCAGTCCTCATAAATGGAAATGCCGGGGAGGTACCCTAAAAATTAGGTCTGGAACATTTCCTTCCTTAAAAAAATCCTTTCCCTTTTCATCTCATGTATCATCAGTGTCACCGCCTGTGGTTCCTCAGTAGTAAAAACTGGTGTTAAACACCATTAAAAAGAAGGAGAAACGAGTTTTCTGGTTTCAGGTGCTAAACAAATTAATTTTAAATAGATGTCGACAGTGTGGCTAATACGACAGTATTATTTTAGCACCCAGAACTTGGACTGAAATGACGGTCGACGGTGCAAAAGTGAATTTGCATAGTTTGTTGGCAGTAACTTGCGCTTAGCTCATAGTCATCTTTGCGTAAAATGAGAGATACTCTTGTAGGTCGAACCGTTTCATCACGCTCGCTTTGCTGTTCCTTCAGCTTGAAATATTGCGGTTGGTGTTAATTTCGATAGTGGGTTATCATTGCGTAGTGAATACCAAGTCCTTGACAGTACCCTATTTTTACCCTTGAAATTCCGCCAGATGTTGAATATGCACTATTATAAAGGACACCAAGTCCCTTGGGAGGGATCCAAATGTCACCTTGCTGGAGATAATTTAAATTACCCAGCAATTTAGTAACTCGTTCGAGTTGTCATAGATCTCCTGCAGTCCATTTTTAACCGCGTATAGTATTTCTGTCTCTTTACTGCTCTAAAAATGTACCTTACAGGTGTAAAAGTCCAAAACATCGATAAAAGTCTACAACAAACCACTCAAAATATGCACACTTTATACATCGATACAGCAAGAATTCAGTAATGGGCGCAATGGTGTTGTTTATCGAACACTTACACGCAAAACGTATTATTTTCTTCCTTTCGAACTACGAGTATATATATAAAATAAACTTTTAGTTCTAATTTTTGTTTTATCCATCAAAAACATTTCTAAGAATCCACTTCTGAAAACATTTACAGTACTTTATTGAGAGTAGCTTAAAAGTAAATTTTCTGTCATTTTCTTTGTGTAAAGAAATAAAGGGCGTCTCAAAAGTAACGCAGGATTTAAATTTACACAATGAAATTTTATTTATACATGAAATGGCAAGGTTGTGACATAAAAGAGTAAAATCTCCGATAAAACTTGGAAAATAAATCTGGCTAATGTACTCCACATCTCATACGACACTCGAAAATTTGCAATCACATTTTCTCAGACTTGTGGGTCAACTATTGCCAAGCACGTTGCATTTCTTCTTCGCATTTGGGGCACGAAAATTATTGAAGAAAAGTACATTTATTCTCAAAACGAATGCGTGTGGTGTGCATTTTGGTGTGGTGGATTTATTGGACCGCACTTCTTCGAAAACGAGCCCGAAAGTGCAGTAACTGTCAATGGTTTACGTTATTGCGAGATTTATGGCATCGGTTGGAAGTGATGTACTTTGGCTTTGATGTTGATCCAACAGGATGGCGCTACTTGTCATTTAACGCACGAAATCATTGCTTTGTTACAGCATAAATTTTATGGATGACTGATTTCCCGCAATAATGATCACATTTGACCACCAAGGTCATGCGATCCTACGAGGGTAGGTCCATAAGTTTCCGGACTAACCATTTTCTAGTATAATAAAAACAAAAAATATATTTCACTTTTCAATATACTTATAGTTTATTGCAATACACTTCTCACATCTTAGAATTAACATTTCAATCCCTCCCACCTAAAAAGTAGGAAGTCTTGTCTGCAAAATGGACATAAATAGCATCCGTCCCTTCTTCGTCACACTTAAATTTTCTTCCTCGAAGAAAGGAGAAGAGGAAATAGTCACTGGGAGCTAGCTCTGGGCTGTAGGGTGGATGGTCTATCTCCTTGAAGCCACATTTCTTCACAGCTTCCTTTGCAACAAGAGCTGTGTGCACAGACACGTTGTCGTGAAGAAGGCGCACACCACCACTCAGCTTTCCTCGCCTTTTCTCTTTGATGGAAGCACGTAATCTGTACAGTAGGCCAGCATAGTAATCCCCATTTACTGTGGTGTTCCTCTCCTTGCAGTAAAAGAAGAGTATTCCTTCCCAAAAGATTGTGGCCATGAATTTCTTGCTTGACTGAGTGACCTTGGTCTTTAGAGGCGGTGCTTGCCAGGTTTACGCCACTCCATTGATTCTCTTTTGGACAAGGATCATAGTACAGGGTCATAGTTCCATCTACTGTAACAATGGTTTGCAGAACTTCTCTCTCTCGTTACCATGGCAGAGCTCCAAAAATGCCTGACAACAGTTGACTTGTTGCTGCTTTTGGACTGAGGAAAGAAGTCTACGCACTCATCTTGCACTAACCTTATCCATGTTTAAATGTTCATGAATAATTGGAAGGACTGTTGTTTTTAGAAAGGCTACACCTTGCTGCTACTTCTGTAGCTTTGAACCGCCGGTCATCCATAATTTCTCCTTTCACAAGGGCGATGCGATGTTTTCATGGAGTGTGGACCTTCATGGGCCGACCTGCACGCTCTTCGTCTTCAATGCTTTCTCGACCCATTCGAAAACGTTGACCCATTCTTTTACGGTAGAACGTGAGGGGGTTGCTTCCCCATATACACCGTCCAATCGCTGTTTAATTTCATTTGGAGTAAGTCCTTCTTTTGTGAAGAACTTAATAACAGCTCGATACTCATTTTGAACATGTCACGATCTTCTACACATAGTCTTCTTTATGCAACTACAACTGAACACAGTTACAGCTGCAATTATTTACTTGGGTATGACACCAGGTAAGATTTTTGTGAAGGCGGTAATCCTTATCGGCGAGGCCGGAAGCTTATGGACCAAACCTCGTACATTTACGGCACTGAAAAGAATGTCAACTCTGAAAGAAGAGGTCTCTAAGCAAAATTTATCGGCCTTTTCACACCTTGAATTGATTGAGACGTTGATGACCTGAGATATTAAAGAGCGTTCACAAATAATCAAGGAATTTAAAATAAAATAAGTTATGGAAATGCAATATTATGTAGCATTACTAATCTTCTATGAGCAGAATTTAAACATCTGCGCAAAGCTCTTACAGCAAATGGGTACAGCATTAGAGATATTAATAGAGCTAAAAGACCTGGCTATTTGGCAAGACAGACTCTAGATTTTGGAGACCAACCTAAAGCTTTTTTTTACCATTTATTTAAGTTGAACGATGAAAATTGCATTCATTATGAAAGAAGAGCGGAAAACAAAAAGAGTTGTTCGACTAAAAAAAAAAAGCCAATTGTTTCGATTGGTTCTCCGACTTCTTCATCACCACAGGATATACAAAGGTCATTCTGGGTGTTCATATGCACCGTGGCATTACGAAAAGGTTGTATGCTATTAAAAGTAAATAAGGATTTATTCATTTTAAATGTATTCATTGAACAGTTATCGAAAATAAATATATTATGACAAACTGAACAATTTAACTTTGTAAAAATTATTAATTGCATGTAAATAATATTAAAAATATAAATATTAACAACAAACTTTAAACCTACTTAAAGTATTTGAAAATGTTGCTTATACACAAAGCATGTGCTAAAAACATTCCACAATAAAACTACTCTATTGACTTTAAATATAGATACTCTCGCCCATTGACAGACAACACTTTATAACAATAATAAATACCAGTCCTAGTGTTCTAGTGGTAACCATACTTGCCTCCTAAACTAAGGATCACGGGTTCAATCCCGACCAGACAATGGATTTTTTCGGGTGTAAAAATCCTAAGTATGGCTTCCTTCGGAAGGGAAGTAAAGCCGTGGGTCCCGTGTCGTACATTTACGTCATGTAAAAGAACCTCAAGCCTGAAAGAAGAGACCTCTGAGCAAAATTTGTCGGCTGTTTCACGCCCTGAATATAATGGGACGCTGATGACCTGAGATGTTAAATAGCGTCCGCAAATAAACCAAATCAAAAACAACAGCATCAAATAAGCGACAAAACCAGCAGTATTAACTGTCTTTAGTAGCATTCTTTATCCCAATACTGCTCATGATTACTCTTGTAACCTTTCAGAAATTTTCTCGAACAGCGTCACATACAAGTGATATTTCAACCTAAGCCAATTAAGTGAAATAACAAAAGCAAACCTGGCGTCTCATGTAGAGAAGAATCTCCAATTTCCAGTGATATGAAAATAAATTCTGCATTGGAACTTCTTACCGCTGGTGGCGTAAACTACAAAGTGTTGACCTAGCAAGTGTGTTCCACACACAGTTCGTCTGATGCTGGTAAGTGGCTTAAACATTGTTTTGCTTTGTCGTATTTACCTACAGAAGAACTAGGTGATTGTTTGGTTTTTGATGAGGCTGAGAGTAAGCTGTTATGCCCCAAAATTGAACAGTTCAGCGACTGCCTTGTTGATTACTATATATCTGACAAGGTCATGTTCAATCCTACACGTAGGCCAAGCAGTCGTCTGCAGTCACTCAAAAATATTGTCCTTTTGTTGATTCTAGGGCGGCAATCATGACTTTAACAACTTATAATCACAATGATAGTGATATCTCCAAGAACTGCAAGGGAAAATAAGCTGTAGAACGTCAAGAACCGCATTGTACTGCAGTGGATTCCTAGCCACTGTGGGGTTTATGGAACGAGCGGGCAGAGTTGGCGTAAAGGGAATCCCAAATGAAACAACCAGACCTTCCTTTGCCCCTGCGGCATATAAAGCGTCATACATCCTCCTCTATTAAATCTAACCTGTATAGAGAGAAAGCTTCTGGGAAAAAATGGAACTCCCTTTTGAACAATTCGGAAATAGTTCCTAGTTCTCTATCTAGATTAGTTGAAGTGGCCTGTTACGGGTCATGACTACTTACAGTCACCTGCATAGAATTGCACTGACTGAAACAGATGGATGCCCTCTTTGCGACCATGGCGTATCCATAAATGAAGAGCACCTCAGCATTTGCCCTGCTGTTCTCAACTGCTTCTCTGCATCTTATTGGCAATGCCTTTGGTGATTATTTTTATTGTTCTTCTTTGTACTAGGCTGCTATTCGACTTATGACCGAGAGGTTAGAGACGGGCATAGGATAAAAAAAACGTATATAGCCTCAGGCTTCTCCTACTGGTGGTAGTTGCACCCCCTCCAGGACGGACATGAGAATGGGCAACATTTTAGCGCAAGTTTAGTGGACAACTCGAAAAAAATGGAATTCTAAATTAATTCTTATATATATTAATCTTAACCTAACCTCGGGAAAATCATAGAAACCGGTGGACCCAGTGGTTTGCTGCGGCGAGCTACGGCCTGATGGCCTACGCTCGCTCCTTTTCGTAGTAAATATAAATTGATTCCGGATTGTGTGTTACTATGTTAGTGGGTAAGTCATTATAATTGTAGCAAATTGCTTTTAACTTCAGCAGAACCTACGGGGTGTCATCTAAAGACAGAAAGCATAAGCAACTAGTCATGATAAACAAAATAATTGAGTACAACAAGAACTACGTGCTGGATGAACTATTCGGAACAATTATCTTGATATATGTACAGGTCTAGTTTGTTCTTTATTACTTTAGATACAGCTTTGGAATAAGATGAAGATTTTGATAGTAGACGTTGCATGGTTTAGACTGTCCCTAAGCATGACAATGGAGAAAATCCCTTATGTAGCTGGCGTGTAAACATAACTTTCATATACCGTACATTCATGAATAGAATTAGTACATCCAAAACACCTGTAACGAAATAGCCTGTGTGAAAAACACTTCCATAATACAACTTACGTAAATATGAATATCATAAAATACATACACGTCACAATTAGTGGAATTGGCTACAAAAAAAAATGCAACTAAATTATGCAGCATATTGAAACAGAAAGGCAGAGGGTGCTCGAACAGGAATTAGCTGAGTATCCCCAGTTGTGGAGTTGACAACTAAATAGTCACGGCCGTTGATTTTCTTTTGTGTTCCCATGATGTTCTGGCCCAGAATCACAGAGTAAGGTGGCGGGAGAAGTTCCGATTTATTGCCTTCGTTTTTAGTCCAGCCAGTTGCATTATCAGTTGTCACTTTTGCCTTCTGTCCACATTCCTTCACCTGTTTGTAAATTACCTGAAAAGCAGAAAATGACGTTGTAATTTCCACTTCACTATCTCACAAAATATTCTTAATTCCTGCTATCACTAGTGCCAAAAACAGGGAAGTATTGAGTTCATGATAAAGGAAACATTTATAAAAAGAGGACAATAAATTAACATTATGACCCAATATTCCTCCATTCCCTTAAATGAGTCTGTTCTGGTAGTTTAGTAGTAACCACACGTAGACCCAAGATGGTGGAATTTTTTCGAGCGCAAAATTCTAAAGTATGTCTTCCTTCGGAAGGGAAGTAAAGCCGTGGGTCCCACGTCGTAAATTTAAGGCACGAAAAATAACTCAAGCCTGAAAGAAGAGGCCTCTGAGCAAAATTTATCGGCCGTTTCACGCTCTGGATTGAATGGGGGGCTGATGGTCTGAGATATTAGAGTAATTAAATAAATCAACTCAACAAAAATCCCTTAAATAAGTTCCTAATAAAGACAATTACTAATAAACTTTCTAAGTATGTCTTATTATTTCTCCCACTCGGAAAAATAAAGAATAAAAAATGGATAGAAATGGAAGGATATCTGCAATCTAAATAAATAAATTATAATTCTGCTGAACTGTACACAACAAACTTTTTGTATTATTTTGTACAACTACTGCAGCCCAACAAAGTAAGAGCAATTAATATAGGAATTTTTCATATTATTCTCTTAATAATATGTAAATTGAGATAGTTCATTAACTTATTCATGCATTAAGGTCGCACAGAAAAAAGTAGCCCTGCAATGGCAACCAGTGATCTCTAAAACAAATTTCTAAGCCTTTGTGTGGCTTGTTCATTCCCCCACACACAGGTTGAATTATAATAATCTAACTTTTATCATAACTTAATAGGTTTCTGCTTATCTATGACTCAATTTAACTGTTTGTTATTTATCAGAATTGAGGTAGAAAAATTTGTTAAGGAGATACATTACTGCAATTATAAACATAGGTGGGCAGTAATATCTTTCATTTTCCCCTTTTTATATGCTTTAAATTTATTATTATTACTATTATTAATAATATTATTAATTCTTTTATGTCATTGGGTAAGAAGAATGTGCCGAGTTGCTTATTTTTAAGAATGTTTTCCTCTGAAGTATGTAAAAGATTAGATTGACCTAAAAGTCAAGGCTATTCTTTTTTTTTTTTTTTTTTTTTTTAATTTATTGACACCTGGACAACTCTCAGACACATTAAAGAAGAATTGCTATTAGGAATTTTAGCGAATTACGAAGGAATGTAAGCTTTTGCGATTGAATTAATAGACTTCGTTTTGAATAAGCTTTCCAAATATTCATCCATCGTACCTACTAGATACCCAAAAAAGAATATATATATATATATATATATATATATATACCAAGGGTGCCAATAGATATCTATTTAATATAATTCAAAGTTGTACCGAAAACAACAGTAATGTGTAGTATGATGTTCTATAAACAGATGTGACTTACATACATTATGATAGCGTTGCTACTTGACAGGTAAATCAAATGAAACACAACAGTAATGTGTAGTATGATGTTCTGTAAACAGATGTGACTCACATACATTATGATAGCGTAGCTACGTGACAGGTAAATCAAATGAAACACAACAGTAATGTGTAGTATGACGTTCTGTAAACAGATGTGACTCACATATATTATGATAGCGTAGCTACGTGACAGGTAAATCAAATGAAAAATAACACTAATGTGCAGTATGACGTTCTGTAAACAGATGTGACTCACATACGTTATGATAGCGTTGCTGCAGCAAAATAGAGCTAAGATTATCGCTTGAACAGAGGAAAGCAATTCTGAAGTGGTGTTGGAAAACCGAGAATGTTGTTTAAGTTCAAAGGTAATGGATGTGTACAGAACAGAGCCGCCGACGTGAGTAATAATTGCACGCATTTGAGACTCATGTTACCGTATGCGATATTCACAAGGGCAGACCTGGGAGACCTCGCACAGCAACAAGCCCCACGCACTGGATCCAAGGCACTGGATAGGACGAAGAGGTCCGAATGAGTTTACACCGCGTTCTCCGGATCTAACTCCGTTAGAGTTCTACCTATGGGGAACTCTTAAGGATGTTGTATACGTAGAAAACCAGCTACACTGACAGCACTTCGGGAAGAAATTGAAACGGCATGTGCTGCAATCGTTGAGGACACTTTCGTAAACGTTGCTCAATCAGTAGTTCAACGTACTCAGAAGTGTATCGACGTCGATGGTGGGCATTTTGACACACGTGTGTGTGTGTGTGTGTGTGTGTGTGTGTACAGTAATTATAAAGCAGAAAAGGATAAAACACTAAGAGAAAGTCACACTTGTAACTGCATGTGTGTGTAATAACGCCCTAGCCGACGCAATTTTGTGTGTGTTTTTTTTTTTCCTCTACTCAACTCGGCATATAACCATTAATTATCAAACGATTTGTCGAGTTCATTAACAGACAAAATTGAACCATTGGGGGAGGGGATACTAAAAAGAATTTCTTTTTTAAAAAAGTTGATCAATCGTTCTAGCTGCCGCAATTTTTGCTTTTCCTCAACGAAAATCTGTAAATATTTTTAAAATAAATTGTTAAAGTAGTTTCCGAAAATCATGGCAATCGAACAATTAGCAGTGAGGATATATCTTAAAAACAAGTTGGGGTTAAAGCGAAATTTGAAACAGCGGGCGCAATTTTTAACTTTTGGAAGGAAATTTGGTATATGCCATTGAAATAAAGGGACAAAATTTTTCGAAAATCGGTGAAATTAGGTTATTAGGAAGGGATTTACCTGAAATCCAAAATTTAAAAATAGCTCTAGTGGAATTAATATTTGTTTTTACACAACGAAACTCAGTACATACTACTAAAATAAAATAAAAAATGTAGTTTGTGAAAATCAGAGAAGCCGTTAGGAATGGGAGGCTAACCTTAAAACCAAAATTTAAAAATGTTCTAGCAGGCCCAATATTCTTTTTTTATCAGTAAACTCGGCATATACCATTTAAATCAAATAAGAAAAATAGTTTCTGAGAGAAATCGGACCTTTAGGAGTATGGGTATACCGAAATTTAAAAATCGATCTTCCGTTTAATTTTTCTCTATATTGTTTTAAAATAAAGGTACAAATTAATTCAGCATATAAATTGTATTTGTAACGGTGCAGATGTTTTATGTTTAACAAAAGCATCGTCCTGAAAATAGAAAATGTGAAATATTCATGCTATATTTTGCGAGAGATATTATGTTTAAGAGCGTTCTGTAATAACTTCATAAAAGGTTTACGGTACATGTTTTTACTCCAATAACATTTAAATTAAATTTCAAAGTCAATGAAAATAGATGGAACTTTTGATTGTTTATTGCTGATTGAGAATATATTTCATAATTGTTTTTAAATAGTAACATGCTTTTGTTTTATTTAAACATATGAACATCATCTTCTTATATACACAATGTAACTCGTAACTTTGTGTTATTTCTCTTCCTTTTAGTGAATGTAAACACGATATCAAGGGTTCATAAAAATTATTAGATTTAAAAATGTTTAAACATACCCAGACAATACAACTTTGTAGGTTTCAGCGATCATATATTTCATCTAATTAATAGTACACCATTAGTTTTTTGGTTTGATCTCATTATTAATTATAATAATAATAATTCCAAAAATGTGGTTTCTCTTTTGTGATATTTATAGATTGCAAGAATTCTAATTTTGTTCTCCTAATACCACACAATAGTATCATAACTTACTTCATTTCATTAATTAATTAATTAATTAATAAGGCCATAATTTCGATTTTATATTCTCATTATAAGTTAATTTAATGGGTGAGGAATCCGCTTAGTTTACGCAGCGCCTGCGTGAGGGACATTTGTTTTAAGTAATAGGATATATTACCATGCATTCGAATTACAGGCCATTGTTACTTATAGTAACCCCATTTCTCCAGTAGCATATAAGATAGTATTGAAAGACTGTGGGAACATTGTGAATAAGCAAATATGGAAATATGAACTTAAAAGAGTTCAAGGCAAGTAGATATCTGTGGCAGGAGCGAAAGATGTAGCTGGTAACTCTTTCTAATGTCAATATGATCCATGAACATTTTATATTACTAGGCATTTACCTCCAGAACGAAGCTGTTTAAATGTATGATAAAGACAAAAACTGTATTTCACTTTTCAATATAGTTACACTTTATTGCAATACACTTCTCACAACTTTGAATTAACATTTCAATCTCCCCCCCCCCCAAATGGACACAAAGCTTGTCTGCAAAATGGGCATAAACAGCATCCATCACTTCCACACTTAAATTTCCTTCCTTGAAGATGCTTCTTGAGTTTTGAGAAGAGGAAATAGTCACTGGGAGCTAGATCTGTGCTGTAGGGTGGATGGTGGACCTCCTTGAAGCTACATTTCTTCACAGCTTCCTTTGTAACAAGAGCTGTGTGTACAGGTGCGTTGTCGAGAAGAAGGCGCACACCACCACTCAGCTTTCCTCGCCTTTTCTCTTTGATGGAAGCACGTAGTCAGTGCAGTAGGCCAGCGTAGTATTCGCCATTTACTGTGGTGTTCCTCTCCTTGAAGTCAATGAAGAGTATTCCTTCACAGTCCCAAAATATTGTGGCCATGATCTTCTTGGTTGATTGAGTGACCTTGGCCTTTAGAGGCGGTGCTTCGTCAGTTTTACGCCAATTCATTGATTCTCTTTTGAACAAGAGATCATAGTAGAGGACCATAATTTCATCTCCTGTAACAATGGTTTGCAGAAATTTTCTCTCGTTGCCACGACAAAGTTCCAAAAATTTCTGACAACAATTGACTCGTTGCTGCTTTTGGATTGAGGAAAGAAATCTAGGTACCCATCTTGCACTAACCTTATTCATGTTTAAATCTTAATGAATAATTCGAAGGACTGTTGTTTTAGAAAGACCCAATCTTGCTGCTAATTCTGTAACTTTAAACCGCCGGTCTTCCATAATTTCTCCTTCCACAAGAGCGATGTTTTCAGAAGTGAGGACCTCCAAGGACCGACCTGCACGCTCTTCGTCTTGAATTCTTTCTCGACCCATTCGAAAAAGTTTGGCGCACTCTTTTACGGTAGAATATGAGGAGTGTGCTTCCCCATATACACCGTCCAATCGCTGTTTAATTTTGTTTGGAGTAAGTCCTTCTTTTGTGAAGAACTTAATAACAGCTCGAAACTCCATTTTGAACATGTCAC
This sequence comes from Metallyticus violacea, assembly GCA_030762175.1. Classification (NCBI taxonomy): domain Eukaryota; kingdom Metazoa; phylum Arthropoda; class Insecta; order Mantodea; family Metallyticidae; genus Metallyticus; species Metallyticus violacea. Next base: position 85,172,731 of record CM060831.1, on the reverse strand, counting down.
ACTCTTCTACTCATAGCCTTCTTTATGTAACTATATCTGAACAACTGAACACGGTTACAGGTGCAATTATTTGCTTAACAGGTAGGGTATGACACCAGATAACCGGAAACTTATGGAACCTATCCACATATAAGATATCTTCCACGCCTAACATGTTTGGTTGAATAAAGTTAACATTTGTAGGTTGGCAACAAAAGTTGTTTATTTATAATCTCAAATAACGCACACTCATACGGAGCGGTAACCAGTGAATATGGTGGGTGCGGCACAAAAATGAACCCCAGCGATGCTAACTGTGAGTTAGGTGTTACTGGTGTGAGGCTGCTCATTATCATGTTGTAGGAACACTCCTATCCAGTACACCCCTTTCGCCGTTGTTGAATCCTGTGTCTAAGCCGTGTTCATTGTCTCGTTGTATACTCGCTATTGACAGTCGTTCTTTGAGGAAACTGGTCCGTTAGCAGTATGTACGCCTGAAGTGTCACAAAAGACGGCGATCATGTGTTTTTTGCAGATGTTTTCTGCATGTTTGCATTGCATGGATGTTGGACCTTCTTCTCTGGTATGTGGCAGTGATATAATGAATCGTCGCCAAACACCAGCTTCCCCATAAATCCGGATGCATTATCAGATTTCAACCTTTTTGTTCTCCTGTGTGTGTGCCAAGTCATTGTGACAAATGTGCGCGACAGAGGATTATCAGAGATTGTACCCTAACAGCCATAATCAATTGAAACACATTTTCCGAGTTGCTGAGAGACCGCGATGTTAACGACCAGTGTGTGCAGATTCTCTTCCGCCGGTGAATCCAGTTGTAAACGGTCTTCTGTGCAAGACCTTCTTGACCACATATCGCAGTATGCAATTTTCCACAAAAAACATACAATCCATGACAGTCCGCATTCTATCTAGTCGGCGTCTTTCTGTATTTGGACATTGTCTTTTCGCTACACACTCTGCTTACAACCATCAAATAGTGTCCACAAGGCGTGTTAGTATCGTCCAACGTCCGAAAAATCGAAGTACCCATAATATTCTTAGTGCAGAAATAGTTTATCAACTTAGCTAAATCATTACAAATGTCTATTGCTTTAGCGATTAGTATATGGTAAACGTAATGTGTACTGAGGTGATGCAAGGGGCGTTGTTATATACTAACTGCTATAGGAATAGACAATTTTAATTTACCTTAGATGATCAAATATTTTTCTGCGCTGTGGGAATCCATGAAATTCAAATTGTTCAATTAGTTTTACATAATTTCAAGTATACACCAATTTTTTTTCATTCACTGATATCCATAATACAGTGCTCAAAATAATTACTGGAACACGTGTTTAAATCAAAGCCCCAAAATAAATTTTGATACAGTTAATTTTTTGACAGTTTATAATTATAGATCGAAGAATTGTGTAAAATTAAAATAGGCATTCTAACAAACTTTTGTTTCAGGACTAGAAATACGAACAAATTATCCCTGGTTATTTCAACATCCAGCACTAGTGTGTCCTCCGTGAGCTGCGATGATATCATAACACTCACGTGACATGCTTCACACCAGCCTCCTAATAAACTTTTGTGAGATCCTCTCTCATTCTTCAGTGAGTGAATTTCCCAGGCTCTGTGGCACAGCAAGACGCTCGCGAACAAGTTTTGCCAGCTTATCCCACAGATGCTCTATGGGATTAAGATCAGAACTGCATGCAGGCCCGAATTTGGCATTCCTGCAGGGCATCTTTGGTATTCCGTGTTGTATGAGATTTAGCATGCATTAGAAGAAAATTAGCAAAAGGTACGACATGTTGAAGGATAATGTGATTAATGTAAACATCAACAGTCATGCGTTGTAGGACAATAACAAGCTCTGTCCGAGACTCAATAGTAATGCCATCCCAAGCCATGATCAAACCGCCTCCAAATTTGTCATGTTCAATAATGGTGATTGGAGCAAGTGTCTCCATACACGTGTACCACCATCACATCTCGTTCACCCGTCTACGAAGAGAACAGCCTCCTATTGACGGAGCTGTCAGTTGAGATGATTCTGAGCAAATCTCAGTCAGGCTTCCTTGTGCTGACGTGTCAAACGAGGGGTTTGAAAGAGGATTCTGGATCTCAAACCTGTATTTCTGTCTGTTTCTTACAGTGTGATCAGAAATCAGCACTCCGGATGGCGTTCGTACATCATTTTGTAGATTTACGTGTGCCCAAAGTTGGTAGTACATGACATTAATCTGTATCTATGTTATCTTCTTCTTATGCCCTTGTCGGGGCCGCCTCTTGTATCCACCTGCCTCTATATATCGCCTCCAAACACTATGGATGACAGAAGGGCTGATATGAAGAACCCTGGAGACAAAGTGAATGGACTGGTCATCTGCAATCCACGCAACTGCTTGTGCGAATGTTTCGTTCAGATGTCTCATTGCTCTGTATTAGCCTAAGAGAACACAAAATAACAATTTCCTACCACAGATTGCTGTTTTTTTTAAAAAAAAAATAAGTCAAAGAGCGCTCACTTTGGTTTAAACAGTTCTTGAAACTTCACTAATTTATTTGGTTTGATTTAAACTTGGGTTCATCTAATTTTTTGAGCAGTGTATTTATGGCACGGATAAGATAGTAACATTTACTCTATAACATACCTCTCCAATAAAGCTGATGACAGCAACACTGTAGCCTAAAATGACGGTTAAGTAGGTCATAAAGAAGTCTCCATTTTTCATCTGTATATCAGAATTTCCCAGATCCAAGGGACATATTTTAGTGGACGGCATTTTCTTCTGCAGCAGATATCTGATGATTCCTGATTCCACCAGAGAAAGAAACCTGAAGAGGGAACAACACAAAACGAAATGATTTTTCCAAGAAAATATTAATTTACTCCGAGATTTAATGAATATAATGAAAATTACTCACACGTTTAAAATGTCACGTTAAAAGTGAAGGGCACTTTACTCAACGAATTAATTAATTAATGAAGAAAGAGAGACAGGAAGAAGGAGAGAAAGGAAGGAACAAAAAGGCAATACAATTCCATTAAAAACCAAAACTCATTTGCTGTTCAAGTAATAAGTTAAAATTAAACTTAACCTTACATAAATGTGTACAGTGCACATGCGAAACCGTTTTACTAAGTTACACATACATTTATTTACCTATTTTATAATATTTTATAAAGTTACTTATTGAAATGCTAATCCTTAAACCTTAGGACTGGGGTTCTCAACCTGTGGTATGCGTACTATTGCTGATACTTGGGCTACTACCCAGAGATACGTAAACAATAAGCATATAGACTGTTGTTTTAGAAAGACCCAACCTTGCTGCTATTTGTGTAACTTTGAGCCGCCGGTCTTCCATAATTTCTCCTTCCATTCGAAAACGTTTGGCCCATTCTTTTACGATAGAATATGAGGGGGATGCTTTCCCATATACATCGTCTACGCTGTTTAATTTCAGTTGGAGTAAGTCCTTCTTTTGTGAAGAACTTAATAACAGCTCGATACTCCATTTTGAACATGTCACAATCTTCTACACATAGCCTTCTTTATGCAACTATATCTGAACAACTGAACACAGTTGCAGCTGCAATTATTTACTTAACAGATAAAGTATGACACCAGATAAAGGTTTTGTGAAGGCGATAGTTCTTATCAGCGAGACCGGAAACTTATGTGTCTACCCTCTTATGTGCTAAATTTTTTCCTAGGTAGCAATGTTAACAGGAAGGGAACATAGGACTGAAATATGCATAAGAAGATTGACAAGTATAATTTTTTGTTTTATGCATTCAGAAAATAAGAGTTAAGAAGGAATGTTGGAACGTGTTCGTACTTACACTGGGTCGAACATCTTGGTGAAGGTGCTGTTTTTCGGAAACGCAAAAGCGATAGAATGGATCATAAAGACCTGAGGTGTGATGACAAGTGTGCATCTATCGCCTTCAGGTACATCATCATGAGCCTTTTTCAAATAGTCTTGGTACATCCAATATTCTGCCAGTCTCTTCTCGCTCAGAAAGGGAATCTTTTCTGCAACATGAACAAAGACGTCAAATGTAATATTTAAACGAATCATGAATCTCTTTTTACTACTTCTTGAGTCCATCAGCCCTTAAGGTTGGAAAATAAATAGTAGTAATAGTATATTATTATAAAATCCTATATACACATCAAAAATATATTTTATACATGGGTCGTAGGACATAGATACATATATAAATATGATAGAGGAACAAATAATAAAAATAAGACAATATTAATAATAAATACAGTTTTAAAAATTTTAAAATATAAAGAACGGTATGTACAGATATACGAATTAGAACGTATTACACATTATTTAAAATTATTCGCGTTATTGCTTTCTAATCAAAAAATAAATTGCTTCTAACTTCCCTCACTTTGACTGGAAAAATGCCCATATTCAACCAACTAGAGTGGTTCGCAAACAGATCCCAGTATGGCAATCGATCTCTAATTGCCTTAAATTTTTTTCTGGGAACAGCATTTTTCTCAGGTGTTCCCAGTAGGTGCATTCTACCAGAATATGTATCCATTCACCCTCTTCTCCGCAAAACGGGCAAATCCTCCTACCAGAACTATCCGTTATTTTTTGAGCCTTCCAGCTTCCCAGTAGAAACCAGACCATTCCTGATCTCGGCTTTCTCCCTAGAACGAACATATACCTCTATACCCCAAGTTCATTTCATTCGATAGGCTCAAGGAGACTTTCGTGTTACATTCTGCCTCGATTTGCTGCCTGCTGATAGCCTCTAGCCTTATTTTTACCTTCTTCCATACATTTATGTTATTTTCATTACCTCGTTGCCATATTGAACTCAGGTAAATTCCTCCGAGTCCTCTTTCCACCTCTACAACCCAAAACGTTGATGTTATATTTTGCATCTGGTGTCTATAGCATTTAGAGCGAAGTGTGGGCTGAACTCCCTGCATTAATCTACGCCAGTATTTCACCCTCTTATTTTGATGTTAACCGTATCTTCATATCGCTCTACTTTCCTCATGACTCCACAGTTTGACGTTCCTTTGGACAGTCCAAGAACCCTTTTCTTAAAATCGACTTGAATTTTATTTACATGTTCAACACTTCCCCATCCCCAAATTTCACTTCTATATAACAGAACAGACTTAATCATAGCATTGTACATCCTCTCTAACTGGTTTATCTGGAACGCGAGTCAGAACACATAGTAATTCATTTAGTTGACTTCGTGCTTTATACTTAATAACACACAAGTGCTTATTCAACCTCCCACTTATATTAAAGGTACTCCAAAATAACAAAAATGGTTAACATTTTGTATTTTTTTTTTTTTTTGCCCACTATAGCACATTTTCTTTAATCTCTGCCATGCTCATAGCCATTTTTAAAAATGATTGTTTTGGTTTTGTTAATTCCCGGGATTTTTGTAGCGTTTATCGTTTTGGTTTCTTATGGAAATGAATGAATGAATGAATGAATAAATGAATGAATGAATGAATGAATGAATGAATGAATGGTGTTTAACGCCCGTTTTTTACCACTGAGGCACCACAGGCGGTGACATTTATGGATGATACATGAGATGAAATGATAAATTGGGAAAGGATTTATTTTTAAGGAAGGAAACGTTCCAGGCCTAAGTTTAGGGTACCTCCCCGGCATTTGCCATTAATGAGAATTGAGGAAAACCTGAAAAAAAAAAAAAACCTCAGGCAGGGAGGACGATCCTGGCGGGATTTCAACCCCAGACTTCCCGCTCACGAGTTCGCGCCTTAACGATCTCGGCCACCCGTGGCGGTGTTTCTTATGGAGAGAGGGGGTTTGCTCATATACATGAAGGTTTATTTTATTGCAAAATGTTTCAAGCAGGCGGTTTTCTCGATTTGCAATAAATTTCTGTTGGAAAACATTTATTATAAATGCTGTAACTTAAATTGCAAAAGAAATATTGTTATATTCATTGTTGGCTAGCTTAAATAAATATTGCCTTACATTATATTACAATAACAATTTTTAAGCGAAGTCGTGACTCTTGTGTGACAAAAGCAGAGTTTTGGGGTCAAAAGCGACATCACAGGGAAATGTAATAAGATGTACAACGTGATATATGCATATTTCTGTACAGGCACTTTGTTTATATAGCTAACTTGGGTTAAATGGAGCAGACAATAACAAAATAATAAGAGAATGAAGTAAAAAATATTAATTACATTCAATGCTAATGTAACCTGGAAATTTAAATTCATAAGCTTTTGTTATTTAACATAAAATATTTAAGTTTAAAAATGAACAATTGAATGGCTCACACGGACAACGTTGTAAGCGACAGATTTCATCAATTTGAGAAAAATGTGGAACAAGGTTGTACTTGAACCGGCAGATGTGTTAGGGAAGTTTTCAGTTTCAGGTTTTGATATCACTATTTTAATATTAAAATTGGCGTTTACAAGAACAACGCAGTAGCTGCAAGCAAAATGGCGAACTATATATCTCTAGTCTAGAAATCAGTCTATAGCTGGAAAATCGTCTACAAATGCGGTAAGTACAACAACGTTGTAACTAACCTACAATACTTCTTTCCTATTACAACAATAACTTACTTCAGTGATTAAAACTTACAATTAAGGAAATTATTCTCAGAAATGCGATAGTTATAGTAAGTAATAAGCTGATTAATAACATTTTCAGTAATTATGTTGCACATTAAGAATTGTTTGTATTGTTTCAGGAGAGAGTATGCTGCTGTTCTTTGCAAAGTAGGAACTAAGTGCGGAAAATAAGAAGAGAGCATTTAAGTTGAACAAATCAATCAAACAAGCGTCTGGCGCATCAAAGTATGGAGGTACTGTCAACCAATGCAGATAAGGGTTCACTCACGAATATATCTGCTTCCAAATCAATCATGATGATCTGCGGGAGAATAAGTCAGCATATTCTCCACCCTGGATTGATCGCAGCATTGCAAGAAAGAGTAAAGAACCTGGTCGCAGAAATTCACCTCCAGTCAATGTCTGCAGCTTTCCAAATGCATATTCAGAATGTCTGCCTATTACAGCTGCAAAGAAGAAGAATAAGAACCTATTGGATATGTGTAGTTATATCCCCATTGAGTCCAGTAAAGTCCACGAAGAACTGACCAGTCAGTAAACTAATGGAGTTTGTGTTTTAGTGAAAAATTATGCTTGGATGTAATATTTTTGCTAAATATAACATAACATTCACTCATTATCTGTTATCATTGTTAAAATAACTGAACAATGTGGTATGTAGCAAAATAATGTAATACCTTTGTTAGTTACAACGTTGTTCCCATATTTTTTTTAAACAAAGTTTGAAAACGCTGTTATTGTGTATAAACATTTTGTAAATGGGTACTAACTTTTCTAATAAAAATATTTTAGCACTTTTTCATTTATAAAACGTTTTTCATATTCTGTACATTGTTGGTTACAATGTTGTTCGGATGAATCAATCAAATGATAACTGGAAAGCTATCATTTTGCAAATACAACGTCCACCATAATTAAGTGTTCTTCATTGTGCACATTCTTTGCATGTTTGGTACGCGATTATAACCAACACAGCACTGGTTTATCATTTTTTCGCTTTAATGGGAACATAGATCGGCATATCGTTGTCCTTTAGATTCTGGTGTGATTTTCTTCCTTTGCAGTGGCTTCTTCAAAATCCTGGAAACGACAATTCTTAGTTCCTTGGGGAAAATTGTCATTTATAAGCCTTTCGTTTAGACATAACCCTATAAGATGATTGGCGGAAGTCTTAAAAAATTCCAAATGGGAAATAGAGTTGTAATTCTTGGATGAGCCATGGATTATGTAATAATTGCCTCCAATAATATTCAAAATAGCCTAGAAGAATGCCAGGGGTCATCTGCAGGTTTACCTGCTTGTACTACTGGCATGCACTTCTGGTCAAGTGTAACAGCCCCTTTTGTTCTATTATAGAAAGAAATGCTTTCTGGTTTTCCTATCTCTGAATCGAGAGAATTTAAAGTGATAACACTCACTTTCTTTCTTTAGGTGTATAAGAAATCATGGTTCGATCGTTTGTGAATCGATATCTTTGAGTGGCAGGCAGGGCTGTCTTATGTTCGTTTATACTCAGACACATTTGCATGATGTCGATGCTGGTGGTGTAGTGGTAACCATACTTGCATTCTAAACCCAAGGTCGCGGGTTCAAACCCGGCCAGGATCGATGGATTTTTTCGGGCGTAAAAATCCTAAGTATGGCTTCCTTCGGAAGGGAAGTAAAGTCGTGGGTCCCGTGTCGTACATTTACGGCACGAAAAAGAACCTCAAGCCTGAAAGAGAGGCCTCTGAGCAAAATTTGTCGGCCGTTTCACGCCCTGAATTGAATGGGACGCTTGATGACCTGAGATGTTAAAGAGCGTCCGTAAATAAAGCAAATCAACGACATTTGCATGATAACTATGGGTACGGGGGCGCCAGTTTACGATTCCTATATCTAGACACTACTACCGATACTATGACGACTAATTATAATAATAAATCTAGAATTAAAATATTTCTCACTGAAAAATATCGCTCTGCATACTTCTTTTAGGAACAGAGACGCTAACATTACACATTGAACACGCGGGTTACCCTTTGTTTCCAATTAGCCATACTGGTCCTCCCATTCACCATATAAGCCGAGTTATACTTAAAATATAACAAATTAATTACCGAATAATTTAAGGTTTGAAAAGTAATGAAAAAATGACTTAAAACATGTTGAACGTACAATTTATCATAGCACGTATTTCACAAGCTCACAAGTAATACTGAACGTTTGCCTGAAAGCAACGAATTGTAAGACTGTTTATCCACGTAAAAGTTTTGGTGATGTGAACCACAACAAAACTCACAAACAGATAAGACGTAATAATTTCTCATTTGAGATACATACATTCATTATATCTTGGTAGCCAAGCCATTGACTGATATTTGCAATTCATTTATACAATTTGCAAAATTCCCAGAAAAAGTAAAACTTTCTAAAGCAGTTCCCTCACATTACCCCCCCCCCCGAAAAGCAGCATGATCTTTATAACTCCTGGATGCTCAAAGATATTATAGTCAGGAATTTTTGTAACTGGCTAGTTAGCATCATTACTGGAGAAATATGTCGTTTCTAATATAAATCAACAGCAGATGTATTACGGCATCCAGAAAGTAAGTCCCAATCGCGCCTAGAGATGGCACCGCTAGTCGGATAGGAATGCGCATGCGCAGGAATAGAGAGGAAGTATGTGGTAATAATGCAGTAAAATTTCAGCCTTGTGACGGCCATGGTTACCGCGCTGTGCTGGAGAAATTGGGTGCTCTGATATTGTCTCCCGCCAACTGCGAAGTTCGTGCAGTCATCCGAGGTTTGCATGCTCAAAAGCAAAGTCCAGCAGAAATCCATCGTCAATTGTGTCAAGGCTTCCGGGAGACAATTTCGTGCACAAGGGAGCGAGACATCTGGGGAATTGACAAGAGAGTTCTGAAATTGTGAAGCGCGGGTTCTGCTCAATTGCTTGCCGCACACTTTCCAACACTTCTGCCGTCAACAGGGACAGTCGGCCACTACGGTCGTCGTCGTGAATATTGGTTCGTCCTTCAGTGAACTGCCTGCACCATCGTCTTACCATAATGTCGTGTCCATACACTCGTACATACTATTAGACATTCTAGAAAAGGTGCTTGATGGAATTTATAAAAATGAAATAATTATTACTTATTTATGGATGAAAAATGTATTACACCCATACGGTATTTTATTACTGAAATTAGAAGTAACTGCTGTTAAAGATGCACGTATATCATAATTGGTTTAAATCTGATTTAAATAAAAGGAAGCATTTTTTTTGTATAATTGAGTGAAATCCTAACAGTTTTCCCACTTAACTTACTTCTTTATATGTAGTACACGTTTTGCAGACTGCTGCTCGCATTCTTAGCTTCCTGCCAGAGCAAATTCCTATTTAAAGTTAAGAAATAAACAGCTGAAATTTATAACAATGTACTCAAAATGAAGGTAATTTCAAATATGGGAACAATTTCACATGGAATTGCACAAGGTTGTATTCTGAATTCCCTGTTCTTTCTATATTATATACACAATTTGTGACGTACTCTCAAATGTACAAACAACACTTTGCCGATCATAGTAGCATTATATTTCATTAGAAAATGTCAAGAAAAACTTCAATTGATGATCAATGAATCAATATCTGAAATGACGCAATAGCTAACCACTAATACATACATCAAATTTGTCTAAGGAACAAATATAAATTATCATTTAAATAATAATTGGTGGTATATATGAAAGAAATTTAAGGAAAATTATTGGTACTGAGTTCCAGTACACTGGAATCAGTGGAACAGTTCATGTTTCAGTTTAGAAAGTAAATAATAGTGTTGTGTAGTAATCTGTTTTGTTAACAATTACTTACTAATTGCAAGTTAGTGCTGGCTTCTAGCATGTATGGGAATTTATAATGTAGTTTAGTTTTTGTATTGTTTATTGTATATTTCATTTTTGATTTAAATAAATCTGTGTTAAAACGTAAAAATTGTAAAAACGTTAATTTGGGAAATAGGATAAAGATACAGGATTATGAGTTCCGATGTGAAAACAAGGTACCGGGATATAGTATTACAGATTTTTATTTTATTTTGTTATTTAATTAGTTCATATCACATATTAGGTATATATAAATCAAGAATTGGGTTTTTGATTTGAGGGTCACATTTTTTTACAGATATTGTAATGGCATGTCAGTTTTTTATGTGGAGGCAAAAGTTCATCGAATTACATACAGTACGAGAACATGAGGTTGTAAAAAAATTGTAACCCTAGTATGTGTATATATATATACACATACATAAATGGCTTCTTGCCATTGAAGAACTCCAGTAGTTCGAAATATAGCAATTTCAAGTGTGACTTTATCTAAGTGTTTTATCCTTATCTACCTTTATTATTACTGTTAATTTGTTACATTGTTAATAGTGTTGCTTTATTTTTATTTTTCATTTATATTATATAAATGAAAAATACATATATGTGGGTGTGGGATGGGGTTGTATTATTTGTGTGTGTTTATGTTGTTACTTATCTGAATGCGTTCTAGTGCATTTTTTTCTGCTTTTACTACTTTTAAATGTAAATACTACATGATTCAAGAAATTAAACAGCTAAGTACAATTGAAAGCCATCATTACTTACTCTGCTCCACAAGTTCAAGCATTTCTTCATCAGATGAGTCCAAAAAGCGTCCTTTTCCTTCTTGTACAGTCTTGTTGAGATAAGCATAGTCTTCCCGAACCTGCAAATTGTACACCTTGTGGTTAGCAGCATATTGTTTCCTATTAGTGCAAGGTAAAATAAATATAATAAATAATTGGTTTAGAAAACAATATACCATAAGTACAAGTTTAAAAGTAAATTGGAATTAATTTTGAACACCAGGATATAATGGCCACTTTTTGAGTTTACATATACTTTTAAAGCATTTTTTTAAAGAATTTTAAAGAATTTAGAAGCGTTTTACAGAATTACAGAAACTTCGCCAGTATCTTGCAGGAATACGTGGAAAATATTTACAATTATTTCATTGTGACACGAACTGACTCGAAAGCAGGAAGCATAGGTTTATAGTAGGGAAGAAATTAGCTTGTGCTTCCACGTGGCCGCGCCAGTACACTGTTGCTACATCCCGTCACTCGCTATCCGTCTTCAGCGGCTGCACTCCAAGATCACCATCAACTTCTTCCTACTCCTCTGTGATTTAAAACATATTTTACACTCTATATTTATTCTTGGTGTAGTACATATCTTTACACGTATGACCAAAACATACATGCCCTTAGATAAATAAACATTTTATCTTAAATATTTTCCACGATTATTGTTTCAAAATTTTTGTAGTTGTGGCAAATTTGTTTTAACAACAACAGAACCTATGTAGTGTCACCTACCAACTGAAATCATAAGTTGAACAAGGATGCTTTGGCACGAAGAAGCAGCAAGTATAAAAATGGAGGTATGGGGTAGGAAAATGTGTACTTTTGATGAAAAAATGCTACAGAATCACTTTTGTTTGATCAACGATACAAAGCACAACCACTACTTTTAATAAAATACTTGGATACGAAAAATTAGACCAATGCACGTACTTGAAAACGCGTTGCTACTCGTAATTTTAAACTTTCTAACCCTACTGTAAACTGTGCAGTTTTAAGTAATTGGTTGCAAAGCAGGGAGAAGTTATCCAGTAACTACAGATAGAACTTCAAAATCATAAAAAATTTAAATTACAAATCACCAGAAATAAAAACGATAATCGTAGGAGGAAAAGAAGGTTATCTGCTGATTAGAGTAGTAACTTTAATATAAAATTGAGCAACAGACTCAGTGGTTATACCCGTGAAAATATATATGTGTGTGTGTTCCTTAACGCTTTAGCGGTCGTTACTGTTGTTTTTCTCAACAAAACTCGGGTTTTAACCATCAATTAAAAAACGATTCGCCGGGTTCCTTAACCAGCAAAATTAGACCATTGGGAGTTAAAAATCGCTTTAGCGGCCGCAATTTTTTTTCCCAACGAAACTGGGTATATTTCTTTAAAATAAATTGTTAAAAATAGTGTCCGAATATCAGATAATCACGGCCTTAAGCGTGGGGGATACCTGAAAAACGTGGGGTGGTTAAACGGAATTTAAAAATCGCTCTAACGGCCGCAATTTAAAAAAAAAATTAAGGAAACTTGGTATACGACATTAAAATAAAATAAGAAAAATAGTTTCTGAAAATCAGTTAAATCTAACTATTATGAGGGGGGTTTACCTGAAACCCAAAATTTAAAAATCGCTCTAGTGGCGTTAATATTTATTTCTTCGCAACCAAACTCTTTATAAACCATTTAAGCCAAATGGTAAAAGTAGTTTATGAAAATGAGGGAAATCGCCGAAACCAAAATCGCTGTAGGAGTACCAATATTTTTTTTTCGCAACAAAATTTGGCATATACAATTTATATCAAATAAGAAAAACATTTTCTGAAAATCACTTAAATCAGGCGGGTGTAACTTGAAAATCAAGATTAAAAAAATTACTCTAGCGGCCTTAATATTTGCTTTATCGCAACGAAACTCCGTATAAAGCATTTAAATAAAAAATAAAAATAGTTCCTAAAAACAAGGAAATCGGTTCATAAGGAGTGGGGGTTACCTAAAATCCAAAAATTTTAAATGCTCTCTAGCTGCATCAATATTTGTTTCTTCACAATAAAACTCGACATATATCATTTAAATAACATAAGAAAAAAATAGTCTTAAAATTGGGAAATTGGACCATTAGGATTAGGGATATACTGAAAACCGAAATTTAAAAGCTCTCTTGAGTTTTAAATTTCTTTATATTATTTTAAAATAAAAGAAGAAGTTAATTCAGCATATAAACTGTAATTAAATTGGCAACGTGGAATCACACGCGAAATTCATGGCAGTCATGAGTAATCATGAAAAAAATTATAGAAAAAGATAAATGAAAGTACCAACTTTCTAAATCCTGCTTAATAATATAACATTCTTATGTTCTTTGAGGACGTTGCTTGCAATTGTTTTTTCGACATTATTGAAGTATAACGTGGGACAGGGGAAAGTACTTTGAATACAATTTGAGTCACTCTTTAAAGTTCAAAAACCATTTAGTGGGCATCAAAGAACAGAGCATGAGCAGTGCTTGCAGCTTACAAAGGCATAGCAGCTCTGCTGCGTAAACATTTCTAGAAATGATGCATTGTATAAAGTAGAAAATGGAGCTATGCGTGATGTGGAACATGTTCCGCATGTTCAACCATTTTTAGATTATATATAGACACTTTGTTTATTTTCACAGTCTAAAATATAAGGGAATCTTCCTTCCTTCCTTCCTCCCCCCTCCCTCTCCTCCCTCCCTCCCTCTCTTTCCCTCTTTCTCTCTTTCTCTCTTTCTTTCTTTCTCTCTTGCTTACTTACTTTCTTCCTTCCTTCCTCTTCTTCTTCGGTTTATTTACGAAAGCTCTTAAACATCTCAGGTCATCAGCGTCCTATGCAATTGAAAGCTTGAAACGGTCGATAAATTTTGTTCCCAGGCCTCTTCTTTCAGGCTTGAGGTTTTTTTACATGCCGTAAGGCTTTGATTTGCTACCGATAGAAGTCATTCTTGGGATTTTTACACCCGAAAAAATCCATTCACGGGATCAAACCCGCGATCTTGGGTTTACAAGGCAAGTATGGTTACCACTACACCACCAGGATGTTTCAAAAGAATTATCTTCTTGTAATGGAGAGTCGGCTTTGTAACGAAAGCGTGTTATTATAAGGAATCGTAAAATTGACAAGTTATAATAAGAACACGCTGTATATCCCAGTTAGTGAAACATACTGTATAACCCCAAACATAGTAAGACGTAGACGTGATAAATATTAAGAATGACTTGCCTTGCCACACAGAGGTGACGTGAACTGAAAGGGTCCTCAGAGAAACACTTGCATAAACAAAAAGCAACCCTCTTTTCCACTCACTTAAACTATTATATCTACGTGTGCATGTTATAGTTAGGCAGGATTATTGTGCTGATGAAGACTTGTTTAGTTTTAAGCTTAACAAACCCAAACCATGAACCTCTTAGAACTTATGATGTCAGGTCCTGGTGACTGTTGACCTCATGGTGGTGGGAAGTGTTTAACAATAACACTTATGTATAGACTACGTGATTATTTCCCCTTCTTGGGCATTACAATTGTATAAAAGGTGCATGAATTTATTCACAGATAGGAGAGAAGCCCTGGTGCTTGCAGGATTCAAATCCAACTGTATAAGACAACCCTTTAATAAATACTTTTACTTTTAACAGAGTTGGTTGAGTTATTCAGTACACCTCGTCTTTTCTGGAGGAGTCGACCTAGCTCGATTCCCGGAAGTGACGGCTATTATCCCAATATAACATCCTTTTCGTCTTAGCCAACGAGACTGAATAGGGAAATTGTAGCACCGCATTAAACAGAAGAACATCAGCAAGTTGTAAGTCAGTCGACGAACATCACAGATTGGACTTCGTATAATAACGCCTAGTGGCACCTCGGTCCGCGGATTACACTCTCAAACATTAAAACTAGACGGCATTATTGCCGTACATTGTGTAGCTTTCTCATTTAATGCTGTTCGAATTCTTATTGTTGTTATCAATAGTGGTTAATTAACTACTAAGGCATTAGAGGCGGTCCGAATTCTTCTTTTTTTTTTTGATTGATTTATTTATGGACGCTCTTTAACACCTCAGGTCATCAGCGTCCCATTCAACTGAGGGCGTGAAACGGCCGACTAATTTTGCTCAGATGCCTCTCTTTCAGGCTTGAGGTTCTTTGTCGTGCCGTAAATGTACGACACGGGACCCACGGCTTTACGATCGATTTACAGAGTCATGATCATTCACTATCAATCTACAGAGGTCTACATTTGAAAGATTACTAAATGCCTGACAATGGAATTAGTTGCGCCTCACTTGATTTGAAAGTATAATTATACATGCAAAATGGAAAGTCTCCATTCTTAGAGCAAAAAAAAGAAATTGACATGGTTATAAAAACTCTTGTATGTAAAGAACAGGAACACCGTATGGTCAATGGAGTCTCAATTACAGAACTGACAAGCGGTGAGCACAAAAAATTTCAAATGTGATAAATTCTCATGTCAACTTACTTGTCGGCCAGACATTGCAGTCTGACTGGACAGCAAAGGGCAGTATCGCAGTCCGTTTGAAAGGTGCATACTGAGGATCGACGAACTACATTATGCTGAATGATGAAGGTGAAAATGGGGGGAGGTGGCGTTGGATTAACGCGGATTTTTTTAATGGTGTTTAACGCCGTTTTTACTACTGAGGCACCACAGGCGGTGGACACTGATGATACATGAGATGAAATGATATATTGGGAAAGAATTTATTTTTAAGGAAGGAAACGTTCCAGGCCTAAGTTTAGGGTACTTCCCCGGCATTTGCCATTTATAAGGACTGAGGAAAATCTGGAAAAAAACCTGAGTCAGGGAGGACGGTCCTGGCGGGATTCGAACCCCAGACCTCCTGCTCATGAGTCCGCGCCTTAGCGACCTCGGCCACCCTTGGCAGTGTATGACAGGTGACGAAGGAGTATCCGAGAAAAACTGCGCAGGCACCGCTTCGTCGACCAGAAATCTCACGTACTACCGCAATTTCAAAGTATAAAGGACTTTTTTAATCTTGGTAAATAATAAGGAAAACCTTTTGGGTTTTATCCCAGATGTAGTCGTAGTAAATGCAAATTCATGGTCTTAAGACAAATGTGAATGTGTGTTTTATGAGGAATGTCTCTCTTTTACGGAAAACGGGGAAATTTAATGTCATTAAGCAATGTTCGGCACTACTTTTTTCGCATCATGTCTAAACATATTTCCCACACCTGTATCGATGGTTGAATGAAAACCGGACTTAGTGTCATGAATTTGATCTTGACCGATCAGAGAAATCATTTATAAGTT
The DNA here is from genome assembly GCA_030762175.1 of Metallyticus violacea. Classification (NCBI taxonomy): domain Eukaryota; kingdom Metazoa; phylum Arthropoda; class Insecta; order Mantodea; family Metallyticidae; genus Metallyticus; species Metallyticus violacea. The sequence goes on along the minus strand of CM060831.1, from coordinate 85,156,149 downwards.
GCAACACTTTATATCTACGTTTTTAATAGATTTATTTATAGTTCTTTACTTTGAAGCAGAAATTATTAGCAACAAAATGGATTAAGTGCCAGTGACCTTAACAAACCAACTGGCAAACTATCGAACCTATATGAAGATGTTCGTTCATTTTGGGAGTTTAATCGAATTTTAACAGTAAGATATACAAGTTTCATTATTTTGATTTTGGAAATTTAATGCTATTGGAATGGTGTTATGTCTAACATTTGGTACAAAAATATATATTAAGAAAGTAATATGCAATTATAATGGTATATAATAGACCTGTATAATTATACTAGGTGAGCAATGCTTGAAGCAACTGCAGGACCGGACGGCAGCGCTATGTTGCTACGTAGGTGGGAAGTATATTTCCCCTCCGTTGCGTGAGGCTTCAGTATGGGTTGAAATCTTGAGCAAGTAGCCCATGTTTGTTCGGCGACGCAATACGGTGTATTGAGTGAAAGTATATCATACGTGCATACAGAATCAGCGCGTGCTGCAAGGAGATTATTTCAACAGGAATTTCCTGATTCCCTCAATTTAACCCCCTGCTATTTTTGTCTCTGGGAGGCATTAAAAGAAAAAGTGTACAAAACAAATCCACACACTTTAGAGAACTTAAAACTAACATTCGTCAAGAAATTGCTGCCATTTCTAAGAAGGAACTGCAGAGTGTAACGAGCAATTTTCTAAGCAGGTGTCAGAAATGCTTGAACAACGAAGGGGTGTTGTTTCAGCACCTTGCTTAATATACGTCAGTAATTTACTTTTCCTTTTAAGTGTTTATGTTAGAAATAACTTACGCGACAAACCGTACTATATTTACTGCGGACTTCCTGACAGCCAACCTTGTCGGCCGGCCGCACGCTGCGAAATCTCATTCACCCCGCATTATGTGATTGTTTATACATATATGGGGTGTTGTTGACAACAGTATATACACTGATGAATAAATGCACAACTTCTAGTAAAATAAAAAATCACACATGTTTCAATGTATGTTTGAGTGAAACTTGACGTAGGAAATATGGAAAACTATAAGTACAGAAGCGTGGAGACTAAAGAGAGGGAAAAGAATAGATAAAAAACAATAGTGATACAAGATAAACTTGTGTAATGTTGTTCAAGTAAAAATCGGTGCTTACCTCACAAACATGTTCAAGCGCCGTGCCTTTGTGAGCCACCCACTGTGACTTGGTCCTAGTGATGTCTCGAGGACCCTCAATGGGAAGTGTAAATCGTCTCAAGGTGAGAAAGGCTGTCAAGTTGGCCGTGTAGAAAGACGTGAGGATGGTAATAAATATCCACCATGTAGCGAATAGCATCCGCGTTGAGTCTATAATAAGCATATTTGTTCTAATTATTACAAATACAGGATGGTTGACAGTTTTACAGCAGAAATAATATCCAAGTTTGTTGCATTTGTACAATTACGTGGGGTAATCAAAACTATTTAATAAATTAAAATAACAATTAAAATTAACCAGAAATATATACATATATTAAATAAAGCATATATGGAACAACCATATAATTGCATAAATAAATCGTAATTATTAGCTCAGATGAGCGTGGTGTTAGCTTAGCATATTTTCAAATCTGGGAATCAAATTGATCAGAATAACACCATTTCCTGTTCCGCATTGATTTTCATCTTATTCTGAGTTTTTATCATAGGGACCGTGGAAAAATTTGACTTCACACAAATATGTCTCAAACAAAATTTATCTATAAAATGCGTAAAGTACATATATAATAAGCATTTAAATTGTCAGCAAATAAAAATGATTTCACAGACTATTTCAAATCTATGGTATTTAACCAAGTTCAAATGTTCAAAAACATTTATAATTAGAACTTAAAACCAAAAAAACTGAAAAATGGAACACATAAGGTAATAAAGGTCAATTTTATATTTAGTACATAACATTTACTTCCTGCAAAGTATAATCAAACAGTCAATTTGAGATAAAGGCATTAAATTAAAACTGTGAAACTACTTATAAACTTTACAGCACAACCTATAATAAATAATAATTAGTATAAATACATAACATTAATAAATATAAATATTGAAGAAGCATCAGTTAAATAACCGTTCATTCGTGTCCTCATTTTCCCTTGCTTTTGTTGTAAAGAGTACGCTGCAGAAATATGTTTACGAAAGTTTCAGAAAATTAACTGTCTTTTTTGTGTGTATCCGACAACAGCAGTGGTGTATATTTTTACAAGGGACAGACATCATCATTTAAAGTTGAATGTGTTTAACTAATCCATCAAATATTCAGAAGTAACCACCTTCGCTTTCATATCTGATTTTTATTTTGGGCAGTTAGAATACACCTTAATTTTTTAGGAACGCCTCTTTCGCCATGTCCCCTGGCAGCCATTCCTTTTTATATTAGCCAAACCATAATTTTTATTGCAAAAATAATTTCTGTCTTCATTACTTTTACTGTTGCGCCACATCCACTTCGGCTGTTCATCTTTCTTACTGCTGCATTACATAACATTACCGATGATTTGCACTTGTAAATGTACCGTAGCCCTCCCTAGTGGTCTTGCTATCTTCCTAAATATTTTAAACAAATATTACAGTAAGTCTTTTCTAAATTAAAACATGATTCTCTTGAACTGAAGTGAAGAAAATTCAAATGCCGAAAGGAGAGTTAGCATTTTGCCTAGCCAAACAGGCTACGAGGGTAGGTCCATAAGTTTCCGGCCTAACCATTTTCTAGGTATGATTAAAACAAAAACTTTATTTCACTTTTCAATATAGTTACCCTTTATTGCAATACACTTCTCACATCTATGAATTAACATTTCAACCCCCCCCCCAAAAGTCAGAAGTATTGTCTGCAAAAGGGGAATAATTCACTTCTACGTCACACTTGAGGTGAAATTAACCCAATCTATTTTTTACTTCTAATTATATTATTAACATAACCCCAAACTTGCATTAAATTCAGCTATCTGTCTCTGAGTCATATTACTAAATTCATGGAGGTTCTGACCTTACTTCTTTTCTTAGGTGTGATATTCATTATGAATAAAAATATGCTTGCTATATAAAATGTTAAAACAGCTAGAAATACAAGCAAATTGCTTAATTTCTAGTACAACCAATAAAAGCAATAGCTACATTAACTATCTCAACAATGAGCGTCAATACTGCGGTGTAGAATAGGAGGGAAACAGTTATTAGCACTGAATAACTTATAAAACTAAATTTACCTGGTTGTTTACATTCATTCTACAAGACTGACTAATTGCCAAGGAGCGCCGCATTCTGAAGGTAATTAAAAGGCTGCACTAAGGGACAATAATTAGAACTGATAATACCGAAATATGTCAGTTATTCGTTTCATTTACGCCTCTAATGCAGTTTAAGTATTGCATTAACTTTCATGAAATTAGTTTTTCCAGGCTGTTGTTAAAAAAAAAAAGACGTTTTCCATAGAAACGTTGGTAGAAATAGGTCACCTCGGAAAATTTATAGCTGATGGTATATTCACCATGATATTCGTTTCTGAAATGTATTAAATTTTCTCTATGACAATTATTTACAGTTTCTACTATTTGAGAAGAAATTAAACTTCTCAAATCCATTACATTTTTTTTTTTTTTTTTTTTTCCATGGTCTCAGATTAATGTTTGATAAAACGGGTAACTTGCAGGTCCAAGAAAATCGAATTGAAGAAAACAACGTTTAAAACAAACATGAACTCAAAAGAAAGAATATGGACAGCATTGCACATGAATATTTGAAGAAGATTTCGATTTTACATCAGAGTGTATTCTAACATAACTGGATAGTGATAACTGCAGAACAAGGACACGAATAGACAAATATTTCATGAAAAGAGATCACACATTTTGTAAACGTCTTGCATATTTACTAATGTAGCGCGTTCTGGTTAAACTGTTATTCAACATTTGACCAGTAAATTATATAGGGTTCTAGTTTCCGTCGCGGTTCCATATGTTTTAATATCTATTTATATACTTGAAAAGTTAATTATTTTTAAAGATTTAGTTTACTTTCATTTACCCTCTTTTTTTACATTTTTTTTTTTTGTGCCGGTCCTGGTGGTGTAGTGGTAACCATACTTTCCTTCTAAACCCAAGATCGCGGGTTCAAACCCGGCCAGGATCGATGGATTTATTTCGGCGTAAAAATCCTAGGTATGGCTTCCTTCGGTAGGGAAGTAAAGCCGTAAGTCCCGTGTGGTACATTTATGGCACGAAAAAGAACCTCAAGTCTGAAAAAAGAGACCTCTGAGTAAAATTTGTTGACCGTTTCACGCCCTGAATAGAACGGGACGCTTAATAATCTGAGATAATAAAGAGCGTCCGTAAATAAAAAAAAAAATCTGGAAATCGAACCCGGATCCCCAAGCACAGCAGGCAGATTACACTACTGATGGCGCTACGAGTACAAACAAACCGAACACCCACCTTTGTACACATACATAACAGCGCTATATCTAGCACGAAAGCTTTGCCCTAACATATTCAAGGGAGCATGCTGGTTTGCGTGATTCAAAAAGTAATGTTATGTTATGAAAGCCTGCATGTGTTTATTTTGTACACGAAGCAGTTACCTTGTGAACGGTCAGCGCGTCATTAATTCAGAATCTGTTTATGTAACACATGTGTTTCCTGCTTAAACATATTATGTTTCCTCTTGCAAAAACCTTACATTTGCATTATGTCTTGTCCACACACGAAATTTCATAAATGCTGCAATGTAAAGTGTTCATAAGATGATTGTATTTGTAGTTTAATGTATTTCTTTATAATAATAATTAGGTTATAATGTAAAAATGTTTCAACAATGACATGCTACTAGGTTTCCTCCTTGCCACGACAGCCCTCTTTCCTATTCGCCGGGTCAAAACAATATCACGTGACATGACGGCACTAGAATGACTGTGTGCTGTCAAGTACAACACAGAAGCAATGCACGCAATGAAAGTAGTTCCACATTAATAATCTAAATTTGAGGATGGGTTCAGTAATAAATAACATCTACTATACAAAAATTCAATACTTGTGACTTTAATTACTACTGACTTAATGAAGTTGCAAATTCATGCGCAACAATTCCCAAGATTCAGCGGTTATTAAACAAGGAAAGGCGCAAGCAGTTTGCACTTGTTATCATGACTAACGCTAATTAATGCTGCTGTATCTACGGAGACATATTATATGAAGCATAAACCGGTCAAGTCTTTAGCTAATGGCGAGAAAAGAATTATTTTACGGTGTTTTTAAAATTCTATGAAAAGTATGCGGTACTCGCAATAAAGAAGGTAGTAAACCTAACCTCAGAAATTTTATCGTAGCTCTCTTGTCATTACGTCCCTTATAATTGCCAGTTGTTTCTGACATTCGGCAGTATTTTGGTGCGAATTGCGGAAGCATACATTATGTTTGTTGACATTAGGAACACTCTTCAGAGTTAATAGAAAATAGAAGGGCCGGCGGCGGCTGCTGTTGCGTCCTCAGCCTCCTTCACACGTTTGCCTAACAGGAGATGCTACTAAAAAGAAGTATGTAATCAGTAGAGCTCAAAACTTCACGCCTTAGGTCCTATAACATAGTTAAAGATATGACTTCAATGTCAACAAGACTAGTACGGGTGCCCGAAGTCGTTAAGGCGCGGACTCGTGAGCGCATATCTGGGGTTCGATTCCTACCAGGACCGTTCTCTCTGACTGAGCCTTTTTTCAAGGTTTTCCTCGGTCCTCGTAAATGGAAAATGCCTGAAACGCTTTCTTTAAAAAAATGGTTTTTCTAGTTTATCATTTCATTTCATGTGTTATCAGTGTTCACCGCCTGTGATACCTCAATAGTAAAAACGGGTGTTAAACCATATTCAAACAAAAAAGTGTCAACAAGCACGTGGGTACATTTGCGTGTAATGAAAAACTGGTCAATATCTGAAACGCTTTATTGATATCGTGCTAGATGATTAAAAATTAAAAAAATTTAATTAAAATTTAAAAAATAAAAATTATTATTAAAAAATAAAAAAAAATTATGAAAAATAAAAAAATATATGAAATTAAAAATATATGAAACACACATAAATGGTTTTGCTTGTCTGATTCACACTTTAATTCTTAGAATGCGTGAACATACGAGGGTAGGTCCATAAGTTTCCAGCCTAGCCGATAAGGATTATCGCCTTCACAAAACCCTTATCTGGTGTCTTATCTTATCTGAAGTAAATAATTGCAGCTCCGCTGTGCTCAGTTGTTCAGATATAGAATGCTATCTGTAGAAGATTATTAAGTTATTAAGTTATTTACAAAAGAAGGACTTACTCCAAATGAAATTAAACAGCGATTGGACGGTGTATATGGGGAAACATCCCCCTCATATTCTACAGTAAAAGGATGGACCAAACTTTTTCGAATGGACCGAAAAAGCGAAGACGAAGAGCGTGCAAGTTGGGACTTGGAGGCGCTCACTCCTGAAAACATCGCTCTTGTGGAAGGAGAAATTATGGAAGACCGGCGGCTCAAACCTACAGAAATAGCGACTAGGTTGGGCCTTTCTAAAGCAAGAGTCCTTCGAATTATTCATGAACATTTAATCATGAATAAGGTTCGTGCAAGATGGGTGCCTAGACTTCTTTCCTCGGTCCAAAAGCAGCAATGAGTTATCTGTTGTCAGGCATTTTTGGAGCTCTGTCGTGGCAACGAAAGAGAGAGAGAGAGAAGTTCTGCAAATCATTGTTACAGAAGATGAAACTATGGTCCTCTACTATGATCTCTTGTCCAAAAGAGAATCAATGGAGTAGCATAAACCTGGCGACACTGCCTCTAAAGGCCAAGGTCACTCATCAACTAAGAAGATCATGGCCGCAATATTTTGGGACTGTGAAGGAATACTCTTCATTGACTTCAAGGAGAGGAACACCACAGTAAATTGGGAGTACTATGCCAACCTACTGCACAGACTACGTGCTTCCATCAAAGAGAAAAGGCGAGTAAAGCTGAGTGGTGGTGTGCATCTTCTTCACGAAAACGCCAATGATTTGATCGCAAACAATACCAGTCCAAACATTAAGTTTTTGTGGATACTGCGTGAGGTTCTTCTCCGTCCATTATAGTTTTACACCGGAACAGTATCGGCAGTGTGGTCTCAGGCTATCTGAGAATACGAGGGTTACCTTTTAAGTTTTTACAAATCTAGGAAAGAAGAATTTTTGGAACAAACTTTTCAAAATAATCGCCTTCAAGATTTGTACACTTTTGTATGCGTTCAAACCAACTCTCCAAACATTGTTTCCACTTTGAGGTTGATATCTCAAAAACATGGTTTTTAAAGTCTTCAATAACATCTTGGGGTGATGAAAATCGCTGTCCACCCATTTTTTACTTGACATTCTGGAACAAAAAGAAACCGTTAGGCGGTAAATCAGGAGAATACGGGCATGAGACATTAATTGGATATTTTTCTCCTTCAAATAATCAATTGTTTGACGTGCTGTGTGAGAGCTGGTATTGTCATGATGAAGAATGATGCGACGTTTTCGGTTGTTTTTCCTGATATCATCGTTGACTTCTGACAAACAAATTGTTGTATACATTCAGCATCAATTGTTCTTCGATCCTCTAAAGGAATGGTTGCGATATGTCCAGTACAACTGAAGCAACAAACGATCATTTTCTTGGAAGTGCCTCATGAACGAACAACTTTTGTGGGATTCGGTTCATCTTGAAACACCCAAACAGTGGATTGTTGCAAAGTTTCCGGTTCATACGAATATATCCAAGTTTCGTCACCTGTTACGATAATGTATACAGTTTGCAGTTCCTTGGTGGAATTTTATGAGCATTTCGTTACACAAATTAACACGGACGGTTTTTTTTGTTTGTTTTTTGGAGATTGGGGCAAATTATGCGGAATCCATTGGGTACACCTTTTTCGCAGCTAAATGTTCATGCAAAATCAAATATACTGCAGTCTTCGATGTGCTTAAGGATGCCTCTATCCCAATGTAAGTCACATGCCGATCTTCTTCAATCATGTTTAGACTTTGGTCGACCTTCATGAAATTCGTCACTGATGGACGCACGACCTCGACAAAATTCTGCAAACCAATTGTAAACAGTTTTTTCTGATGGTGATTCGTTACCAAAAGTTGAACGAAGCATTCTGTGTATTGCTGTTGAGTTATTCCTTTATTAAAATCGTAAAAAACAATCCAATGAAAACTTTCACTTGAACTTTCCATTTATTCGCAAAATTACTTTGTTTAAACTGTCACTGTAAATAAACTACTCCGTCAATTTCCAAGCTGCAAATGTTTTCATAATTACAGTGTCAATAGTAATGACATATCTTCGTAGCGCCACCTAGTGGTGGTTTGTAAAAACTTAAAAGGTAACCGTCGTACATTTTGTCTAAGAAAAAAATGGATTAATATTAATGTTCTTGTTCATTAATTCACAAAACTGCATTCTTCTGTCAGGATCGTCCTGTCAACGTTTCTGAAGAGTTGAATTAGTACTTTTTAAGGATTCTCATCATGGAACCTTGGTTTATATTTTATTCTAATGACAAATTTGTAGTAGAAACTTTTGGGTTTTCTTGCGCAGGGAAGAAAAACTTGCAATAAAATTTTCTCACCAGTTGCACTTTTCGGACGACGTGATGTTGGTAAGCCTTGCGGCGTCCAGTATAAGTAAATTTCTGTTGTGATCCTTAGTACTGTTATATGTGGAATTGGATTGATATCATTAAATAAATTAGCCGCCTTCGATGAGATCTATAGTCTTCCGTAATTAAAATCTGATATTTTTTCTCCGCTCAACATCAGATAGAATTATTTATCACATCAAATTTGATCCCTTAAATAAGATGTTTCTGTATCAATAAACATGATTTTTAATAGTGTTTAACGCCCGTTTTTACTACTGAGGCACCACAGGCGGTGACACTGATGATACATGAGATGAAATGATAAACTGGGAAAGGATTTATTTTTAAGGAAGGAAACGTTACAGACCTAAATTTAGGGTACCTCCCCGACATTTGCCAATTATGAAGACTGAGGAAAACCTGGAAAAAACTCAGTCAGGAAGGATGGTCCTGGAGGGATTCGAACCCCAGACGAGTCCGCGCCTTAACGACCTCGGCCACCCGTGGCGGTCAATAAACATAATTCCACATAAATAAACAAAGGACAGTGCTTACATTATTACTCGCCAAGGTGAGAAATTGCTCACATTTGAGTATTACAGATGTCATCAGTATTAACTACACAAGATATGGTCGCACATTAAAACCAAAGAATCGGAAAAATGAAGGACATTTGATACTTAAATATATTCCAATATGTTGTTTCTTTGTTTTTTAAATTGTAAAGCTTTTCTGCTTCTTTGTATTTTAACCCTGGCTTTACCATTATCCTAAAACAACATTTACGGAATAGTAGGTTCAGAAGACCCTAAGGTATATCTTATGTAGATTTTAACATAGCACAACAACTACAAAAGGCATTGATGTTATTCCTGATTTTAGGAAGTTTGTTTTTGACGTACCTGCAACAGGTAGCAGCGTTGAGCCCTGCTTCATGAGACCGCCATAAGTGAACCAGACGCACGCGCCGACGGAATACGTGTATGCCAGCGTCTCATCGCCCCGGCACAGCCTCGAGCGAATGATGATGATGCAGTAGATGATGGGTCCAATGAGAATGAGAGATATCAGGGTGCAAATCCAAACAGTGCCATCGAAGGGTGCCAGAAGTCCTGCTCCAGATGCGCTCTCGGAGGGTCGTCGTAGCATAACGATCCAGTTGCTCTCGTCCAAACTTGTGGAGTAGTCTGCCAAATTAACTCTGTCGTGGAACACTGGCAGCAACGCAGCCGCCATGTCTGCTTTCTGCAACAGAGCAGGTGTTGCTTTGGTAACCTCTTAACTTGTGTGCTGAAACGTTTAGCGCTTATTCATGCTCTATAGGAACAAAATATCTTATCAATGCTTACGTACTTATATATATTTTAAATATTGCAGTTCATGTTAACAAAAATATTCCGTAATATGTACCAGGGTAGGTACATAAGTTTCCGGCCTCGCTTATAAGAACTATCGCCTTCACAAAACCCTCATCTGGTGCCATCTGTTAAGTAAATAATTGCAGCTGTAACTGTTCAGTTGTTCAGATATAGTTGCACAAAGAAGGCTATGTGTAGAACATTGTAACAAGTTCAAAATGGAGACTCGAGCTGTTATTAAGTTTCACAAAAGAAGGACTTTACTCCAAATGAAATTAAACAGCGATTGGACAATGTATATGGGGAAGCATCCCCCTCATATTCTACCGTAAAAGAATGGACCAAACTTTTTCGAATGGGTCAGGAAAGCGTTAAAGATGAAGAGCGTGCAGATCGGCCCTTGGAGGAGCTCACTCCTGAAAACATCGCTCTTGTGGAAGGAGAAATTATGGAAGATCGGCGGCTCAAAGTTACAGAAATAGCAGCAAGTTGGAGCTTTCTAAAACAACAGTCCTTCGAATTATTCATGTACATTTAAACACGAATAAGGTTGGTGCAAGATGGGTGCCTAGACTTCTTTCCTCATCCAAAAGCAGCAACGACTCATCTGTTGTCAGACATTTTTGGAGCTCTGCCGTGGCTACGACAGAGAGATGTTCTGCAAACCATTGTTACAGGAGATGAAACTACGGTCATCTACTATGATCCCTTGCCCAAAAGAGAATCAATAGAAAGGCGAAAACCTGGCAAAGCACCGCCTCTAAAGGTCAAGGTCACTCAGTCAACCAAGATCATGGCCACAATCTTTTGGGGCTGTGAAGGAATACTCTTCATTGACTTCAAGGAGCGGAACACCACAGTAAATGGGGAGTACTATGCTGACCTACTATACAGACTGCGTGCTTCTATCAAAGAGAAAAGGCGAGGAAAGCTGAGTGGTGGTGTGCGCGTTCTTTATGATAACGCGCCTGTGCACACAGTTCATGTTGCAAAGGAAGCTATGAAGAAACGTGGCTTCATGGAGATCGACCATCCACCCTACTGTCCAGATCTACCTCTCAGTGATTATTTGCTCTTCTCAAAACTCAAGAAGGACCCTCGAGGAAGGAAATTTAAGTGTGACGAAGTGATGGATGCTGTTTATGCCCATTTTGCAGACAAGGCTTTTGACTATTTTGAGGAGGGGGATGTAAATGTTAATTCAAAGATATGAGAAGTGTATTGCAGTAAAGGATAACTATTTTGAAAAGCTAAATATAGTTTTTGTCCTTATCATAACTGGAAAATGGTTAGGCCGGAAACTTATGGACCTACCCTCGTACATCTCTCGTTCAACTTGCATCATTTTTCGGTGTTGTAGCTGTAGTAGGTAAGTGACTCGCATCAAAGCTGTCTAATAAACTTTTCACGTGTCAATATTTCCGGCGCTATCTATCGAGTGACTACCACTCAGCTGAATAAACATTTAATCAACCAGCTTACTTTTCTCTGGCATATTATTTATTTTTAACCTGAATTCTTAACTAATAGTGCAAAAGTAGCAGTTGTACAAATCTTCGATAAGCTCTAATTTAAGTATTGATCAAAATGTAAGTTTGTAATAATGATTTAATAGCATTGATTGTATTGTCTACTTTAAAATGCGAGCATAAGGGTGTGGTATATTGAAGTGAAAGTAAGACGCTAATCTGGAAAATGGCAAGAATGACATTATGGAACGGAAGAGATGACAAATATATACTTGTTGAGTAGCCACAGAATAGCATGCTGTTTTGTGCTCATTATCTGTTCTAAGTTAAGTTTAGGAAATAATTTAACTGGTATAAGAAAATAATTTAAAGTATTCATCAAGTAGATTTCGATTCCTTATTCTTCGCTTATATTCCTGCGGGCAATGCCAGAGCTTGTTTTACTTAAAGGCAATGCAAGTATATCAGTAATCAGTAATCATAGTGACTTTGGCATCTGTACAAGCCGATTAAGGTGTTTCGTATTAAAAAATTAACAATATTCTAATAAACCAATGGCATATTTAACTATTCGTTTCTAGTTTCGATATTTTAATTTACTACAAGGAATTCTTAGACATAGCATGTATTTGGTCTCATTATTCAGTGTTTATAGAACACAGATAGATTCGAACGTATAACCCCCCCCCATACACGATGAAAATTAAACAAAACATAAATATATAAGACGGAACACGTTAACTTAGTAGTATGTAGGCATTCACAATCAAAGATGCAAACGTACCTATTAGCCAATCAAAAATAAGAACAAGCGAAGATCAACTGATTGAAAATGGCTGCTTCTGAGCAGACGGCGGTAGCGTTTATGCATATGCAAAGTGCAGTAACAAATTTCCTTGGAGTAATATGAGCAGGGATAGCTTTCTTATAATGCAAATAATCTTTTCTACATTGATGTCATTCTGTCTACAGAGTCACTGATCTTCAGCTCTCTTTGCCATAACTTGCCCTTACACGGAGTATGGAAATCAAGTGCAAATGCTGTTACTAGCTGCTGCAAGTCCCGAGCGACAGCGGAGAGAGCCGAACTACCGTGCATGGCCGCAGTGTAAATGTTGCATATATTATTTTGTGTTAAACATAATGCAAATTATCCGTTGTCCTCCGTAACTTTTAAGTATAAATTGAGAGGGGATTGTTAGGCAGATAAAATACTGTAACGGTGGGAAATCTGTTCTTATTGGAATTCGCAATTAATTCACATATAACACTAACGTTAACCTCGGGTAAATTATAGAAACCGGTGAATCTAGTGGTTTTTCGTAAATATAAATTGATAGGGGCGGGTAAATCACTGTAATGGTGGCAAATCTTCTTTAATTGCAGCAGAAAACAAGCATGAACATAAATTTACAGCGCATTCTGTACGTGATACTATTCGCTTGAAAGTCTTATTATCCACCTATCTGTGGAGTCGGCTCTCTCCGCGGTCGCTCGGGACTTGCAGCAGCAAACAGCAAGAGCTGCATTTGATTTCCGTGCTCCGTGTAAGTATAAATTCTACCAGAGAGCTCTACAAACAGAGCAGCTGTGTTCTGATTGGCCGATTTCTTAAGTTTAAGTTAGACGTAGACACAAACTGTATGTTTATTTTTATGTTTACGTGATTCATTGTGAATGGTTCCATTACAATATATAGCATCTAGCTTTTACATTTAAGTTTACGTTACGTTTAATTTTCATTGTGAATGGCGTCTAACATATCATCTCTCCTTTACTTAAAAGTGTGCTTTTATCAGTAGAAAAACAAATAATCGTACCTAAAAATATGAAAATTCTTCATATATAATTAATGAGATAACAATTCGCAAAGGACACGGCAAATTTCAGTTAGATCTTATATTCGAGAGTCTTTTATCTGTGTTTCGTAGCTGGTGTGAATGGTAACGAATAATGTACTCACTCCATTGTGAAGCTCTCCAAGAATACCGGAACATTTGTCACCCAGACCATTTTCTTCCGGTATGTATGCATTATACTTGAACCCAAACTTTTTCCCGAGCATATCCACAAATTCGAAAACAATGCCATCAGGTCTTCCATCCACGACATCGCTGAAAGGTGGCTCCTGAACATAAAGATATATTTATGTTAAAAAAAAAGTATAACGATTGTCATAATATTGAATCATTGATTTGAAAATGGAAACAAGTGCAGGGTCTATAAATTCCAAAGCTGGTTTCATCCAAAGTGAAATATTCCACAACGACGTTGTAGAACTTTTCATTGTTTTGTTTCAGATATTCATGGATCTCGATTTTTCATTATTTTGACTTACAACCTAGAACGTGTTTCCTTTATAAAAACAAAAGTCTATTACTTGTTGTGGAAAGTAACAAAATCTTGTTTTCATAGTTTTAATTTCATTATAATTAAACAAAATAATGCCTTGACATAATTCTCTTAAAACTGATTAACATATTCTGATATGCAGACGTTATAAAATACTCTCAACAAATTACAACCATCAGGACCGACATCAATTGTTGAGAATTTCCTAGTACAAGTTCTGATGTCCATCTGGGATGTACTTTACTATTTTTCCAACATCTGCTATCTTATTGTTGATTGGAACACCAGCTGCATTATACACTTTTTGAGAAGGTAGACCTGAATGTGTCAACTTGAAACAGTGCTGAACAGTGTCATCAATGTACTCAAGTGCCTTGAGATATTCAAATTGTTCTTTATTATATATTAGATGTTTATACTTTGAAAGAGGTAGCTCCTGCCAAGATGTGGAATAGTTTTGGTGTCTTCTTCAAATACATCGGCCACCATTTAACTGTTTTTCTTTTATGTACCATTAATTCTGTAACTGGAACCCTCAGTGATGCAGACTTGATCTTTACATTTAAATACTCCACTTCGAACACACATCCCCTGAGGACGTGTGCGTATAACTAAGTGCATATTTTTCATTGTATTACTTTTGTTAGTATTGAACTTCACACTGTTATCTGTGTCTCTGTTCTCTTCACAGAAGAATTGATACATTGTGTGAAACGTTTATTTAAGTAACGTGTTGGTGTCTAGGAAATGCTCTGATATGTTGATCTATTTTACGAAGTGTTGCTACAGGGACTGCACTGCTATGATTAACTTGTTTATCAGCAGGAGACTTTCCTTGAAATAGCAGGGGTGTTAAACGATATACAGATTTCCCTGAGGCAGCGTACTAGTTCAGAAATGCTTGTTTACACTCCATTATTCTCATTTGAAAGGCATCTTGCTCTAAGTCTCTGCGATAGACAACTATTTTATCAACATCACAACATTTATTTGGCAGCTGCAATAATGATCTGGTTCCTTGGTGTTCATAACTTACCCTTCCCAGTAACGCACCCCGTGTCCCAGCTCGAACCCCTTTCCTCTGATACATTCTTAGAGATTCACTTTCAGAACCCTCCATTATAAACAGCACAAAAAATAACAAATAAGATTGTAATATGCACTATAGGCAGTTACCACAACAATAATAAATAATAATATTACCAACATACTCTAATTATCAAGTAAATAAATTATATTACTAACCCAATAATAAAACAATAAGCATTCAGGCCATCTATGATTTGATAAGGGAAACAAGTCCAGGGTTTATTTCCTTTTTAAAATCAACAGGAGCTTTGACCTGGTACGGGATTTACAATTAACATTTACAGAATGTTTTAGAAATATTTTTATAAACTTTGGTGGCGAGTTTCTTGCACCAAAAGAAGAAAAAGTTCATACAAACATATGTACAGAAATCCTTAGTTTTTGAGTTATTAATGAAAGTTTACTTCAACGCGTTTCAAGGTACAATCTAACAGGAAGTTGGCAACCGAAAATAAAATTCATTTTGTTAAGTAATCGAATGGTGTTATCAATACAGGTCTGCTGATATTCGCAAAATGCCGCACTAGTACTGTTGAAGGTTAGCCATTTATGTGATTTAGTAATAAGTCTATTAAAGATGTGATAAAAATAGTCACTTTAACTCTGGCGTAAACTTTCATTAATAACTCAAAAACCAAGGATCCCCGGACATATATTTATACGGACTTACTTTTCTTGTTTTGGTGTGAGGCAACCACCACCAAAGTTTGTAAAAGTATTTTTGAAACATGCTGTATAGCTTGAGGAGTGAGAAACAAAATGTATATCTCAACTCATTTCTGCAAAAATATTTCTTTTTTCAAATCACAGATTCAATTTTCTTTTCACTTAAACTAATAGCTCAACATTTTTGGGACTAAATTGTAATGAAGGCCTGAAATTTAAATCTGGTGAGTATAATATTATTATTTTTTTAATTGCCATTATCAACGTCATCGTCGCCGTCATAGTTACCGTTTCCAACCACAATAACTGAGAGCTTGCCCATTCTTGATTAACAGCAGAGTTAAAAACATTTCCTTATTAAATAACGCCCGCCCGATTTGGCAAGTGCTTTTGCACTACATAATTCATATGCCGATTTACTATATAAATATATTTGCAGCACTGTAATGACACCTTAACTCAGGGGTTACCACCACAGAGTCAAACGCCACAAGTGGTTGAGGTCGTTAAGGCGCGAACTCGAGAGCGGGAGTTTGAGGTTCGATTCTCACCAGGACCGTCCTCCCTGACTGAGGTTTTTTCCAGGTTTTCCTCAGTCGTTAGAAATGACAAATGCCGAGAAAGGAGAACTTAAATTTTAAACGCTTTTTTTTTTTATTTTAAATTCCTTTCCCAGCTTATCATTTCATCTCATGTATCATCAGTGTTCACAGCCTGCGGTGCCTCAGCGGTAAAAACGGACGTTAAACACTAATAAAAAACCGCAGAGTTAAACTAGACGTTTCCAATTCATCTCTAACTGTCGGACAGGGTTCCATAGTTGTCATATAACAACATCAGTCCGTAAATCCTGCTGTATTTTTCAGAAATGATATAATTCGAATTTGGCTCGCTGTGGAAACCCCTGCCTTATATAATATGTCAATTTCCTTCTTTCTCAAGCTCATTGTTTAGAGTTTTATCGCAATCTTTATCGTAGTTTCTTGGGGACCCGACGAGCCACGGTTCCATGTTTTGTGACTGCATCGATATGATACCTCCCTGCTGAACTTAGCAATCTCATGTACACACATAACAGTACGTAATTACTCCCACATATTATTCCATAGTGAAGGCTATCCGTAAATTGTAAACCCATACCTTCCAAAGCTAATGCAACTATCCTAGCCCCTTAAGGCCAAAATTGCCAGCAGATATGAATTACCTGCACGGGTGGCCGAGGTCGTTAAGGCGCAAACTCGTGAAAGTTAAAGATAAAGTTTATTATGGTTTTTTTTTTTTTTTTGATTGCTTTATTTATGGATGCTCTTTAACATCTCAGGTCATCAGCGTCCCATTCAACCCAGGGCGTGAAACGGCCGACAAATTTTGCTCAGAGGCCTCTCTTTCAGGCTTGAGGTTCTTTTTCGTGCCGCAAATGTACGACACGGGACCCACGGCTTTACTTCCCTTCCGAAGCGAACCATACTTAGGATTTTTACGCCCGAAAAAATCCATCGCTCCTGACCGGGTTCGAATCCGAGATCTTGGGTTTAGAAAGCAAGTATGGTAACCACTACACCGACATTTATTATGGTGAATCTAATCTATTTTACTCTTGACACTGTCAACTTTTTAGTATTCTCCGTTCATTCGAACTACTTACATTACCTTCCCTTACTGGCTATTAAGGAAAAATCGTTATGGTAGCTTAGAATAAAAATGCTCACCTTTAAAGTCACAATTTTAAGAACTTTCCCTTCTAGAGGTAGTCTCTCCTTCAAAACGCAGCCGATTTCCTTCTCTATGGAAGAAAACAAAGGAAAATGTTATAAGCTAACACCTTTTCAGATTTTAAAAAGAGTTACAAGAGGTTGGATTACCTGCATTTTCGCTAACCGCTTTATTGGTACACATGATTATGATTACCCATTATGAAAATCAAAAATTAGGTGCTTGAGCGCTGGCTCTTGGTTTAAACGTTTAGAGCAGTTGAAGTTTTGTGGTTTATGTAATAATCCATAATAATTTACGTGCAATTATTTTAATTTACATGTTTTTAATGTTTTATAGAAAAGTGCACTAGCCATTTAATTGCTAAATTAAGAGAGTAGTTTTCTAATGTTAAAGCTTAGAACCTTACTGAAAAATATATCGTTTTTTAGACTAGAGCAACGTAAATGTTCATGACCAGTCCTTGGTGCCTTCACATTAAATGGGGGCACCTCCTTGCCTTAGTTTTTTTTTTTTTTTTTTTTTTTTCATGATTTCCGCTGATCTGTTAGGTGAATGTTGGAATGGATATTTACGAGGGTAGGTCCATAAGTTTCTGGCCTCGCCGATAATGATTATCGCCTTCGCAAAAGCCTTATCTGTTAAGTAAATAATTGTACCTGTAACCGTGTTAGGTTGTTCAGATATAGTTGCATAAAGAAGGCTATGTGTAGAAGATTGTGACATGTTCATAATGGAGTGTCGAGCTGTTATTAAGTTCTTCACAAAAGAACGACTTACTCCAAATGAAATTAAATAGAAATTGGACGGTGTATATGGAGAAGCATCCCCCTCATATTCTACCGTAAAAGAATGGGCCAAACATTTTCGAGTGGGTCGAGAAAGCATTGAAGACGAAGAGCGTGCAGGTCGGCCCTTGGAGGTGCTCACTCCTGAAAACATCGCTCGCTCTTGTGGAAGCAGAAATTATGGAAGACCGGCTCAAAGTTACAGAAATAGCAGCAAGGTTGAGTCTTTGTAAAACAACAGTCCTTCAAATTATTCATAAACATTTAAAATAGCAAGATGGATGCCTAGACTTCTTTCCTCAGTCCAAAAGCAGAAACGAGTCATCTGTTGTCAGGCATTTTTTAAGCTCTGCCGTGGCAACAAGAGAGAGAGAAATTCTGCAAACCATTGTTACAGGAGATGAAACTGGTAAAAGAGAATCAATGGAGTGACGTAAAAAGTTCCACACCTCGCCCGTGAGGATCGAGTGGAACTATTGAAGACCTTGCTCATGAAGTGAGAATTGGTTATGCGACGTGCCAACGAATTTTAACTGATGAATTGGGGCATGCATCGTGTGGCCGCAAAATTTGTGCCAAAGATCGTGACTGCTGATCAGAAGGCGCAGCGTGTTGAAGTTTGCACGGTAGGCCGTATGCGATAACCAATCTTCTTGTCCAGGGTCATCACCAGTGACGAGAGCTGGATGTACGCTTATGACCCTGAGACAAAACAACAATCCTCCAAGGGGAAGAGCCCGAAATCGCCAAGAGCGAAAAAAAGCGAAACAAGTGAAGAGCAAAGTCAAGAGCATGTTCCTCGTTCTCTTTGATACCAAGGGGATTGTGCACAAAGAATTATACCCACCAAATCAAACAGTGAATTCCACGTATTACTGTGACGTTTTGCGACGGCCCGAACTTTAGCCACAAGGGAACTGGCTGTTGCATCACGATAATGCGTCTTGCCCCAATTCCTTGTTCACCTGGAAATTTTTGACGAAAAACAACATGACGGTTGTTCCCCACCCACCGTATTCGCCTGATTTGGCACCCTGCGACTTCGCTCTATACCCCAAACTGAAAATCAAGTTGAAAGGACGTCGGTTCGACACAAATGAGAGGATTCAAGAAGAAACGCTGTCTGTGCTAAACACCTCAAAGATCATAACTTCCAAGATGCACTTGGAAAATGTCAGAATCGCTGGGACCGGTGTATACGTGTAGGGGAACTACTTCGAGGTTGACGGCGGTCATCAGTCTCAAAGTAAGTTTGTGACCAGATGGCAGCACTAGTCCCGAATATTCTGGATACCATCTCGTATTTTCTTCTTCTACGTGTGAAGAAGGTGTCCTGAAAGTATGGCCGTACCTTTTTGTTATACCCGGTGTAGAAAGTTAGGTAAAGAGTGATAAACGTTTTAAAAATGTCAGAACTTATACATTGCCGATACATAACACAAGAAGGGTTTTGCTTACCTGTTCCAGGTAGGGTAGCATTATCGAACCCCGTGTTGTTGTAGTTTGAGCACATATTGAGAAGGAGAAGTTTGACCAAAGCCGTCTCCAAAGCCATATTTGCAATTCGAATCCTCCAGACTTCGTATATAACAGAGTTGTACTGGGCCAATGTGACACAGCTGCGTTATTTTCCGTAGTCATAAAATTACTCCAACGCAAAAAAAAAAAAAAAGTTTATTTAGGACATTTCTCCTCAAACTTCCACTGCATCGTCCTGGAAATGGTAAAGAAGTAGTAGTGAGTATTTGCTGCAGTTTAATATAATATGCATGATATAATAGAGTTAATATTCTCTCCCGTTATTGGATCTACACATGCTAGCGGGGTAAAACGAGGGTTAGTGCGGTCAGCCTTCCCCTTTAAGGTAGTTGTTTTACACGTTATGCTAGCCTCAGCCTGTATGTACATGACACAGGGGAGTTTTGTTGTCCAGTTTGCAATCGAAAGTCAACATCAATAATTTTTGCGAGTATATATTTAGACATTGCCCCTTATCTTACAACTTTTAATTTATTGGTTGGTTTTTCGATTAAAAATATTCTCGTGCGTATTTTTGTGCCAGTGCTTTATCCAGGCACTGAGGCATTCCTATTATTTCATCAGCAAATGCCTCAAGGTAAGTGACAATTCATCTTGAAGAGATATTTGCTATGAAGGCGTGTTTAATGTCTTTAATTGATTCCTCTTTCAGAAAAAAATATCATATTTCTGATTAAATTTTATAATAGGAATATTAATTGTTGACAAAATTGATATTCAAACCTATACATTTTTTGAATAATGTTTAACGCACGTTTTTACTACTGAGGCACCACAGGCGATGAACACTGATGATACATGAGATGAAATGATAAATTGGGAAAGGATTTTTTTTTGTAAAGAAAGGAAACTTTCTAGGCCTAAGTTTAGGGTATCTCCCCGACATTTGCCATTTGTGAGGACTATGAAAACCTGAGGGAAAAAAATCTCAGTCAGGGGGGAACGGCCATGGCGGGAATCGAACCCCATCCCTCCCGCTCACGAGTCCGCGCCTTAACGACTCAGCCACTCGTGGTGGTCAAACGTATACAGAATATCTTGGTAAATAATATATCAGTTTCTGGCTCAAACCCTCAGTGATATCCCGTGATACACAGGGAAATAAAACGGGTTCCTCTAAAATCTGTAGCAGTATTTCGAGTACAATCCTCCAAAAACTGTTTGAAAAATTAATCATTATTGATTTTCTCAGGTTGAACAATTGAATATCAACTCACTATAAACACGAATTTCCCCATTATTTCGCGATGTTACAATAAGTTTGACGGTTATTGCAAACTCAAGGTTTCGTAGCCTGAGGTTAGTTTTATGCAACAGAAATGATGACTAACTTCTAGCTACTTTTTAAAATTACAGTTAAAAGTAATTTCCAGGTAGCAACTTTAATACAACTGAACCTTAATATGTGCCAAACTTTCTTTCAAGTTAGAATCCTTTACAAGTTTTGAGAGGTTAAAACTGGATCAGCACTAATTATCCTGACACATTAATCACTGTTTCCACAATATCAAAATGATAGCAATTATAAACATTACAGAAATTCAAATGCCCAAATTACTCAAAAGTGTATTATAGAGAAACTTGAGAATATCGGATGCACTTTAATACTAACTTGTTCTTTAAGGTATTTTCACTAACACTTTCTTAACATCCGAGGAAAGTTCTCACTGTGCCAACAATAACAGAAAGTTTAAAGAAAACTCGCGCTGCCGGGATGTTGAGTCCACAAACTTTTTTCCCCATTCAAGTTATGAATTGCAAAAAGAAGACGTAACAATGAGCGTGAACTTGTCTAAAGGCATTACTGTATTCATTAATATTAAATTTTCGTGTTGAAAATTGGTACTAAGTGCTGCATGGTCACTTAATAAGAGATAATATTTCTTGTACAACACCAGCAACTACAACATAACGAATATGTTTCACAGTAAAGAAACCTGTTCATTCACATACTAAGTTAAGATAATCAATAAGTGGCTACCTATATTCTTTTCAGTACAAATGTATAGTTTGAAACAATGTACGCATAAAAACAAAAGACGTGCTATGTAAAGCTAGTAAAAAAAAAAAAAAAAAAAAAAAAAAAAAAAATCAGTGTTTAGTTTAAGAGAAGAACGGAAATAAAATATACAGTAAACGTTAAACACAATTATAATAGGAAGACATATTTTAAAAGGGGACGTATGTACATTTTAAAATGTTTACGTAGTGAGAAAACTGATGAATAGCAGTAATAACCAGAAGAGACACTCCGACACTGTCCTGTATCTCACTAGCCTGGCCTCTCACACAGGTAAAGCACGCCTGCGCACTCACTACTTAATATTGTTTGCCATACCAACAGGCAGAACGTCACTTCTAGCGTGAGCTGATTAATACTTATAGCTGCAAGAAACATGCCTTCATTTCTGTTTTGATTGACGTTGCTTGAGTTCGATTTTTGTCGTGCAGTAGATATTCCGTTCACTGTAAAAGACCATGCCGTCCTTAATGTCCCATTGGGCTGATTACAGGTAATATTTATTACCACTTTCTTTTCCTCGCTTTCTTTGGAGGGTTAGTGTGGTCAGCAGTACACCTTTCCGCCCTTTCTTTACTCTTTTCACTGCTTCCATTTCTATTGTCCTTTTAAAAGGTGGATATTCGTTTTTTTCAATAGTGTTTAGCGCCCGTTTTTACTACTGAGGTACCACAGGCGATGGACACTCATAATACATGAGATAAAATGATATATTGGGAATTTTTTTTTTTTTTTTTTTTAAAGGAAGGAAACGTTCCAGGCCTAAATTTAGGTACCTCCCTGGCATTTTCCATTTATGAGGACTGAGGAAAACCAGGGAAAAACCCGTCAGGGAGGAGGATCCTGGCGGGATTCGAACCCCAGACCTCCCGCTCACGAGTCCGCGCCTTATCGACCTCGGCCACCCGTGGCGGTGGATATTCGAGTTACTGCCTTTCTTTTCTTTTTCCTTTTTTTTTTTTTGTAACTATGACATTTGGCATTGACAATATCTACTAGGGTAGAGTCCATAAGTTTCCGACCTCGCCGATAAGGATTATCGTCTTCACTAAATCCTTATCTGGTTTCATAACTCATCTGTTAAGTAAATTGCAGCTGCAACTTCCGCTCCGCTGTGTTTAGTTGTTCAGATATAGCTGCATAAAGAAGGCTATGTGTAGAAGATTGTGACATGTTCAAAATGGAGTATCCGCTGTTGTTAAGTTCTTCACAAAAGAAGCACTTACTCCAAATGAAATTAAACAGCGATTGGACAGTGTGCTTGGGGAACCATCCCCCTCATATTCTACCGTAAAAGAATGGGCCAAACTTTTTCGAATGGGTCGAGAAAGCATTGAAGACGAAGAGCGTGCAGGTAGGCCTTTGGAGGTGCTCACTCCTGTAAACATCGTTCTTGTGGTAGGAGAAATTATGGAAAATCGATGGCTCAAAGTTACAGAAATAATAGCAAGTTGGGTCTTTCTAAAACAACAGTCCTACGAATTATTTATGGACATTTTAAACATGAATAAGGTTAGTGCAAGATGGGTGCCTTGACTTCTTTCCTCAGTCCAAAAGAAGCTACGAGTCATCTGCTGTCATCAGACCCAGAAGAAGATGGGCAGACCTCTTAAGGAACATGTAGGTACCAGATTAGTCAAAAGTAGCAAGAGGAAGAGAAAAATGGAAATCTCTCGAGAAGCAACTAGTGCAGTGAGAAATGGAGTAACCAAAGAACAAAAACAGCACAGGAACAACTAGCGTGGAATAGCTCACCATGGGAAAAAGCGAGTTTTCCGTACTTGTTAGGAGACCTTTGCCATTACGGGACACAATAGTCTATCTTTATCTTTGTCATACTCTGCCATCGTTAGCAAAAAGTCTTATGCTCGTTGACAAAATAAATCTGATACCTTTCAAACAGCACTCTATGCGTGCTGTATTTTATATCACTTAACTATACTGTTTTCACTAACATTCAAGCTATCAAGATCGAAGTGCACATCACAGCTTTAAGAATTCAAGAAAAATCGATTGAATTGTCAATGGGCTGACCTTCAGTGTTTGTCGCATGACAGCAGCAAATTCATAATGCTGCCTTGCCTGGACGAGAAGCTATCTATTTCATCTATACGGGAATTTAACAGCTAGTACATGTGTTCGGTTTCTGTCACATTAAAAATGCATCGCTTGTATTCCAGGGTGTCGAAACACTTCGGGATTACAAACCGCTTAGGAACAAATCAAATTATATCTTTAACTATTCGTGCAAATAGAATGGAAACTGTAGTCACTGTATATGGAGTAATTCTACCTTATGTAAGGTAGGTATATTTAGAACAGTTAATTTCCTTCAAGAACAAGACGGAAAACAGATAAACAGAAAAATATCCTTAACATAGAAGGTTTTCCGGTCCCTTTAGTTTCACTCTCCGACAGGAAAATAAGCAAATGCTTAAATTTGAAGCACTAGAAGCTATAGCATATATCCAATAATATTATACGGGTGCCAGACGAGGTCGGCTATAAACAGATGAATGCCCTTCAAATAAGCCAAAGGAAAATGTAAAGCCAGGAATAAGAAACAAAATCTCCAACGAAAAGTTAGCCCAAATAATATCAACAACAGTCTACGCAAAAAGAGTTGCCACATTGAAGTGAAATGGGGAGGATGCAGGACGACAGATGGACGTATAAGACTACCCTGTGAGACACGCGCTTAGGCAAACGACACAGAGGCAGTCCAAGTATATTCCCCAGGGCAGCAAGCTATTCTTAACCGCCCAATCTCAAAGACATTTAAGAACGTGAGCACCCTGCACACAGTTTTTGTTGCATCTGATTGCACAGGTTTTCTTGTTTCCAAACACCCGCTTGTAACAATACGAAAGCCAGCGAAATAAACATGGCTAAACATATAATATATTTCACTGCCAAGTGTGCAACTGGTCACAAACAAATACAATTTCCACTAAAGAAATGCAGTACTTCTCAGCCCCTTTGACCGTTATTAGCAACCCTTCTCCTAGTAAGCTCAGGTAGCAGCAAAAATGGCCATGCTTCAATTTAAACAAACAGCATGCAGATGGAAAGCGCTGTATATTATACCCACTAAGCAACGGCAAAATATAAATAACTAAGCAAACTGTAAAATAAATATCTATAAAACTCGGTACATTACTCGTGCCCAAACAATGATAATCTATGATTATGTGAAGGTTAGTATGAACTTTAATAATTTATTCTGTTATATAATAAGAAAGTGTTCTGTAAAGCAAAATTACACGTTTTAAAATCTTTTACCACATAAATACTAGGTTGTGTGCTTACGCCATATTTTAAATGAAGTTAAATTTCCCTGCAACACCAGGTTTTCCAGCGAACAAAGAAAATACATGTCGCTTCTTAGCATAAAAGGTGAAAATTGATGTTTTATTGTTTTACATCCACGTACTGCAGAGAAACCTACCTTCATTTTAAATATGACGCAGGACTGGCATTTTGTATAATATTAGTAATTAAACAATAATTAGATAAAATGTTAGAAAATAAAACTCATTATAATTAATAATTGTGTTCTATTTTCTACTTAAATAAATATTTTGAAATATGTTTTTGTTTTGTACCAAATACCTTAATACTATATATCTGTACAATAAAATCGTACAGAGCAGCAGGGTTAACAAAATATGCCAATGCGTCCCATCGTTAGCACAATCGTACTACCTGCTTACAGTATTTATGATTATTTCACTAATGTGACTTCATACTTGCCTCCTAAACCCAAGATCGCTGGTTCACACCCGGCCAGAAGCGGTGGATGTTTTCCTAAGTATGGAAAATCCTAAGTATGGTTTCCTTCGGAAGGGAAGTAAAGCCGTGGGTCCCGTGTCGTACATTTACGGCGCGATAAAGAACCTCAAGCATGAAAAAAGAGACCTCTGAGCAAAATTTGTCGGCCGTTTCACGCCCTGAATTGAATGGGACGCTGATGATCTGAGATGTTTAAGAGCCTCCGTAAATAAACAAACAAAAAACTATGTGACGTCATAAAATCGACCAATGAAACGGAAAAAAAATTTGAATATTGACCAATCACAGCCCGATATCGTAGTGTGATTATCAAAAACGTTTACCAAATCCGTTTTATTACACGACGTGCATTTGTCTTGTGGTCAGTATAGCCAACTCTATACCTCCACTATATAATTCCTGAGCACGCATCAATGACCACTTTCTGCGTTTTCAGTAATTGTACATTTAATTAATTTAATGTGTATTCACTCGTGCAACTGTTTTTGCGTATTCATCCAAACAGTCTGAAATTATTTTATAAATTTCACTAGATTACAAATGAAAGATTTTTTCTCCGGAACGATTAAAAATATGTGACTTTTACTAATTTAGGTCCGCAGAATTCAAAAATGCTTTCCGTTTTTCCATAGCACATCTCGTTTTGGCAATATGACAGTGTTCAATGAAAATATCATTGTGAATTTTGCAAAAATATTACACATCATATATTTAAAATAATAATAATAATAATAATAATAATAATAATAATAATAATAATAATAATAATAATAATAATAATAATAATAATAATAATAATAATAATAATAACATGAAAGCGTGTCTGAATTTGAGTATATATATTAGTTATCTTGTGTACCCTTTTTCTTTTCCCATGGAACTGTAGTGTACCTGATTTTCTCCAGTGTTCTCTGGTAGGTTCGTCGCATGCAAGACACCAGCAGTAATCGGTCATCATATGTACGTCCCAACGTCCCTGATGACGTCGTTCAACATCTTTCAAGTCCAGGAAGTAGTCAAGATGTGTCTGAGTTTCAAACTCATATTATAGCCGTGCAGTCTGAAAATTTCCAGCATATTTCTGACAATTTCTTTGTATTGAGGTTCTTTCACATTGGCCAGAAATTTCTTAACAACTTCTCCAAATCCATTCCATGCATCTTTTTCAATTTCATTCATAGAGCTGGTAAAATTAACCTCTTTCATCAATTTCCTTATCTGTGGTCCATCAAGTACTCCCTCTTTTAGCCTGTGACAATGATAGAAACTTTGTGCATTAGTACTGGAAGCAAGGGCAACTTTTGTCAAATGCTTTCACGAATTGTTTCATTATACCAAGTATTATGTGTAATGGAGGTAGTAGAATTTTTTGACGATTAACAAGAGGCACATTGGTAACATTTTTTTTATCCAGGTTTTAATTGCCGCCTCTCAGCCCATTGGTCAGTTTCCCAATGTTGGTCCCTCGTCCTGCTGTCCCATTCGCAAAGAAAACAAGGGAATTTTGTGTATTGTTCTGGTAACAAACCAAACACCTTCAAGTCACCACATATTTTTGCCACTCATGGTCGCGGTACTTAATTTTCTCAAGAACATGCTTCAGAGTTACATAAGCTCTGCTAGGTTCATAGAATGTGCAAGCGGCATTGAAGCTATTGCCATTATGAAGTAACACTGCCTTAAGACTTCGTTTGGAAGAATGAATAAAAAGACGCCAGTTACTTGGCTCATATGCTTTCCTACCCTACTGTTGAATAACATTACACGCATCCACACAAGTTATCTGCGTAGTGTTTGTGGTACTCTATTTCGCGAATCTATGCTACGAAAATGTAACGCCAGGTGATAACAAATTCTTCTCCTGTAGTCTTGAGCCCAGTAATTCACTTTTTTGTTCTGTGAGGCCTAAATCCCTCACTAAATCATTTAACTCAAATTGATTAAACTGTTGTGGTGAATTGTCAAATTCTTCTTGATCAGAAACTAACTCATTGTCGGAAGTCACGGAGCTGCTCTCTGATTCACCAAAATTGAGCTCTGCTGTTGGTGTCGGTATGGGTAGCTCGGATCCATGAGGAATAGGTCGCATAGCTGAGTTCAGATTTGTATATTTAATTCCTGCCTTATTTTTATTGTTGTAGCCAGCAACTTTGCACATACAAACGTAACAATCGCCATGATGATTCTGTTGCTCTCTCCATAACGGCATTGCCTTCCGTTACCTTCATACCAACAACGCAACACAGCTGTTACGTGAGTCGCAAACGATTTGTCCTGATCACCAACTTTCTCTTTGAAATATGAATAATCGTTTCTTTGTTTGTGTGTCCCGTTAAACAGATAACACTCACAAATGTAACGAAACTCCTGAGGACTTTATAGACACTGTCTCCTGCATAATCCTGATGTAGAAGTCATACTTTACACTACACATTTGGGAGACGAACATGTGTACTAACATAAGTTTTCAGCTCAACTGAAGTAGAGATCTATGATAGCTGTAAATATAAACATAAATACTTCACAAGCAGACAGACCTGACCCGTAGAACAAAACTGATAAGTGCTGGGAATATAAACATAAACATCTGCGTGATAAGCGAGGACGGAAGTGAGCCGATTAGGAAGCAAATCAACAACAGATTTAGAATAACATAATGAAACGTAGCAGTGGACTGTATAAGCTGAATGGATTTAGCACCGTAGACATATATGCACATATCATAAAAAACATGTGATAGGCAAAAACGGACTTCATATTTGAAATCAGGGTACCAATTTCAGCTAAGTCACAAACGAGGTCTCTTCAAAAAGTATCGCGAATTTTGAATTTCCGCGGGCTACGTATATTCGATTTTCGATTGTTTTGTGGCGTTATGTTGGTACTCATGTCCCTCACTTATGTTGACAAGCTGGGTCATTTTGAATGTTCAGTTAATTGTTGACAGCTATTTTGCTTGGACGTGTTCAATTTTTGCCTATTCCAAAAAATGGAACAAAGAATCTATATCAAATTTTGTGCAAAAAACAAAATTAAGTGCGCGGATGCATTCCGAATGTTGACTGTGGCATATGGTGAAGCTACCTTGGACCAAATATCGATGGTACAAAATGTTCTCAGAGGGTCGAGAAAATGTGAACAACGAAGAGCGTCCCGGACTCCCGAGCTCGTCAACAACTGAGGAAAACATTGAAGAAGTGAAGAAAATAGTATTGGGCAATCGTCGTATCACCATTAGAGAAGTTGCTGAAGACCTAAACATATTGATTGGCTCGTACCATTCGATTTTTACCAATGATTTGGGCATGAGACGGGTCGCCGCAAAATTCGTACCAAAGTTGCTCAATTTCGACCAAAAACACAATCGCACAAATGTAACGAATGTAATGTTGCTAAGGAGCTGTTGAACTCTGTCCGCGACGACCCAAATTTGCTCCAGAGGGTCATAACTGGTGACGAATCATGGTTTTATGGTTATGACCTGGAAACTAAAGCTCAATCATCCCAATGGATGCTGGCACACGAGCCAAGACCGAAAAAAGCGCGCCAAGTTCGGTCGAATGTGAAGGTTTTGCTTACAGTTTTCTTCGATTGCAGGGGCGTGGTGCATCATGAGTTATTGCCACAGGGTAGAACGATCAATAAGGAATATTACCTGCAAGTTATGTGCAATTTGCGTTAAGCAATCCGCCAGAAACGCCCGGATTTGTGGAAGAACAAAAATTGGCTTTTGCACCATGATAACGCCCCTGCTCACACATCGTTGCTTGTGCGCGAATTTTTGGGCAAAAACAACACACTTATGATACCGCAGTCACCGTACTCCCCAGACCTGGCCCCCTGTGACTTTTTTTTGCTCCCAAAACTGAAAAGGCCCATGAAAGGACGACGGTACGCCACGATTGAGGAGATAAAGACCACATCGAAGGAGGAGCTGAACAAGATCACAAAAAAAACGATTTTTTAAAGTGCTTCGAGGATTGGAAAAAACGTTGACACAAGTGTATAATATCTGGTGGGGATTACTTTGAAGTAGACAAAATAGATATTCATGAATAAACAAATACTTTTTGAAAAAACACAAAATTTGCGATACTTTTTGAACAGACCTTGTATTTTCCTTTATACCGCAGAATCAATGTTGACCAGTGTTATGTAACAATATCAGTCTAAGCAACCATTAATCATCATAAACACGTTGTTCAGAATGGTAAAATGTTTTCTCTGTTTTGTTTTTCCCATTTGGTATTAGTAAATCGAACAGTAGCTATTGTAATACTCGACTTTCGTCTATTTCATTCTCACGGTTTCTGAATAGGTAGGTATTTATAAGTAAGTAGAATATTTTATACAACTGTTAGTAATTCTTGCGCGAATTTCATGTATATATTACTTTTACTCTTGTTCTATTCATGAAATAGTCCCAAACCCAATTTAGCTCTTCTCTGTTGGCATTACTGATAATCGACATCGTCTGTTGCTAGATGGCTTGAAAAGGTTAAGTGTCCATAATACAAATGTGCAATTATTCCAATAATTCAGCTGCAAGTTGATTACAGTTTTATATTTCAACCAAACAACTGAAACAAAGCCAATGACATCAACAAAATGATGCAAAGCCGATTATGGCTGCTAAGTCAGTTCTTTGGCTAACTTAATTTTCGTACCGACACGGGTTACCAAAGTCCTTAAGAGACAGGCTCCTGAACGTGAGGTCTGGGGTTGATTCCCGCCGGGACCGTCCTTCTTAACTATGATTATTCCAGGTATTTTTCATGCCTTATTAGTGGAAAATGCCGGTGAGCTATCATAAATTTAGCCGTGGAATGCATCCTTCCTTAAAAAAAAATACATTATCAATTTATAATTTCATCTCATGTGTCATCAATGTTCATTGCCTGTGGTGCGTCAGCAGTAAAAACGGAGTTAAATTCTATTAATAAAAAACTTAATTTCATTCCCTCATCTCATTCACTCCACGCGGTGCTAAAAACTTCCTGTCCTTTGCACTCCTTTCTTATTTTATTCATAGCTTCCAAGAGGGCGCAGCTAGAAAACTATATATATATATCAAGGGTGCAAAAATGTGTACACACTTTCACAGAACATATATGTTTAATATATTTCAAAGTTGAACCGAAAAACAACAGTAACGTGTACTATGATGTTCTGTAAACAGATGGGACTCACATTATGATAGCGTTGCTACTTGACAGGTAAATGAACAATGGACAAATGAAGCCAAGATAATCGTATGATGTTCTGTAAACAGGTGTGACTCACATTGCGTTATGCTAGCGTTGCTACAACACAATGGAGCCAAGATTATCGTTTGAACAGCGGAAAGCAATTTTGAAGTGGTATTAGAAAACCGAGAATGTTGTTGAAGTTCAAAGGCAATGGAGACATGTGTACACAACAGAACCGACAAAGCGAGTAACAATTGCACGTATTCGAGACAAATTTGAGACTCATGGTACCGTATGCGATGTTCACATAGGCGGGTCTGGGGGTCCTCGCACAGCAACAAGTCCGACGCACTGGATCCAAGGCACTGGATAGGACGAAGAGGTCCAATTGAGTTTCCACCGCGTTCTCCGGATCTAACTCCGTTGGACTTCTACCTATGGGGAACTCTTAAGGATGTTGTATACCGTAGAAAACCAGCTACACTTACAGCACTTCGGGAAGAAATTGAAACGGCATGTGCTGAGGACACTTTCGCAAACGTTGCTCAATCAGTAGTTCAACGTACTCAGAAGTGTATCGACGTCGATGGTGGGCACTTTGAGCAATTGTTGTAACTGTAAAAGTGTAAGATGAATAGTGCGCATCATTTTCTGTTTGTGTGAATTCAGTTTTATTATGTTAACACAGCATAAAATTAATTACAATGCAGAATGAGAAAAACAGATAAATCAAAGAGATAGGCTGTGCCTTTTAAGATACTCAAATTCTTAGCTAAATTTCGCATCTCATGCTCGTCTTTACTATTAAACAATCTTTAAACACAAAAATAACTTATTGCAGAAGGGGTATACCTGTGCTACAGAAAGCAATGTTGGACATTCTAGGATATGATGACGGTTCAAGGTGAAAGTCGATCAATATCGAGCGAGTTCCGTCCAATGCCACTCAACTAGCAATGGCATTTGCTAAGGGAAGAGGTATAAAATAGGAACATGTTGAGAGGAAAAAGACAGACATAGTGAGGTACACTGTTCCAACTCCTGACGTAGTTGAAATGATCGTAAGCAACATCAAACAGTTTACTTGACTTCTTTTCAACCCCTCACCACAAAACACCATTGTACTTCTCTTTCTTTTTATTGATTTCCTAATCAAATTACAACTGTCATGGGGCAAAATAACTTCTTATGCTAACGATACGATTAATTATTGATTATTAATTTTGGAATGACGAGTAATCTAACTAGCTTGCTGAAGAAATTTAATAAAAGATATTTTAAACCTATAAGTATTACAAAAAAGAACTACATTTTTAGAATTATGAATTATATTATTATTATATTATGATAACTAGTTATACAGTGTGGATAATTTTAAACGTTTTTAAATGTAACTATATTTATTAACTGACCCCTTGATATCATGTTTACATTCACTAAAATAGAGAGAAATAACAGAAAGTTTCGAGTTACATTGTGTATTTAAGATGTTCATTTGTTTCAATAAAACAAAAACATGTTATTATTTAAAAACAATTACAACGTATAAAGAAAATAGAAAAAAAAAACAATGAAAGTTATATGGATTTTCATTGACTTTGAAATTTAATTTTAATGTTATTGTAGTAAAAATATGTAACGCAAACGTTTTCTTAAGATTATCACAGAACGCTCTTACATACACATGTAATTCTCAAACACATATTAGATTAATATTTTACATCTGCTATCTTCACGACGATGTTTTTGTTAAATATAAAACATATGCATCGTTATAAATACAGTTTATATGCTTTTTTTATTTATTTATTTATTTATGGACGCTCTTCAACATCTCAGGTCATCAGCGTCCCATTCAATCCAGGGCGTGAAACGACCGACAAATTTTGCTCAGAGGCCTCTTCTTTCAGGCTTGAGGTTCTTTTTCGTGCCGTAAATGTACGACACGGGACCCACGGCTTTACTTCCCTTCCGAAGGAAACCGTACTTAGTATTTTACGCCCGAAAAAATCCATCGGTCTTGGCCGGATTACTTAGGATTTTGATTTTCACGTCCGTAATTAAATCCCCCCCCCAAAAAAAACACACACAAGTGTGATAGAATTATATGACATATATTTGAAAGAAATGTAAAAATAAAACTTCTATGGAGACCTACTTACTCTTTCAAATGAACAAGAAATAGACTTGGTTAAAAATGAGATTAATATTTAACACTGTAAAATACCACTAAAAACACAATTCGATTAACTCGCGTCGCGAAAAGAGCCGGCGGAGCGGCTCGAAATATCGTGTACATATATCGAGAGAGCTTTTTTTTTAATTGTAGGTGGTTTTAGGTATGATCCATGCAGATTTGTAGATTATTAAACACGTTATCCATGGGTACAACCGCAATAGCTTACATTCCTTCGGAATTCACTAAAATGGGTATTTAATTGTGCTAACCGCTTCGACTTCATTGCTTGAAGAAACACTGATTATACTGTGCCAGCAGTCAAGTGCCATCTCTCGACTGAAATGACTACCTCCCGTTCAGTGTTGCCAGGGACAACCTGCGATGGCGTCAATAAATAAACTCAAGATATCTTAACCTGACCTGCTGTGAGCTAGCGTTAAACGTTGTAAGTAATGTATTTCGTTATATTAATGCTGTCTCCTGCTAAAACACTAGCCTACCTTGTACCATATGAAAATAAAAAGCCAAAATTTCCATATTCAAATAATTGATTTCGGAAAATGTTTGGTGTTTACATTTTAATTTGTTGCAAATTTGCATAAAACGATATTTTCTTCCAAAGCGTTGACTTTTTATCACAATGAGGTGCAGAAAAAGTAATTCTCTCCTCCATTTCGAGATATTTCGCCCAATTTTTCTGTAGACATAGCTTATTTCAGTATTGAACTGGCTTCGAAAAATTAAAAGTTTTCTACTATTGTAAAACTATTTATCTTATAGGCAAGAAAATCACACAAGAAAGATATTTCAAACTTGTTTTTCCGTAAAGTAATTTTTTTCCAATATCTACACTTCTGTTCACTATATTGCCAATATTTATATTATATAAGTTGGTTACCTTCTCTTAAAGTTCTAAAAACTTCATCTCATATTTCTCACACACTTCATCACATCACTTCATCACACTTCATCACATATGTAAATGGTTCTGACACCTAACTGGTAATATTTGAACTTTAAGTACTTCTTAACCTAGTTCAAAGACAAATGTTTACGCTCATTTTATTATATGTTAATAATTAAATTTACTAACCTTATTCTGTGAAATGTAACCTAAAAATATCAAATTTTATTTCAAAAGAGTACACCAATAGCATGCAAGAACATAATATCATCTTGCCAACCTACAATAGGTTTCTCCTTGCGGGCATTTTATTTACGGTCCAGCAAATGTGTGCTGCAATTTTTGCATTCAAACAGTGTTAACACTGCAAGACGCTAAGTAAGTGATATTATCTGTTGCTTATGTACTAACTTCTGATTCTAATGTGCTGATATTGTAAATTAGTAGTTTTAGATATTTTGAACAAACAACGATGACAATAATAATAAAACAATCAACACTTTCATAGATTGACCATACGATTTATCCAGAAAAGAAAGTAAAAATTTTGGGCAATTATAATTTTTCTCATTTAATTAACAGAATTCCGGTGCTTTTTTCGAAAATGTCGAGTGAAATAGAAATAATGCTGCAGGACACCAGACTAGCAGAAGTGGCAGACGTTGCACTTGAATTTTTACTTAGTTCGGCCAGTATCAGCGATAATATCAGGACACAGCAAGGCCAGAACAAAGACTGTATTAACACTGCTATCTTTCCAATTAAACCTATTGGGCTAAATTTCTATCCTTGAGAGTTGCTTATTCCTCTGGACTAGCACGCAGGTTATTGGTATATAAGAATCCTGTTTAACTAATGCTAAAAATTAACCGTCCCCCCCCTACTCATTTCATCCTCCTTTCACTCTCTGGCGATGCTATACCATTTCTCACGCGCCTTTCATAAATATTTCCCGAAAGCTATAGTAAATTCTCTCCTCTTGTTATAACATTCTTTTTTCTAATTTCTCTTTCCCTAAATTATTCCATTTATCAAACCTCAATTCACCCTTCCATACCTCTTGTTTTCTTATTTAAAAACACATTGCAAAGCATCCCCATTTTTCGTGTTTGTTAGGCGACGCAATACAGTCATTGAGTGAAAGTGTATCAAGAACAGGGCAATACAAGTATTCTATTCCCCAAAGGGTATTTAGTTCATACGTACGTACAGAATCAGCGCGTGCAATAGGGAGATTATTTCAAGAGAAATTTCCTGATGATCACGTTCC
Source organism: Metallyticus violacea (assembly GCA_030762175.1). NCBI lineage: Eukaryota > Metazoa > Arthropoda > Insecta > Mantodea > Metallyticidae > Metallyticus > Metallyticus violacea. Next base: position 85,121,142 of record CM060831.1, on the reverse strand, counting down.
TAGTCGGAGTTCGATTCATCTATTAGTAAATAAATTTCGTGAAACGGGAAGTGTTCTTTATCTCTGGGGGGTATTAAAAGAGAAAATGGTACAACAAATCCACACACTTTAGATGAACTTAAAACTGACATTCGTCATGAAATTGCTGCCATTTCTCAGAAGGAATTGCAGAGTGTAATGAACACTTTTCTAAGCAGGTGCCAGAAATGCTTGAACAACGAAGGGAGGCAGTTCTTGCTTAATATACGTAAGCGATTGACTTTTATTTTTAAGTGTTTATGTTATGTATGTTAGAAATAACTTACCGACAAACCGAACTATATTTACTGCGCACTTTCTGTCACCCGCACCGCCGACATAGCAGCCAGCCTCGCCGGCTGACCGCACGCCGCGAAACCGGTTGCATGAAGGATCGTTCATTCTGTATTTCATGGCTCCTTGTGAAAGCTGTGAGCAGAGACGACCATCTTACATTGCTGTAACTGAGAATCTTCTCATGTTTCTGTCCAACAAACTAGCAAAATTGTTCTTGTCATTCAAAATTTTCGCTTCAAGTCACTCAGTATCTACAGAGTTTGAATAATGGCGGAGTGTGCACAATGCATTATGTGTGCAACACGAAAATATTTCTGTCCAAGCTTTTCTTCATTTTGTTAAGAACATTGTTTGTGCTGTTTATCTTCAGACCGCCAAAATTTGTGTTGGTATTGTCTACAGAAATAGCAAGAACTTTCTTTTCCAGCCCCAAATCTTTGATTATCTGAGATGAGATATTGCATGTTATTTCAGCAGTTTCTCCAGTAATTTCAATACATTTTACCATTTTATTCCTGATCGATATTCATTCATCTTTATTTATATGCATATAAAGAACAAGAACTGGAATTAATTTGATATGACACCTTTCTGTACCTGCTTTTGCGAATCACGGAACTTTTATGTCTTTTAGTTGCAACGTTTTCAACAGCACTGTTCTCGCTCCACTTCTTACACTGAAAGTTATATCATAAAGGGAACAAAATGCAGTTGTCCTTTACTCTCCTTTGAAAAAATGCAAACTCTTCCAACATGAGTCACTTCGTTTTTTTTTTTTTTTTTTTTTTTCCCTCTAATTTTGCTTACTGCAACCCGCTCAAACACAAAAAGTGAAGTCGATGTGCAGTCAGTGTTCTCAGGTTCAGGTTGTAGAAAATAAAGATCCCTTTCAGTAAAGAAAGAAAATCCCCAGATTCGTAAATATCGATAGTCGAAACAATTGTGGTTCAAACCAAGACAGGATCGATGGATTTTTTTCTGGGCGTAAAAATCCTAAGTATGACTTCCTTTGGAAGGGAAGTAAAGCCGTGGGTCCCGTGTCGTACATTTACGGCACGAAAAAAAATCTCAAGCCTGAAAGTAGAGACATCAGCAAAATTTGTCGGCCGTTTCACGCCCTGAATTGAATGGGACGCTGATGACCTGAGATGTTAAAGAGCTCCATAAAGATACCAAATAAATAAATAAATAAACAATTGTACCACATTTCCTCTTTTCTTGCATGGGCTTGAAATGGAGTTATGAATTTAAAAGGATTAGGATATGATAAAGAGGTTGATAAATGTGCAATGTCTTCAATGTTTACATTTCTCAGGAAGAGAAGTGAGATTGCAGCATTATATCAGAATGCTTCCATGACACAAAGAGAATTAGCTACTAAATTTGGTGTGTAGGCATTATAAGTAGAATTAGTTAGCGGATTAAACAAACTGACTGCACATTTGTGTGCACAAACCAATACGGTTTTACATTATTTATTATATTGTAGGCAAACAAAGTTATGGAGAGAACAGACTTGGCAACAGAAATGGAAGATTTTTGATTGGGAAATGTTAATTATAAAGATTTTAATTGTAAAAGCAGAGAAGAATATAAAAATGATAGGGAACTATTTGGGCAAAGTTAGAGAGAAATGGGTAAGTATACTTAATAGGAAGAAACAGGGAAACATAACCTTAGAAGTACAATAGGTCAGACAAGTATAAACAAGGATAGTATAACACAGTAATATGATGGTCACCAACACACTAATAACCTGGAGTTGTGTGTATTTAGATCAGGATGTAAACAAGCAAATCTAGAAAGAAAAAAACTAATAAGTAAGATTATCATCATTTTTGTGATTTTAGATACTATTTTGTAATGGATTGATAAAGTATGTATATCTGAATGTAGTATTTTATGTAGTCAACATAGACGAAACGAAGCGATGGGGACCCATACAACAGATTATAGTCATATGCGCACTGGTTAGCAATCTATACTTTTTCCCTAGTCTGGGCAAACGCTTTTGTGCTTTTCTGAAATACGAGAGTAGGTCCATAAGTTTCCGGCCTCGCCGATAAGGATTATTGCCTTCACAAAAAACTTATCTGGTGTCACACCTTTGAACTCAACCAAGTATATGCAACAGAGTTAAAATGTCCATTCTTTGGTTATAACGGAAAGAGCAAAAATGATCCTGCTCTCTACGTACTCTACTCAGCAGAAACTTTACACCACGAAAACAACATGACATAGGAAAGTTTACACATTCCATAGCGGAATGTCTTTAACTAGTTAAAAAGCCTATACCGTAGTCCATAAAACATAAAAGTGTATATCATTAAACAGATTACTCCTAGCTATATTTTTAAGCTTTTTTTATTTACTAAACGATCTGCTACATGTTTCTTTTCTGTCATAAACAGCGTGGATGATCCAGGATGAGCCCCATATGTCAACAAATGAGTAGGGAGCCTACAAGAAGGAATGCTTCCCAAGCATCTGTCGCAGAAGAAGCTGTACCAGAAGCAGAGAGTCCTTTGCCATCACCCACACCACCGGCAACCCCATCGCCGCCTCCGCTGGTATCACCACCATTGCCATTTATGATCGCTGGTCATCAAGAGAATCTCAAGGACGAGCAACAAGAAGATGCAGAATATGGGCGTCTTAACGCTTATTCTCTTTTACAAGATGCTGTCTCCAACTGCCTACCAATTGATCACAACTTGCCCCAAATGCTGGTAACTTGATGACCAGTGCGTTCTCTAACTATAGAGCTTTAGTATTTTAAATTCAGCATATGAGGGTAGGTTCATAAGTTCCCGGCCTCGCCGATAAGGATCATCACCTTCACAAAACCCTTATCTGGTGTCATACCTTATCTGTTAAGTAAATAATTGCAGCTGTAACTGTGTTCAGTTGTTCAGACATAGTTGCATAAAGAAGGCTATGTGTAGAAGATTGCGACATTTTCAAATTGGAGTATCGAGCTATTATTAAGTTCTTCACAAAAGAAGCACTTACTCCAAATGAAATTAAAACAGCGATTGGACGGTGTATATGGGGAGAGCATCCCCCTCATTTTTCACCGTAAAAGAATGGGCCAAACTTTTTCGAATGGGTCGAGAATGCATTGAAGAAGAAGAGCGTGCAAGTCCGCCCTTGGAGGTGCTCATTCCTGAAAACATCGCTCTTGTGGAAGGAGAAATTATGGAAGACCGGCGGCTCAAAGTTACAGAAATAGCAGCAAGGTTGGGCCTTTCTAAAACAACAGTCCTTCGAATTATTCATGAACATTTAAACATGAATAAGGTTAGTGGAAGATGAGTGCCTAGACTTCTTTTCTCAGTCCAAAAGCAGCAACCAGTCATCTGTTGTCAGGCGTTTATGGAGCTATGCCGTGGCAACGAGAGTGAAGTTCTGTAAACCATTGTTACAGGAGATGAAATTATGGTTCTCTACTGTGACCCCTTGTCCAAAAGAGAATCAATGTAGTGACGTAAACCTGGCGAAGCACCGCCTCTAAAGGCTAAGGTCACTCAGTCAACCAAAAAGATCATGGCCACAACTTTTTGGCACTGTGAAGGAATATTCTTCATTGACTTCAAGGAGAGGAACACCACAGTAAATGGGGAGTACTATGCTGGCCTACTACACAGACTACGTGCTTCCATCAAAGAGAAAAAGCGAGGAAAGCTAAGTGGTGGTGTGCGCCTTCTTCAGTACAACGCGCCTGTGCACACAGCTCTTGTTGCAAAGGAAACTGTGAAGAAATGTGGCTTCAAGGAGATAGACCATCCACCCTACAACCCAGATCTAGCTCCTAGGGACTATTTCCTTTTCTCAAAACTGAAGGAGGACGCTGAGGAAGGAAATTTAAGTGTGACGAAGAAGTGATGGATGTTGTTTATGCCTATTTTGCAGACAAGACTTCTGGCTATTTGGGGGGGGGGATTGAAATGTTAATTCAAAGATGTGAGAAGTGTATTGTAATAAAAGGTAACTATATTGAAAAGTGAAATATAGTTTTTGTCTTTATCGTATCTAGAAAATGGTTAGGCCGGAAACTTATGAAACTACCCTGGTAAAACACAAGTTAAATATCACAGATAAATTACATTCATTCCTTGTGTCAACACTAGTTCAGTTATAGTGACTAAAAGACGAAACAATCATGGGATCGCAATACAACTTAGGGTTTTACTAAGAGATTTTCTGAGCTGGGAAAAATGCCTGATTCAGAGATAAACATGAAGTGAAAATGTTACTCACTAGGCAATTTGATGTACACTTTTAATCTTCATCCTTGCAGATTGCCAGGTAACTAGCCAAAATACAATACTTAAGAGCAAGTAGGGTAGGAATAGGCCATCCAATAGAAGGGGAATTATTAAAATACTCAGAACCAGAGCCCGGCAGGGTCATCGCTTCTCTAATTGGACCGTATAAGAAAACCCCACTAAACGTCCTAACTTCCAATAAAACCTATAAAAATAATTAAGCCTAATCAACCAGTAATCAACAGTTAATTGCCAAGTGTTTGTAGTTAATTAAGATATATTCTGACGAATATATATTGTACATTTAAAAGAAAAACAAAGTACTGTACTATAAATGTACCATAGCTAAAGCAGATATATACATCTGACTTCCATCCTATTGTTAGTGTACTGAACTGAAAATATTTTAATTTAATTCATCTTCTATATGTGTTTGTATATTCTAGATTTTATATATTTTTCAAGCATACAATCAATCAATTGAAGGCTACAGGGGAAAAACAACCAAAGTCTACTTTTGGTGAAATTTGAAATTTTGGTGCCAATGGATTTTAGTGAGTAAATTTATATGGCAAGGTCAGACCCCTCAGTGATATTGTAGGACTATTTCATGAATAAAATAAAAATTAAACACCATTCCTCTAAACTTGGCTTACAAAATTGTAATAATTGTATATTTGTACTTAACATTTTCAAGCTATCTTGCGACAGAAGATGATAATGGAGAAGAGTAAAATATGGGTTTGAGACTATTTCATGAATAGAATAAGAATAAAAGTGATATATTTTGAAATTCGCATACAGAATATTAACACTTGTTATGCTTATGAATGTTTATTCTATTCAGAAGCCGTGAGACTGAAATGAACAAAAGTCGACAATTACAATCACTAACGTTTGATTTTCTAATACCAAATGAGTAAAATAAAACAAAAAAGATGACACATAGTGTCTTATTCTGTGGTTTGGAATTCCTAATGATAAGATCAATTTGCACACTTGGCGCATCACCAAAATCTTTTGAAGAACCCTCCATTTTGCGTTATTATTGTCGATTGTCCATGCTTTTGTTGCTATCAATAGCTTCCCACCGTCTCTAGCAAAAGTGGTCAGTGATGCGTGTTCAGGAATTATGGAGGTATAGAGTTGGCTACACTAACGCATGATACACCGGAATAGATTTTTTTACCGATAATTTCACTCCCTGTGACTGGTCAAAATTGAAAATTTTTGTTTCGTTTCATTGGTCGATTTTAAGATGACGCTACATAAGTGAAAAAGTCATAGAAAAAATAGTGTCCAGGGGAAAAACAGACTCCTTTTTAAAACACCTACAACGAGACCATAGCAAGAAAGAGAGCAGATAAAGTTGTAACAATGTTGTATGATTTTTGTTTCCATCACCGGCTCCCACAGTTCAAAATTTGCAAATTTTTTGTGTGTGTGATTCGCGCCCCGGTCAAAATAAAACTTATACCATTTTTCGCCTCATTCATGGTATGGTACATAAGTACAACGATATTTGAATCAGTAAAAGAGACTTTTCCCATCACATTTAGAGTAGTAGTAGTAGCAGCAGCAGTTTTTTTTTTTATTTATTTATTTAAGGACGCTCTTTAACAGCACAGGTCATCAGCGTCCCATTCAACTCAGGGCGTGAAACGGCCGACAAATTTTGCTCAGAGGCCTCTCATTCAGGCTTGAGGTTCTTTTTCGTGCCGTAAATGTACGACACGGGACCCACGGCTTTACTTACCTTCCGAAGGAAGCCATACTTAGGATTTTTACACCCCGAAAAAATCCATCGATCCTGGCCGGGTTCGAACCCGCGTTCTTGGGTTTAGGAGGCAAGTATGGTAACCACTACACCACAAGGACCGACACAGCAGCAGTAGCAGCAGCAGCAGTAGTAGTAGTAGTAGTAGTAATAATAGTAGTAGTAGCAGTAGTAACAGTAGTAGTAATAGTAATAATAGTAGTAATAGTAGTAGCAGTAGTTACAGTAGTAGTATTAGTAATAGTAGTAGTAATAGTAGTAGTAGCAGTAGTAGTAATAGTAGTACTAGTAGAAATAGTAGTAATAGTAGTAGTAGTAGTAATAGTAATAGCAGTAGTAATAGTAATAGTAACAGTAGTATTGGTAATAGTAGTAGTCGTAATAGTAGTAGCAGTAGTAGTAATAGTAGTACTAATAGAAGTAGTAGTAATAACTTAGTAGTACTAGTAGAAGTAGTAGTAATAACAGTAGTAGTAGTAATAGTAGTACTAGTGGGAGCAGAAGTAGTAGTAGTACTAGTAGCAGTAGTAGTATTATAGTAATGGTATTAGTGGTAGTAATGGTAGAATAAAACCAACAGTAGAAATAGTGGTGACCGCCTCCTTGACGGTGGTTAGCATTGCCAATAGCTGGCTAAGGATTCTGGGGTTCGATTCCCGGAACCTGCTTAGGAATTTTTCTAAGTTAGTTTGGCTTGGAACGGAGTCCACCGAAATAACTGGGGAGCTGCCTGCTGGATAGGTGGTGTCCTTCGATCTCGCATACCACGTGATGGACGAGAAGCGAGGTCCAGGCATTCAAAATATGCGCCCCTCCCCCTTATCTACTGTCTATCAATAATGCTGAGAGGCGGATGTGAGGACGCAGCGGTCACTGCGGCAGACCAGGCCCGATCTCAGGCTATCGTGTCATGTGGAGGGGTATTAGTAGTGCTAGTATTAATAGTATTGCAAACCGCATGTTTTTTACAATATATTAATTATTTTAAATATAACATATTTCATTTTAGATTAGAACACTAGCCAATATTAGCATTCTGGACACTGCAAATTGTACAAATTTGATCAGCATTCATGCTTTCAAACAATGTTACAGGTTTTTCTTAATTGGTGGTTCCCTTACGTTTTATCTACAGACAAAATCTCAAAATCTACCCACTATATGCTTAGTTCTACGGAAGCCAGCACCAATATAGTGACACCATGATCAAGAGCAAAACTAGTTCTTGATCAAATCGTTCTCCTTGCGCTTACTACAACGTTGGATTACAATAGCTTTAAATTAAACGTTCATAGTTTCTCACATTCTACATAGGAAAACCATCCCTGTTGTCAGGCATTCTCTCATTGAAGTTCTTTCAATGCTCAGTTCTTGTTATTCATGCATTTGTTAAACATATTCTTTATGTATATTAAGAGAAATGCGCGGTATCACAAGTTATGCCATGTTTTACAGAGACGAGTGACGGGTCACAGCAACCTACGTTCGGTACGTGAGCTTCGTTTGAGGATCATCTCCCGCGAGATGAGTTTACAGCGCCTGGCTCTCTTCACACCCAATCTTCGGGAGATCAACTTGGACGGTAGCAGCTTGAATTCACTCAGGTTCTTTGTCTATGTTATAATTATTATTAATGAAGAAGATTGTCTGACCTAAGATAACAAATTGACCTGATCTTTGAAAGGCCAATATATAGGGATAAAATTAAGCAAACTGCAAATATAAAGTCCCAAAGCAGAATAATTAATCATTTATTGAACAACAGATACCTATACAGGCTTTTAAAAAAATCCTTGAAAGAGGCTGGTGTTTGCAGAAACCATCTTGTGATTTTAGTGGCCGAAGTAAGTAGTATGTGTCCCTTCTTGCGCTAATTTTATTGCAGGTAGCTACATTACCGAACTTTTGGGGTAAGTGTAGGCAATTCCGCAACATGTACCTGCATTACCGACTTGGGTAGCTGCATTACCGACATGTAGATTATTTCCTTACCGACCTTTAATTGTATGCATTCCACGCAACAGAGAACAGCTCAAGAAGGGACATTATTTTATTTATTATACAGATTACAAAATTGATTTTACAAATTATTAATTATAAAGTTTATTATATAAAATGGTCTTGAGTTTGTTACATACACATATTTTACAACGGTTACCCATATTAATTACAAAATGGCCGGTTTGATATTCAACACAATGGGCAAAAACATTTCACAAAAAAGTATTAAAAGGTTTACCGCACAAAAAATATTTTAAAACTTTTAATACATGTCATTTTGGTAAGCGTTACACCATCGTTATTGTCTTCGTTGCTGCTGCTCTCGGTTTGATCCTCGAAGGGTGTGATGGCGCAGGGGAGTAGCATAAGAGAAAAGGTGTTGAGATGTTCCTGGGACTACCGAATGGAAATGAGGACAACTAAATCGCCGATGTGATCTAGTAGTTAGTGGTACAAGGAGTTTCTATTCCGTAGTGGAGTACTTGCTGGATACTACCCGCTAGTTGTGACGTTGTTTTGGCTGTCAAAAGCGAGTTTGAAAATGAGAATGTTGTCGATGCCCACTGGATCTGTTTGACAGATCTGTGTGTTGGGCCGGAAACTTGTGGACCTACCCTCGTACATCGCCTTGAATCCATAATGTTGAGAACTAGAGAGATGCCTAGTCAGAAGATTATGTTGATAATGCAATGATGTCAGAGTAGCGTATTATTCATGGATAACGCACGTATCATAACTATGCATTTAACAGCGCCAGTGCCGTGTTATAAGCATTTAAAATGCTGACTACTTAAGGCTTAAGTCAATATGCTTAACATTTCCTAACTTCATAACGAATTAATAAAACATACTTTGGTGTTGACTTTCTGACATTTCTATGTACTCTGCTTATTTGCGGGTTTTCCTTTCTCACTAAATAAAATTCGTTTTTACAGCAGCATCAAACATTCTTGTCAGAAACATTCGAAAACACTTTTGTACGCTCCGGTCTATTTCCTGGAGTAGATAGCGAAGACTCTTCCCTTCTTACACCGGTATTTGTTCTCACTGGAACATCTGTATAGTGGGATGCACGTAAGTTTGACAGTTTTAAATTGTGTTGTACCTTACAATTCCTCCACTTCTCGTCACACGTAGTGATTTCTCACCATTTTTCTTGCTTCATTGTGTATAGTTTTTCCTTTTCTTTTGCGTTGTGGCACATTCATTGTTTGTATGTATGTATATATATAATTAGTAGATCAATGTATATGTGAAACTATACACTAATACTAACTAAACCATGCAATTCAAAACGTCCAACTGTTCACTATTAATATAATGTTAACGCAATGACGCTCAGAATCCCCCGTAAGTATTTGAACAGATGACACATACGCAAAAGTTTGCGTGTAATGTTTTTACTTGGCAGATACCAGTTCTCCTCTCTCCCTGCAAACGTCGCTGCCTACACTCCAGCTCCCAACAGTATCTTTTCAAAATTAAATTCCTTTTGATCTTTATAACAATCTTAAGTTGTTTATTTGACATTTATTAAAACATGTGAATTTAACAGTTAGCTGTGATTGATGAACAGCTGAGCTTATTTTATTCCAAAAGGGGGTTTCTATGTCATATGACTAACCTACAATTTCAACAGACTGTTATTGTAATCTATTAACGTATATTTTATACGAGGGTTATTTTTTCAACCTCCGATAGCTCTTCTGCGTGGTCAGACAAGCATAAGGAGACGGATCTGCGCACTATGCTACTGCGCTACTACCCCACCATAACGTCCGCCAAGGTCAAGTTAAATACTTCAGTTGGAGCTGAAGCTACAGACACTTCACATGGCCGACATGATTGATTTCCCGCCAAGTGCGAGTTGCGAAGCGTCATTCGTGTTCTTCAGGCAGAAGGGAGTAGTGCAGCGGAAATTCATCGCAAAATAAGCCGTGTTTATGGTGAGTGAGGGTGTTGGGCGTGAATGGTGTAGGAAATTTAAAGAACTGAACTGATGTTCATCATGAATGTAGACAAGGACGCAGGTCTGTCACCTTTCAGCGAGTTGATCAAGTGCTTCGAGAGAGACGGATGTTTACCATCAGTGAGTTGTCTGTAGAATTTCCGAGCATTTCAAGATCAACTGTGTACACGATTGATACTCCAGCTGTTCACTTAGGCTATCGTAAACTTTGTGCGCGCTGGGTTCCCAAAAAATATCTATCTCCATAAGCTGGCGGCAACCTTCTATGAAGAGGGTATTGGAAAGCTAGTCTATCGATATGACAAATGTCTTAATCTTCATGGTTACTACGTGGAAAAGTAACTGTGATTGTACTTGACTCCTGGTAATAAAACCATTTTGCGATTCACTGTTGTCCTTTTGTTATGCTCCATCGGAGATCCCTTTGTATTAAGTGCACAATAACATATAATAGGGAAATGCATCTTACATTACAGAGACCTTGGTTGCGCTCTATACAATCTTCAGGTATTACGTGTGGCTCGCTGTGGCCTGGAATCTTTGGATGGCGTGCTAGGCTTAGGAAGCTTGAGAGAATTGCACGCTAGTGAGAATCACATAGATGACATCACACCGTGCTCCTCCCTGCTAAACATTCGGATCGTTGATTTACGCAAGTAAGTACTTTTCCAAACTCTTGGGTGTTTTCAATCAAAGAATTGGTGCTTATTTATTTGTTGTTTCTCCTGGCAAACTACAAGAAAAACAGTGGTTAAATTGTTTAATAAAATAATACAAGTATGGGAGATAGCCAAGATGTGGAAGATATCCCATACACAGAGGGCGCCAAAAACGTATATACACTTCAAGCAAAGAATAATTTGTGTTAACATAAAACATGAGGTTAACATAAAATGATGAGCACTAATCATCTTAGATTTTTACAGCTACAACAATTGCTCAAAATGCCCACCATTGGTGTTGATACATTTCTGAGTACGTTTAACTCAGCAACATTTGCGAAAGTGTCCTCAGCGATTGCGGTACATGCCGTTTCAATTTCTTCCCGAAGTGCTGCCAGTGCAGCTGGTTTTCTACGGTGTACAACATCCTGAAGAGTTCCCTATAGGTAGAAGTTCAACGGAGTTAGATCCGGAGAACGCGGTGGAAATTCAATCGGACACCTTCATCCTATCCGGCGCCCTGGAAGATTGTCATCATGGTGCGCAAATACATCTCGGTAATAATGTAGTGTTTTACCATCTTGCTGGAAGTAAAATTCCACATTTCCATGAAGTGTATGAATGACGGTTCTGTTCTGTACTCACGTCTCCATTGCCTTTGAACTTCAACTACATTTTCGGTTTTCCAATACTACTTCAAAATTGCTTTCCATTGGTCAAACAATAATATTGGATTCTTTTTGTTGTATCAACGCTAGCATGTAATGTGAGTTACATCTGTTTACAGAACATCATATGATAATCTTGGCTTCATTTGTTCATTGTTGATTTCCTGTCACTTAGCAATTCTCCCATGATGTAATGAGTCACATCTGTTGACAAAACATCATACTACACATTTGTTGTGTTTTGGTCCAACATTTTTTAAATTTGTTTTATTTATGGACGCTCTTTAACATCTCAGGTCGTCAGCGTCCCATTTAATTCCGGGCATGAAACGGCCGACAAATTTTGCTCAGAGACCTCTTCTTTCAGGTTTGAGGTTCTTATTCGTACGACACGAGACCCACGGCTTTACTTCCCTTCCGAAGGAATCCATACTTAGGATTTTACGTCCAAAAAAATCCATCGATCCTGGCCGGGTTTGAACCCGCGACCTTGGGTTTAGAAGGAAAGTATGGTTACCACTATACCACCAGGATCGACATGGTCCAACTTTGAAATATATTTAATAGATATTTACTGTGAAGTGTGTATACAATTTTTTGGCCCCCTCGGTATATTAACAACTTAGTATAGTTGCCCATTGTTTATGAAATCTATATTAATTTCTCATTTCAGTCTATTTAATGTTTTGTTCTTCATAGTGTATTGTGTTATGTTTCCAGATAACGTAAAATACTGTAAAATTTGCAATTAAACTTTATGTGCTTGCTCTTTATGTCTATCCAAAGAATTTGAGAATTTCCATTGAATGAACTCTATTCACATCAACATTTAGTTAGGTGATGCGGGACTTTTAACTAATCCTGTATATCTGTGTGTGTGTGTGTGTGTGTGTGTGTGTGTGTGTGTGTGTGTGTGTGTGTGTGTGTACATACGCTTAAAGATAACCGAACATCCGTCAGTTTAAACTGTTTTTCTTAGGTTTAACACTAGAATGACCTAGCTTCAAGTACCCGCTAAAACGTCCGTTAGCGGTCAATTGACCGATACGACTTTCATATGCATTTTAAATCATTTTTCTCACCGAAAACTATGGAATTTCTTGCTTGTCGCCTTCTAGTCTCCTGCGATAGTATAGAAGGAGCGATTTTGCTGCTAAATAGCCAGCCAGGTTCGTATCCAGTTTGCATTAACTTTCGGAGTGAGTTTGTATATACTTGCTTTTTGCTCAGTATCACGCATTTAAGTGCAATTCTGACTCAGATCGATGCTTTTCAAACATAATTCACAACAAAAGCAATGAGCAAGTAAGATAGGATATTTAGTCATATTATAGATGTATTGTTTCGAATTATTTTAACACAATAAGGAACGCAATAAATTCCCCTTCAGTGCTGCAGAAGATAATATATGACATATGTTGCGATATATAATTTATAACAAACATATCTTTTTATTTTAGAAACACTTTAAGTGATTTAACGTACCTCCAGTTTTTGGATGTGTGCACATTTCTTCATGATTTAACGCTAGAAGAATGCCCTGCAGCATCACGACCTGGTTACAGAGCTACCGTAAGAAGTTTACTGCCAAATCTAGCCTACCTGGATGGAATACCTGTATCACAAAATTCTACCCAAAGTAAGTACACAAACATAATGAGAAAGCAATTTCACTTCACTCTACCGCCACGGGTGGCCGAGGTCGTTAGGGCACGGACTCGAGAGCGGGAGGTCTGCGGTTCGAATCCCGCCAGGACCGTCCTCCCTGACTGGGGTTTTTTCCAGGTTTTCCTCAGTCTTCATAACTGGCAAATGCCGGGGAGGTACCTAAACTTAGGCCTGGAACGCTTCCTTCCTTAAAAAAAAAAAAAAATATCCTTTCCCAATTTATCATTTCATCTCATGTATCATCAGTATCCACCGCCTGTGGTGCCTCAGTAGTGAAAACGGGCGTTAAACACTACTCAAAAAAAAAAAACTTCATTCTAGCCCCTCTTAACTGGAGATGTACAAACGCAATATGTCTCTGTTGAGAAAAAAATTGGGGATAATTTTTGTTTTAGTATATGCCATTAAATGATCGTAATTCTGCAATAACCATTTACATTTCATGCGATTAACTGAAGAACATGCGTGAGATTGGAGCCCTTATAGCGTTGTGTATAACGATAATTACCAAAGGTTCCAAAAAATGTACACAAACTTTCACAGTAGATATCTACTTAATACGTATTTCAAAGTTGGACCGAAAAACAACAGCAATGTGTAGTATGATGTTCTGTAACAGATGTGGCTAACATGCATTATGATAGCGTTGCTACGCGACAGGTAAATCAACAATGAATAAATAAAGCAAGCTTATCGCATGATGTTCTGTAAAAGACGTGACTAATAAACATTATGATTGCGTTGCTACGTGACAGGTAAATCAACAATGAACAAATGAAACTAAGATTATCGTATGATGTTTTGTAAAAAAACGTGACTCACATTACGTTATGCTAGAGTTGCTACAACAAAATGGAGTCATATTATCGTTTGAACAGCTGAAAGCAATTTTGAAGTGGTATTGGAAAACCGAGAATGTTGTTGAAGTTGAAAGGCAAAGGAGACGTGTGTACAGAACAGAACCGCTAACGTGAGTAACAATTGCACGAATTCGAGACAAATTTGATACTCGTGGTAGTATGCGATGTTCACAAGGGCAGATCTGAGAGACCTCGCACAGTAACAAGCCCCGCGCACAGAATCCAAGGCACTATCCAAGTCACTGGATAGGACGAAGAGGTCCCATTGAGTTTCCACCGCGTTCTCCGGGTCTAACTCTGTTGAACTTCTACCTATGGGGAACTCTTAAGAATGTTGTATACCGTAGAAAACCAGTCACACTGGCATCACTTCGGGAAGAAATTGAAATGACATGTTCTCCAAGTGATACATTACACAACGTATGCTGCAAAAATTGCCCAAATTGCCCCCCCCCTCTCTTCGATTCATTCCGGAAGACCACATTCCATGCTTTAGCATGCTGTATTGAAAATTGCTGGAGTGTTTCGTATTCTCTCAAATCCAATTTGGATACGCCCTCTTAGAAGGTGAGAACGTTTATACAGGAGTTAAAACGAATAAAATCCCTTGAATTTAATACTGGCGAATGAGTACCAATTTATCTTTGGCGAAATTTGGGGAGGGGATATTGTTTAACGCCCGTTTTCACTCCTGAGGCACCACAGGCGGTCGGCACTGATAATACATGAGATGAAATGATATGTTGGAAAAGGGTTTTATTAAGGAAGAAGACGTTGAAGGCCTAAATTTATGGTACCTTCACGGCATTTGCCATTTATGAGGACTAAGGAAAACCTGGAATAAACCTTAGTCAGGGAGGACGGTCCTGGCGGTATTCGAACACCAGACCTCCCGCTCATGAGTCCGCGCCTTAACAACCTCGACCCTCCATTGCGGTAAAGTGGTAAATAAAGTAATGAATTAATGAATAAACTATCCGGCTAAAGTGATCTGGAGCAATATCGTGCTTAAACTACATTGTACATTTGGAGCTACTTCATCAATTAAATGGTACAACTCATTGTTGAGAAATTTTAGATTAATGTCTCGTGTCACGCGCGGAGTCAAGAAACAGGAACCAAGAATATGATTATGGATTATTTCAGCCTATCCTTCTAGACTTAATTTCTGTTGATGTTTGTTCAGTCATATTTCATGTGTGATTGATATAGTTAAAGATACCGTCATATGCTAGGTCAGCCTCTCAGTGTACAAGTACATGCGAGACTTCATGAACGAGGTACACGACTGCAGAATGCGTTGCCGAATTTTCTTCGTAGTGTTAAGTCCTTGCAGCCGTTGAAGATGATAAGGATAGAGAATACCCTTGTCATATGAACGCTCTTCGACCCATTCGAAAAAGTTTGGCCCATTCTTTTACGGTAGAATGGGAGGGTGATGTTTTCCCATATATACCGTGCAATCGCTGTTTATTTCATTTGGAGTAAATCCTTTTGTGAAGAGCTTAATAACAGCTCGAAACTCCATCTTGAACATGTCACAATCTTCTACACACTGCCTTCTTTATGCAACTATATCTGAACAACTGAACACAGTTAGAGCTGCAATTATTTACTTAACAGATTAGGTATGACACCAGATAAGGGTGTTGTGAAGACCAGGCCGGAAACTTATGGTCCTACCCTCATACTCCTCCAACCGACACACGGGTGTAACAAAAAGGTACGGCCAAACTTTCAGGACACATTCCTCACACTTAGAAAAAAATATGTTATATGGACCTGGGTGTAAAAACGCTTAATTTCCATGTTAGAACTCTTTTTCTACAACTCTTCATAGTACACTAATCATGGGAAAGGTACCAGCATAGCGCATAAACTATTTCTTGCACAAAAGGTTGAAAATGCCCTCTTGGTTAAGTCTAGTTAACTTGTAATTCTTAGATTCAGCGCCAGTGTTTTGTGTTCCGTTTGAACGAAGGCAATGTTGATACATGTTTCAATGCTAGTGAAGGGCATTATGAACGTTTCATGTAAGAAAGAGTTTCATATGATATGCTGGTATGTTTTGCTTTCGGGAATGAACTCTGTGCGGAACTTGCACGATAAATGATCTTTTCCAATAGGAATCTTGAGTTCACCGCTTTCCGCATGTTTTTCTTGCAATGGATCTGATTTACCCACGTCTCATCCAAATAAAAAAATGGGGCGTGCCTCCAGATATCCTCAATGTTCATAATTCTTGCAGCTACTCTATCACACCTAACGTTACACGGAGAACGATGCCAGGCACAAGTAACGCCTGCTTTCACTATCGGCAGCGGAGAAAACCGAACGTCTCTGCATTCATTCGTTTGGAAGTGTGTGACTGTATCAATGCGAAACGAATAACAGTCGCATGGTCCTAACGCAAGAAAGAAGCATATTTATCACCAAAAGTAACTTTGTAGAAAGCATGTTAGTAGTTAATCACGTGAAAACAAATGAGAAGCTGTAGTGAAGCTGTAACACGTAAAGGAAATGATCATTTTTTTTAAACAAAGAGCCTACTCTGTGGAAATATATTTTTCGTTTGGGACATTTCTTTAGTTCTGGGTATGGAATCTTGCTCATTTTGTTTACGAACTGTTTTGATGCAATCATCATTAACAGAAAAATAATACAGCACATTAATAATAATAATAATAATAATAATAATAATAATAACAACACTAACTCCGCGTCACGCTTTTTATGAGTGTATTTGAAGCCCAAAATGTTCAGTAATAACCCAATGGAAATAGAGGAACCATTGTAGTAATTATTCCCCCCATAATATAAACGAGCATTTTGATGATGGGGTATTCCACCATTGACATACATTTCATATAATGTGCCGTGAAGCACATCTTTTTTAAAGCGAGCTAAATTGGAAGCGCTTTTTTGCTTTCTGGCACGCTTTCCCGCATATCTAAATTTCTGGTAGAAGTTTGGCTCTGTTTCACAATGTGCGACACAGTATGCGCACTCACTTTGCATGCTTTGACCGTGAGTTCGTGGCTTTGCGAAAAAGTTGTTTCATCACGCACTGGCAGATGACAATTCCATAAAGAAAGTGTACACTTTAAAAACAATATTTCGGGCCTGGGAGTGAAATATTGCCTGCACCACTGGTACCACGTTTTAAAAGTATCATTATATACAGTTCACAAAACACACAGTGTAAAAAGTATTTTAATTCTTACGGTAGTAATTTTGAGCGCATGAAAAATAGGAAACACTGTTGCTCGTGCTTGTACCTTCAGGAATAGGCAACACCGGACGCCTAGTACCGCCTCTAATGCCGTATGCCGTATAGTTAGTATTGAGTATTTTCACTCACATCCTATGAGATGGAGAGAAGTTTCCCTCAGTGCAGTATATTTTAATGGACAGGAAGTTGGAAGAATGCACAATATTTTAATTATGAATGCAACCGACAAGAAATAAACGAAGATGATGTATAGTTTATTAGGAAATTGTTCTGAAATGAATATAGATATATAACTTTTAAACACTTGTTGATAGAGTATTACAGACACTAATAAAGCAAATTTGACAAAAGAATAAAGAATTAGCTATTCCAAATTGAAGCTGGGTCTTTCATCCCCATCAATATGAATACTGTAGTTTTCGCGTTTGAACACTTGCTATGGGTCCATACAAATACTGTTGGAATAAGAGTTCTTCGGGTAATCGTAAATATACAGTGGGTGCCAAAAAAGTTTACACACTTCAAGCAAAGAAAACATTGTGTTAACATAACCAAATCAATTCACACAAACAGAAAATGATGAGCACTGATCCTCTTAGACTTTTACTTACAACAGTTGCTCAAAATGCCCACCATCGGCGTCGATACACTTCTGAGTACGTTGAACTATTGATTGAGCAACGTTTGCGAAAGTGTACTCAGCGATTGCAGCACATGACGTTTCAGTTTCTTCCCGAAGTGCTGTCAGTGTAGCTGGTTTTCTACGGTATACAACATCCTTAAGAGTTCCTCATAGGTAGAAGTACAACGGAATTCTTTTTCACTGTTTTAATATTACGACGTACGCTGGTTCTGCTAATCCGAGTCTCACGTGTACATTGCTTTGTAGATTTCTGCGGCGAGTGCTCAAAACGTTCCAAAATCATAGCCGAGGACGCGGGGCTTGTTGCTGTGCGAGGTCTCTCAGATCTGTCCTTGTGAACATCGCATACGGTACCACGAGCCTCAAATTTATCTCGGATGTGTTGACGGTTCTGTTCTGTACACACGTCTCCATTGCCTTTGAACTTCAACCATTTCAAAATTGCTTCCAGCTATTCAAACGATGATCATGGCTTTGTTTTGTTGTAGAACGCTAGCATAACGTAATGCGAGTCACATATATTTACAGAACATCATATTGTCGGTCCTCGTGGTGTAATGGTAACCATACTTGTCTTCTAAGCCCAATGTCGCGGGTTCAAACCCGGTCAGGATCGATGGATTTTTTCGGGCGTAAAAATCCTAAGTATGGCTTCCTTCGGAAGGGAAGTAAAGCTGTGGGTCTCACGTCGTACATTTAGGCACGAAAAAGAACCTCAGGCTTGAAAGAAGAGACCTCTGAGCAAAATGTATCGGCCGTTTCACGCCCTGAATTGAATGGGACGCTGATAACCTGAGATGTTAAAGAGCGTCCTTAAATAAAACGAATCAAAAAAACAAAACAAACAAAAAATCAACCAGAACATCATAGGATAATCTTGGCTTCATTTGTTCATTGTTGATTTACGATAATCTTGGCTTCATTTGTTCATTGTTGATTTACGATAATCTTGGCTTCATTTGTTCATTGTTGATTTACGATAATCTTGGCTTCATTTGTTCATTGTTGGTTTACCTGCCACGTAGCAACGCTATCATAATGTATGCGAGTCACATCTGTTTACAGAACATCATACCATACATTACTGTTTTTTTTTTCAACTTTGAAATATATTAAATAGATATCTACTGTGAAAGTGTGTATACATTTTTTGGCACCCTCGGTATTTAAATATTAGTAGGCAACTAGACACAATTGCTTCTTCCTATGGCGTAAAATGTTAGTGAAAAGAATTATTTAACATAATTTTTTCTAAACAAACCTTTAATATGATCACATTCATTATTTTAAGAAAATGCATATTTCTTAAAAGGTCATTCCATATTGCTAAGGCAGGCATTGATTTTGTAGAAACTACTTCCTAAATGTTCCATATAAATCCGTTATTCATCCAATTATTCACAATTTTCATCCAAGAAAAGTAAAGTTTTTCTCTTAATAAATGAAGTTCACACATTTGTCATACTTTCTTGTTTTTGCTGAATTTTTAGAAGTCTATTTTCACTCATTCTAGCCAAATACAGGTTAGTAAATACCAAGCAATAACATAATATACCATATTACTTTGTGTTTGCTGTGGGATAACTTGTCTCATTTTAGAGAGAAAGAATGCTCTCAGCACGAAAATTTAATTTTTCAAACTATATTCTGTATGAATTTAGCAGATAGGGCTCTTAACTGTAGCTCTACAGCTAAAATAAAGTACCTGTTTGCCCAGGGTGTTCTGGAGGAAGCCAGGACAATGCATGTAACGCAGGGAACAGCAACACAAAGAGTAGATTGCAAGACCATGAAGAAATAGGCGAATATTCACTGTGGGCATTACAGCCAGAGCTGCCACAGCAACCCATTGTACCAAGAGAGAAATCTGATGTTATTGTTTGCTCTGCAGAAGGTGCTTCCGGTTCTTCTAGCCCAGAAATGGTAGGTGATAATCTTCCGTAAACTAGTCACTATAGAAGAAACTAGGACCAGAGACGAAACGAAATTAAAAATGAATGCATCCTCACAGCTTCTTAAGGTCTCTGAGTTTCCACTGATTGTTTTTACAGTCGTCTTAGCAGTTGAAACCAGTTTCCAGAGTTTTAAGTAAAGATTGGCTGTCGTATGTGGTTATTAGACAATCCTCCATAGTAAATAACACAAGTATTACATATCGGAGTTGTGTGTGGTAATTGTACAAAGTTACTGATAAATGTTTCGGACAAATACTAACCGCATACTATGCAGTTGCTACTTGATTATGTTTTCCCAGACTGTCAATAAGAACCCAGAAACAAGATAAAAGTCCGTCACGCAGTAGCTGCGTAAACTAAGCGAATTCCTCGCCGAGTTCAATAAATTTAAGTAAAAATCCAAATTTGGTCTTATTAATTAATGAAATTAAATACGTTATGGCATTGCTGTGTGGTATTAGGGGAACGTAGTTAGAATTCTTGCAATCTATAAGTATTACTAAAGAAAAACCACTTTTTAGAATTACAATTTTTATCATTTAGATTAAACCACAAAAATAAATGGTAGCTATTAAGTTAAATGTATGACCATTAATAGTGTAACAGATCCTCACACTCACGCATGCCCCAGAGTAAAATCCTTTAGATAATGTAAGTGTATATAGCTTAAATAGCAAACTGGGGCATTTCATGTTACGAAAATGTATAAGTGCATGCAGGTGGTCGAACAATAGATCCTTTTGTATCTTAGTTGCAGAACATGCTTAAAATTCGTTGATGGTAGAAGGGGAAACAGGTGTTAGCGATAACGCCGCCACGTCGAAAGATGAGTAACTCTCCAATGAAAGTGTTACAAAGGCAATAGATTTAAAATAAGTGCGTTTGGCAGCTCAAGAACTCACCAATTATAATTGAACATTTCAAAGGCACAGGAAAAACATGGGCGCTGTGCCGTAAACCCCACGTGATGCTTTGAAACCACGTGGCGACGTTTGGATTTCATGGATAAGGATAAATAAATCTAGCAAAGCACGATTTCTACCAGATGACAGCCGCAGTTCAGATCACGAAGTTAAGGCAGTACGACACTTCGGTTCATTCACATATATGTTTTTCCATTCTTACGTTCGGCTCACTCACGTATATGTCCTTCAGTTATACATACGTTACGTTCGTTCGCTGATGATCAACATCGCTTTACCAGGGGTAGTAGGCGAGAGGCACACAGATGCAGGACGTATCGTCAAAGTTATAGAGATAACGAACCAGGTGGCCGACAACTGGTGTAGGATCGTTAAACATTTCAATGCGTTTAAATGAAACAAGGTCGTGTGATATAAGCCTCTCCCCTCCACCTCCCTCTTCCCGTGATCAATAAAGACACGAAAGGCGACATCGGGCCGCTGAACGTCCCCTGGTATGAATTCGGACCCTCCGTTCAACAACTACATGAACGCCAGCATATAAAACCAGCTTCAAATAGGGCATCCAACATGTGGCGACATCGTCGACACACTCCAGTTGGTAAGCCGCTACGGGTGGCCGAGGTCGTTAAGGCGCGGGCTCGTGAGCGGGAGGTCTGGGGGTTCGAATCCCGCCAGGACCATCCTCCCTGAGTGAGACTTTTTCCAGGTTTTCCTCGGTCCTCATAAATGACAAATGCGGGGGAGTTACCCAAACTTAGGTCTGGAAAGTTTCCTTCCTTAAAATATGCTTTCCCGCTATGTCATTTCATTTCATGTATCATCAGTGTCCACCGCCTGTGGTGCCTCAGCAGTAATAATGGGCATTAAACACTATTAAAAAAACACCCCAGTAAAAAACCCGCTTCAACAGACAAAGCTATACAATGTGAATATTTTTAAACGTTTTTAAATGTAGCCATGTTTATGAACTGAGCCGTTAATATAATCTTTACATTCACTAAAATAGAGAAAAATCACAAAGTTTCGAGTTACATTGGGAATTTAAGAAAATGATGTTCATATGTTTCAATAAAACAAAAGCATGTTACTATTTAAAAACAATTACAATATACAAAGTAAATAATAACAATCGAAAGTTACATCGATTTTCAGTTACTTTGAAATTTAATTTAAATGTTGTTATAGTAAAAACATATAATGTAAACGTTTTCTGAAGGTTATTACAGAGCGTTGTTACATACAAGCATAATTCTCACACACACATATTAGATTAATATTTCACATTCGCTAACTTCACGACGATACTTTCGTTAAATATAAAACATATGCGTCGTTATAAATACAGTTTATACGTTTAATTAATTTGTCCTTTTAAAATAATATAGAGAAAATTAAACGCAAAAACACTTTTTAAATTTCGGTTTTCATGTATAACTCTACTCCTAACGGTCCAGTTTCCATAGTTTTCGGAAATTATTGTTCTTATTTTATTTAATTGGTATATTTCGATTTTTTTTTTATGAAGAAACTGCCGATTTTTAAATTTTTGGTTTTGAGATAAAAGCCTCCTCCTAATAATTCATTTCACTTATTTTCAGAAACTATTTTTCTTATTTTATTTCAAAGCCATATACCGAAAATTTTTTAAAAAGAATTAAAATTGCAGCCGCTGGAGCTATTTATATATTTGGACTCCATTTCCGAAAGCTAATTTTATCAATTTATTTTAAAGAAATCTACAGAGTTTCGTTGAGAATAGCAAAAATTGCGGCCGCTAGAGGGAATTTTAATTTTTTTTTTTTTTAATTATAGGCGCCTAGATCGTAGGATTGATGGATCTTTGGAGGAATTAATAAAAAATCTTTTTGTGGGCAAAACCACAATAGCTTACATTCCTTCTGAGTTAGCTAACATACAAAGCTGTGCTTAGGCAGTTTGTTTATTAATCTCAAGACAACTGCAGGACGTACACTTATCTCACTCTGGGAAAGTGCGGCAGACTTTCCTGGTAGACTTCAATGTTTTACTTTGTGAGGACCATGGATATGAAGTTACAAATCAAATTAGCATGCCTATAAATCTAAAGGCCAAGGAGCGAAAGCATTTTCATCAAAGTAAAATTCACAAATGTTTTTTCTATGATTACAGGGGTAAAAGTTCTAGTTCAGGGTAAAGATGATGGACGCAGAAAATTTAATTCCTAAATTACGAGGGTAGGTTCAAAAGTTTCCGGTCTCACCAATAAGGAGTATTGTCTTCATAAAACCCTTATCTGTTAAGTAAATAATTGCTGCTCTAACTTCCGCTCCGCTAAGTTCAGTTGTTCAGATATAGTTGCATAAAGAAGACTATGCGTGGAAGATTGTGACATGTTCAAAATGGAGTATTCTGATGTTATTAATTTCTTCACAAAAGGATGACTTACTCAAAATGAAATTAAACAGCGATTGGAAGGTGTATATGGGGAAGCATCTTCCGTAAAAGAATGGGCCAAACTTTTTCGAACGGGTCGAGAAAGCATTGAAGACGAAGAGCGTGCAGGTCGGCCCTTGGAGGTGTTCACTCCTGAAAACGTCGCTCTTGTGGAAGAAATTATGCAAGACCGGCGGCTCAAAGTTACAGAAACAGCAGCAAGGTTGACCCTTTCTAAAACAACAGCTCTTCGAATTATTCATTAACTTTTAAACATGAATAAGGTTAGTGCAAGATGGGTGCCTAGACAATTTCCTCAGTCCCAAAGCAGCAACGAGTCATCTGTTGTCAGACATTTTTGGAGCTCTGCCATGGCAACGAGAGAGAAGTTGTGTAAACCATTGTCACACGAGATGAAACTATGGTTCTCTACTATGATTCCTTGTCCAAAAGAGATTCAATGGAATGATGTAAATCTGATGAAGCACCGCCTCTAATGTCCAAGGTCACTCAGTCAACCAAGAAGATCATGCCCATAACCTTTAGGGATTGTGAAGGAATACTCTTCATTGACTTCAAGGAGAGGAACACCATAGTAAATGGGGAGTACTATGCTGGCCTACTGCACAGACTACGTGCTTCCATCACAGAGAAAAGGCGAGGAAAGCTGAGTGGTGATATGCGCCTTCCTTACGACAACGCGCCTGTGCACACAGCTCTTGTTGCAAAGGAAGCTGTGAAGAAATGTGACTTCAAGAAGATGGACCATCAGCCTCGATCTAGCCACAGTGACTATTTGCTCTTCTCAAAACTCAAAAAGGACCTTCGAGGAAGGAAATTTAAGTGTGACGAAAAAGTGGTGGATCCGTTTATGCACCTTTTGCAGACAAGACTTCTGACTATTTGGGGGGAAGGTTGAAATGTTAATTCAAAGATGTGAGAAGTGTATTGCAATAAAGGGTAACTATATTGAAAAGTGAAATACAGTTTTTGTATTTATCATATCTAGAAACTGGTTAGGCGGAAATTTATGAACCTACCTCGTACATCTTAAATTAATTGGAAGAGAATATTGCGTAAATTAATTACTAGAATAATGCGAAAAAACCTAATTGTCATGTAATTTTCTATAATAGCTTAAGCCCTACATTTAGCAATATATCGTAAACTAATGGGCCTAGAATTTGCGCAAAAACCCGCCTTGACATTCTTATCCTGTAAGCATATGCATGGAGTTAATTTCTTAATTGGAAACGGGCTTATGGTCGAATTCCAAGAAGAAGAAGAAGAAGAAGAAGAAGAAGAAGAAGAAGAAGAAGAAGAAGGAGGAGGAGGAGGAGGAGGAGGAGGAGGAGGAGGAGGAGGAGGAGGAAACATTCTAATCTCATTCAGTCTTATTTTCTTGAAGTCTATTAGTATTGTACACACTGTTTGAATATTTGAAAAATGGAAATACATTTTCTAATAACAGTTGGAACCATTGAATGGCATTCATTGATTAGCCTTTTACTGAAATTCATTTCGTGAAAACAGCGCATCAATAGCGCATTCTGTTTCTAATCTATTTATATATAATATATTTTAATAATAATCTAATTCTTGTTCATTGATTTCATTTATTTACGGACGCTCTTTAACCACTCAGGTCATCAGCGTCCCATTCAATTCAGGGCGTAAAACGGCCGACAAATTTTGCTCAGAGGCCTCTCTTTCAGGCTTGAGGTTCTTTATCGTGCCGCAAATGTACGACACGGGACCCACGGCTTTACTTCCCTTCCGAAGGAAGCCATACTTAGGATTTTTACGCTCGAAAAATCCATCAATCCTGGCCGGGTTTGAACCCGCGATCTTGTGTTTAGAAGGCAAGTATGGCTACCGCTACACCGCCAGGATCGACAAAATAACGTAATCCTGAAAATCTGTTAATAAATATTATACCTACAACCTACAATCTGTAGATTGATATTTTTAGGATGTATAAGTACGTATTTCATGTATTGTGTATACTTGTATGGGAAATATTTTTCGAAGATTCGCCCTCTTTTTGCTGTGGGGATAGTGGCCGTGTTTTCAGAATAAACAATTAGCGCAGAATGGCTTGAGTAAATCTCAAGTACTTACATTATTTCTTCACAAATATTTGCACTACAACTAATTTTGGGGTTTTAAGTTATTCAAGGGCAGCACCATATATAATATGTGTATATTCTAAATAAAACCATTACCCATAGAATATTAGTGAGACTAAGCATAATAAATTGTTTATGTATTCATAAAGGTAATGCATATAACACTGGTATACGATGACTTTGCTATCTGGGTGAAAATACAATTTATATGGAAAACGGCCTGCTGATTTCTAAAATATATCAGTTTTTTTCATACGTACAGATTTTTTTGTAATCTGACATTTTATTAATTATTCTGCTGTACTGCGGGGATATTGATATAACAGCAAAACACCAATACCTTTATTACATATAAGTTACATATAATTGCTTATATAGAATAAGCACAATGCAAAAAAAATCTTTATTTACTATCTTATTAATTCTCCTATAATGTGTTTAAAGTTTCCAACGTGATTGGAGCTTATCAACGCATGGTCAGGAAGTACGGGAAAGTGATTGGTTGTAGTCTAAAACCACAAAGAAGCTAGTTAAAATTCATTAAGCCGTGGATGTCGCTAGTGTATTTGTTGTTTGATGCTATATTTCAGTTTTCTTTCGGTTGTGTACAAATTGCCAGGGAAAACTAACAATAAGATGGTTTCAAACTGTGGAATTCCAAGACGGTAATATGTGAACAATTCAAATAATTTCTCTTTCTTAAGTGGTTCATACTTGTAAAAAAAAAAAAAACAAAAAAAACAAAAGAAGAACATTACTCCATTTATTGAGAAAGTATATTTTGGATAGTTTAAAGTTAATCTTGAAAGTCAATTTTAAAAAATTAAATACCCGGAACATGAATAACTACTGTTTGGAGATCTAAAAATTTTATGGTACCTCACTTGGTCAATAGGGGTGGGCATACAACATTTCCTTGTTTTTTGTGAGAACGGGACAGTAGATGTAGAGACAACACTGGTCATTAAAACAGTTACATAGGAGAAAAAGTTTAAACCGGGAGAAAAAACAATGTAATACGTGTGAATCTAGTTGATCCTAAAGATGTTATTGCCTCCACTTCATAATAAACCTGGTATCATGAAGTAATTCGTCAAAGCTCTAGACAAGAATGACTTGTACTTCAAGTATTTATACCGTAAATTTCCACTTTGTGTGAGGTTAAAATACAAGAAGGTGTATGTGATGAACCTTAGATGAGACAGTTAGAGAAGAATACCGACTTTTTGAACACTATGAACAATACAGAACTTCAGGTATGGTGTGCTTTCAATTAGGATATTATCAGTAAGTTGCTTGGAAATGTAAAAGACATGCAATACGAAGTAATTGCGTTGGAAAACAATAAGTTTTTGGTTACAATACGAGTTTCAAACTTCATTCTTGAACTGTCACCTTGAGTACTGTCACCTAATTTGGAACTCGTGAGTGATGAACAAGGGGAAAGATTTCATCAAGAAATTAAGAAGATAGAAAGACGGCGGAACGAAGCAAAGCTGGCGGACTGCTGCTGGTGCTTGTGAGAGAGAAGATACACAAACAAAACATAAACGTGAATCAACACATCCTTCCTTCCAAACAAAGAAAAGATGCTGATCTTCAGAAACCGAACTTTTTTCAAAGTATATAGGTACCAGTTTTGTGCATTAGATAGCAATATGCCATTTTAGTTTTGACTTCATTATACCCTTTATTAAAAAAAATCGAACTTGTATTAAAGTTATTTTTGCGATTGTTTAAAAACCTTCCGTGATAGAGGAAAACGGGTTTAAGCATTGAATTTAGCCTGTCAAAATCACTGTTCACATTTGAGACAGCTGATTCCCCCCCGCAGGCCAGTGTAATTTAGTAAGAAAGAACTTTGTTTATTGTTACATTTTAGATTGTTCATTTACAATGAAAAAAGACAATTAAACTTTTAAAGGGAGACGAAACATTGAAATTATTTATAAATTACAGTTACCTAAAAGATTTGGAAAACAAACGCTCATAACAACGCATATCCTCGCATTCGTAATGTCATAAAATTATACAAAATTTCCCCCTAATTATTAAAGTTTATATATATATATATATATGTATGTATGTATGTATGTGTGTGTGTGTGTGTGTGTGTGTGTGTGTGTGTGTGTGTGTGTGTGTACCTATCTCAGCATTGAAATTTATGAGATAGCGATGATGACAATTTTTTTAATTGTGTTTTATAGTCATTTTATTTAAATATACAAAAATGTTCAGAAGCTACCTCCACAAGACAAATAAAAGCATAAATCCGATTTTAGAACATTTTCCTTACAACTGATTAACCTAATTAATAAGATGATACGTTCACTCAGAAAATGTAAATATAACTAAAGTCTCAAACAGAAAATGTCCAATTTAAGGCCCTAAACACTCATTTATAGCAGTTATTTAACTATATAATTTTAATAATTTTATTTCCACATGTTTATATATTAAGGTAGAGGCTATAATGCTCTATATAAAGCCACAAATATTTAATACTAATAGCTATATAGGTATGTTAATTTAAGAAATCTATTTACGTTTATTATTACATAAGATAAAGGCTATAATATTCAATTTAAAGCTCCAAACTTTAATTGATAATATGTTTTAATTATATAAATTTAATAATTTCATTTGCACATGTTTTAATGTTAGGTAAGGACTTTAATTTTCAATCAAATAACAAATATACGTTGGTAATACGTTGTAAATCGTATAAATCTTGTAAGCTCATTTGTATAGATTTCATGTATCAGATAAGGGCTATTACAATGTATGTCTTAATGTTTGTTTGTTGGTCTTTATAACAATACTCAATAATATAAATGTAACGGTTCAAAGGAACACATACATAGCCACGAATATGAAAATATTAAACTACAGATAAGAAAATTGTAATACTAAATGAATCAACCAATGGCAAGCGTAACAACATTAACAATGTGTACCAAGAATGAAACAAGAGACAGACAGCTTTGTTGCAACTAAATAGAAATTAACGAATTTCATTCGCTTAGTATACGTATGTTGAAAATATAATACATTGTAATGTATAGTATTATTATAATACTGTTGTAATAAGTGACTGTTTATATCTCAAAGTGCTGTTAGTTACTAACAATAGTAAATGTTTCATAAAAACTGTTCT
>CM060831.1:82967500-83177500 GCA_030762175.1 Metallyticus violacea | reverse complement strand
AAGTAATAGTAGCAGTAGTAGTAATAGTAGTAGAAGTAGTTGTAGTAATAATAGTAGAAGTAATAGTAGCAGTAGTAGTAATAGTAGTAGAAGTAGTAGTAGTAATAATAGTAGAAGTAATTGTAGCAGTAGTAGTAATAGTAGTAGAAGTAGTAGTAATAATAGTAGAGCTAATAGTAGCAGTAGTAGTAATAGTAGTAGAAGTAGTAATAGTAGAAGTAATAGTAGCAGTAGTAGTAATAGTAGTAGAAGTAGTAGTAGTAATAATAGTAGAAGTAATAGTAGCAGTAGTAATGATAGTAGTAATAGTAGTAGTAATAGTAGTATTAATAATAGTAGAAGTAATAGTAGCAGTAGTAATGATAGTAGTAATGATAGTAGTAATAGTAGTAGTAATAGTAGTAGTAATAATAGTAGAAGTAATAGTAGAAGTAATAGTAGAAGTAATAGTAGCAGCAGTAGTAATAGTAGCAGTAGAAGTAGTAGTAATAGTAATAGTAGTAGTAGTAGTAGTAATAGTAGTATTAATAGTAGTAGTAATAGTAGTAGTAATAGTAGTAGTATTAGTATTAGTAATCTCTTGTGAAATACTTTATTTCTTAAACTGTTTCTAACAAAAGAAAATAACAACATTGACAATAACGCATTCACACACATATTCATATAAATTTTCTTAATGTTTATACACAGTGTTTACAGAAATTTCTTGTCCCTACAACTTTGTATTTCATTTAAGAGAATGCCCAGGTTTTGTCTATTTACAATTAAGTGCCAACATGCCAACCTTCCCCTACTGGAAGTAAAAAATGAATCCTGGAGATAGTTTATACCAGCATCTTCTGCCTGTGTACACTTAGCCAAAATGTGTACCCAATCTTCCGGTTCCGAGCCTTCCTCGTCAACAACCTTACGTGTCTTCCAGCCTCCCAGTCTAACCCATGCTATTCCCCACCTCTTGTTTCTTGCCTAGCTCCATGATAGGTCTCTGATTTTACTTTCACTCTGCAGGTTCAGAGACGATATCTGCATGCATCGCGTCTCTATTGCCTGCCGGTTTATGTTCAGACAGGCGTCTTGTTATTTTCTCACTGCGCTATACCTGTTTTCAATACCTTCTGCCAAATACATTTTAATCCACATTTTTGAGAATTCCCGCTGTGCAACTGCCACCCACCATTTTGTATAATGTATGATGTTTAATTGGTGCCGGTAGGATATTAGCTTAGAGGTTGTTTATTGTCCTTTAATTATTCTTAGCCAGCATCTTCCCAGCATCCCACCTCTCGTAGTACATCATAGTTCGATGTTTCCCTCCCCCCACCCTGGAATTCGCTTCCAGAAATCTCACTGTAATTTATTTAGACCGTCTATTTATTCCCGTCCCCAAACCTCACTTCCATATAACAACGAGAACCTAACCATTGCCTCATATACAGTTTTTAATGTTTTATCCGAACTAGCACTCAGAGAGTTGACCTCTCCCCTCATGCTAGGCAAAAACTGTGTGTTTAATCCATTTTCTCTTCATGTCAGATTGCTTAATGGTTTGGATTACTTCTTCCCCATATGTCCATTTTTCTAACTTGCCTTAAAAACATAAGTCATTTGTAAAGGTGAGAGTTTTAGTTTTAGATGTATTTACTTGCATTCCCCACTGTTTACAATAATTTTGCAGTGCTTTTAGGCCATTCTGCTGGCCGTTCACTGTCCTAGAGAGAATTCCTATATCGCCCGTATATAAAAAAATGGGTATTTGTTAACCTTCGGCTGAAATATTTACTCCGTTAACCTTCGGTTTAGGATTTGCCTGACGACATTCTACATGCCTCCCCTCTCTCGCCTACCTGTCAAACCACTTTGTGTCCTGTCAAACTTTTGCTCAGCAATTATATCTTTGTATGTCTTTCTTAGCTTCTCTAATTTTTTTTATTATTATTTTATTATGCAGCACACTGCATCACAACAAAAGTTGCTATGTTTGCACGGTGTTTACAAATATAAATTAACAATTGTCAATTGAGTAATTTTCTTTTCTTACTATGGCTTATGAACTATTCAGATCGTATTTAAATTTGTTTTAATTAGACGACACATGTTTTCTCTGTTTCTAATTACTAGATTTAACATTATATGTAAATAATATCCTAGTGTTCTACACTTATACCTATTTAATCACTTATATACTACACTTTTCCTGATTTAAGTCTGCGGTCTATAGATTTCATATAGTATACAAATTATTTTGTGTGTTCTTGTACTAGTTTGGTTTTGTTATATGTCCATTTTCCATGCTTCAATAACATTATATTTGAAAAAGAGAATTTTCCTTAACCTAATAAATTATACTCGAATAACACATGTTCGACTGTCTGGTCTTGTATACAGTATAACAGTATAACAGTAAAGACAGTGTGTCTTTTATTTTGAATGTAAAGAAATATGAGTTTATTATTCCATGTTCTGGTGAAAGGCGCTTTAGTTTAGTTTTAGTCAGTTCTGGTCGTGTAGTGATTACCATACTTGCCTCCTATACCCAAGATCGCGAGTTCGAACCCGGCCAGAACCGATGGATTTTTTCGGGCGTAAAAATCCTAAGTATGGCTTCCTTCGGAAGGGAAGTAAAGCCGTGGGTCCCGTGTCGTACATTTACGGCACGAAAAAGAACCTCAAGCCTGAAAGAAAGGCCTCTGAGCAAAGTTTGTCGGCCGTTTCACGCCCATAGTTGAATGGGACGCTGATGACCTGAGATGTTAAAGAGCGTCCGTAAATAAATCATTCAAAAAAAAAAAGTTTAGTTTTAATACTGGGGAAAAAATATTACTAGTGTGAACATGAATTTTATTTCTCATACATCAACATACAAAACTTTTTAACAAAATGAACACAAATAAAGAAAAAACATTGTTTTTAAATATAACTAATATTATCAGTGCCTTTGGCAATTCAGAAGGCACTGACTCCAATTTGATTGGCTCAGTCCCCACAGCTACCTGGAATATCCAGGGGACCTGGCTCCGATCCAACCAAAAGCACAATATTATAAATGATTTATATATTCAATACAATATTAAATTACATTTCATGCAATAACAGCCTTCCTCCTTTTCCGATAAAACCCATGCAGTTAAATTTCTATCCTTGAGATGTGTTTACTCCTTTGGACCTTAAACACAAACAAACAAGTAAACATATTAAAATCAAAGTAAACAATTTTCTTTTCCATGTACTCGGTTTATGTAAATTTACTACTATTAATAAACTTTTATCTTATTGACTTCTAATGTAAAGCCACAACTGTTTAGAGGGAAAGTTTAATTATTAAGAAATGGTTAATGAGGAATAAAGGAATTGTATTGAGAAAGATCTTTGAAGATCGTGAGCAGATACCCAAAGTAGGGGAGTTTCTATGGAAGATAAAAATGAAATGGAAATGGTCAGTTGAAAGATAGTTAATTTAGATGATAAAGAACACCTGTATGATTATCAAAAATAGCATTGGTCTGGGAAGGTTGGGAGTGAAATTATATTAAATTTATTGAATCATTGAGCTTGGGATATTGTAAATTGCTCTAGAAGGTGAACAGCTGTAGCGTTACATTTATATTTCAGAAATAAAGCAATTAGTAGTTTGTGGTGATTGTAGTTAGTTGATAAAATAATGATACAGGTAGAGTAAGTGAAATATTTATTTTAGTACCTCGGTTGGGTGCGAGCCTAGTCCCCTGGAATTCCAGTAGGTTGCTGTGATGACCCGGAGACTGGCAACTGACGCAGTCAATGTGGTAATTTTCTACTTTGTTTAACTATCCAGAATTTAGGTGAAGATGTTAGTATAAATGTATTCATGTTTCAATTGGGAGGGGTTACACCTTAAGATAGCTGGAGGCCCCGTTGTAGTGTTTTTGAATTTTTCTTAGCGCTTTAAAAATTTCAAATTTCATTATAGTAGATGCATGAGAAATAAAAGAATTTGTAGTTTGTAGAGACTGTAGCTAGCTGTGGTATAATGAAATATTTTATTTTAGTCCCCTGGGTTGGGTCGGAGCCTAGTTTCCTGCAATTCCAGTAGGCTACTGCTAATGAACTGGAGACCGAGGTCTGAAGCAATCAAGGTGGAAATTTTGTACTTTATTTGATTATTTAGAATTTAGATAAAGGGTTAGTATAAAATCATCATTGTATTATACGAGGTCTGTTCAAATAATTTCGGAACCTTGTCCACAACGTTTTTCTACGTTTACATTTACTTGTTGTGCAATGTCTCCTTCAAAATACTCTCCTGCACAATTGATACACCGCTCCCAATGCCGTTTCCACTTCCGGAAGCAGTCTCGGTACGCCTCTTTATGGATCGCGCGAAGCGCCGTCTGTGAATTTTCTTTTATCTCGTCTGTCGCTGCAAATCTTCGTCCTTTCAACGGGGTTTTCAACTTTGGGAGAAAAAAAAAAAAGTTCGCAGGGGTCAGATCTGGAGAGTATGGAGGATAAGGCAGCACAGGAATTTCGTTTTTGTGCAATCAAGGTGAAAATTTTGTACTTTATTTAATTATTTAGAATTTAGATGAAGGATTAGTATAAAATCATCATTGTATCTACATAGGTGGCCGAGGTCGTTAAGGCGCGAACTCGTGTGCGGGAGGCCTGGGGTTCGAATCCCGTCAGGACCGTCCTCCCTGACTGAGGTTTTTTCCAGGTTTTCCTCAGTCTTCATAAATGGCAAATGCCGGGGAGGTCCCCTAAACTTTGGCCTGAAACATTTCCTTCCTAAAAAAAATCTTTCCCAATATATCATTTCTTCTCATGTATCATCAGTGTTCACCGCCTGTGATGCCTCAGTAGTAAAAATGGGCATTAAAAATCATTAAAAAAAATCATTGTATTAAATGTGTACAATCGCGAGGAGGTACACCTAAAATGGCCTTTGAAACCCCGTGTAGTTTGCATTTTTATTACGCTTTCAATAACTTTTAAATATATATATATATATGTTTAACTTTCCCACTTGCCTGCCTGACTTTATGGAATTGCATTAATTCCATGTCCCATTACAATTAACCAAAAATTATTATGTTACTGCACCGTTTATGGTTTGAGACAATATAAAATGGCTTTAACCCCATGTTTATATTATTGAGATAGCACAATTAATTATATGGATTGTAAACCTTAGTGTAATCTATTTGTACAGTCTATGTGTATGTATATTTATCATTAAGTCTTTTATGTATTTCGAAAATAAGAGAGTAACTTGTTTACCAGACTTTTAGACATAAGGCAGATAGAGTGTATTGTAAAGGGGACGAGAAAAAGCAGATGTCCTTTCCTTTGTATTAAGAGTCTTTGTGGGCAAAGGGTCTGCCTTAAGAGTTTGAAAAACTGACAGGGTTATTGAATTAAAGGACAGAAAGGCTAGTTTTGTGAAAAGACAGAACAGACTGGTCAATTATCATGTATTGACGCCACGGAACTTTGTGGGTGTCATAAGTTGCACTTGACATTAGGCAAAGACACAGGGAAAAAGAGACGCCGTGAACAGAAGCTAGGCATTCGACCAGAGCACTTCGAGAGACCGTTTTCGTAAGAGGCGACGTAAACTATTAACTGATAGCTAGTGTGCCGCGAGGAGGAGAGTAGTGCTGAGGAAGATAATGATTGGACATTTTATATAGACTCGAATTTATTAGGCGAGTTGCAAGCAAACTCATACGTTTTCTCAAAATCTTAAAGGCGACCCTCGAACACCTAACTCAATTTACTATAAATAAATGGTCTTATTTTAAGGAGTTCTACTTGTGTTCATTAAGTTCCTAGTCCTTTCCCTTGGACCTGAAACAGGCCATAAAATTCCAGCACTCATCGAAGCTAGTCCGGGAATGCAGTAACGTTAGGCTCCAAGAGAAGAGGAGGTCAACAACTATCCATTAATTAATTTAAATCTACACATCCCTCCCCCACTCATCGAACTCAGATCCAACTTACGACTGCAAAACAGACCCAACTTTGAGGCATAACCTTTTTATTACTACTGCAGGTTTTATTTTGATTTTCTTAGCTTTGCATAAGAAACTCTGTTCCTCACCCCTCTCACTTCGGATTCAACGAGTGCTGTTTCCGCCCCCCCCCCCCCCCTCCGCTTTTTTACTTACATGTCATAGCAAGCGTTGGAATTTTGGCTTCTTTAGTTCACTTTCTAAGATACTAGTGAAACAATTCTCTTTCTCTCTCAATCTGTATTTCCGTAGGGGCGTCAACGTTTCAGTTATGTTTTCCTCTGACGTATTCGAAACTGGTTGGAGGCCCGTAGTATTGCTCAATTTTAATGTTAATAGCCGAGGAAAATGGTGTGGGTCTATCCTGCTTTCTACCTTTTTTAAATCAGTGTAATATACCTGGCGAACATAATCGAATGCAATACTCCCGCTAGCATGTACAATAGAACAGTGCCCTAATTTATCTGACCCGTATTTTTTAACTGCCAAGGCATCACAAAATAATAAAACTTCTTTTCCCCTTGCATTCTGGACTGACTCCTTGCTACTCTCCTGCCTGGTTTCCTAATATCTATATCCACAGTAGTGTTTTCATGTCCTATCCTAGCATTTAGATAGCCCTTTATTATTATTAGGTTCGCATCCAGATATTCGTCTCTAATTTTTAA
Source organism: Metallyticus violacea (assembly GCA_030762175.1). Lineage (NCBI taxonomy): Eukaryota > Metazoa > Arthropoda > Insecta > Mantodea > Metallyticidae > Metallyticus > Metallyticus violacea. Next base: position 83,170,842 of record CM060831.1, on the reverse strand, counting down.
GTTTGTGAATGTCTTTGACTGGTAATAAACTGTTATGTGTTTATGCACGGGTTACTCTGACAGGAAAAAGACACAGGAAGTATGAAGGAAGCATTCACAACTCTCTTTTCTCAAACTTCCTTCCAGTTCCTCGGTTATTTCCTGTTTTTTAATTCATGAATTTTTCTTTTCTACTTCTTTGTAGAAATGTCTCTTTTATCAGAAACGAGAAAGTGAAATACTTCATTTAAAACTATTATGGACTTTCTATTTTCTCTTTCAGTGGTTGCTCAAAAACAGTGGGGCAAACATGTGTTCTTGAATCGATCTAGAGTCTTGTACACGGCAACCCATGCTCCACCCTCAGAGAGCGAATTCAACTAGTGCGGGATTAACCAGTCAGTCTATTTATATCTACAAGGGCGTTGACAAGGCCATCGACTTCTGTGTGCAAAAGGAATTTTAGCAGTGACTGGTAAGAAGAATATTTCTTTATACAGATGGTGTGAGATATTTGGTGTTGCAAAATATTAAAGGGCGTTTACAAAGCAAACATCAGACGGTATAATGAAACCACCGTAAAGAATACAACCAATTAACAGGTAAATGTTCCAATATTAAACATGTTTCTTTTGAAATTCAATGTTTAGAGTTAAACAAGTTGTATTGTTAAAGCAAAGTCATTTATTATAACACTAAAATTAATACATTATTGAATATTAAATACGCTGAACAGTTTTCACAATCGAACAGGATGTGCGTCGTGTTTTTTAGACTACATCGAGAGACACATTTAAAACAATTAAAACAAGTCACCAAAGAATCAAAATAAATAATTCAGATGATGAAAACTACTTTGCAAGCTATTACGCTTACTGAACTGCCACGGGTGGCCGGACTCTTGAGCGTGTTCTGGTCTGGGGTTCAAATGCCCCAGGACCGTCCTCCCTGACTGAGGATTTTTCCAAGATTCCCTCAGTCCTCATAACTGGCAAATGCCGAGCCTGTAACGCTTCCTTCCGTAAAAAAATAAATCCTTTCCCAATATATCATTTCATCTCAAGTATCACCAATGTCCACCACCTGTAGTGCCTCAGTAGTAAAAACGGGCGTTAAACTCATTAAAAAAATATATTAATAGTAGTAGTAGTAGTAGTAGTAGTAGTAGTAGTAGTAATAGTAGTAATAGTAGTAGTAGTAATAGTAGTAGTAGTAATAGTAGTAGTAGTAATAGTAGTAGTAGTAACAGTGGCAGTAGTAGTAATAGTAGTAATAGTAGTAATAGTAGTAGTAGTAGTAATAGTAGTAGTAGTAGTAATAGTAGTAGTAGGAGTAATAGTAGTAGTAGTAGTAGTAGTAATAGTAGTAATAGTAGTAGTAATAGTAGTAGTAGTAATAGTAGTAGTAGTAACAGTAGTAACAGTAGTAGTAATAGTAGTAATAGTAGTAGTAGTAGTAGTAGTAGTAACAGTAGTAGTAGTAACAGTAGTAGTAGTAGTAATAGTAGTAGTAACAGTAGTAGTAGTAGAAGTAGTTGTAGTAATAATAGTAGAAGTAATAGTAGTAGTAATAGTAGTAATAGTAGTAGTAGTAGTAATAGTAGTAGTAGTAACAGTAGTAATAGTAGTAATAGTAGTAATAGTAGTAGTAGTAATAGTAGTAATAGTAGTAGTAGTAGTAGTAGTAGTAACAGTAGTAGTAGTAACAGTAGTAGTAGTAATAGTAGTAGTAGTAATAGTAGTAATAGTAGTAGTAGTAGTAGTAGTAGTAGTAACAGTAGTAGTAGTAACAGTAGTAGTAGTAGTAATAGTAGTAGTAACAGTAGTAGTAGAAGTAGTTGTAGTAATAATAGTAGAAGTAATAGTAGTAGTAGTAGAAGTAATAGTAGTAGTAGTAGTAGTAATAGTAGTAGTAGTAGTAGTAATAGTAGTAGTAGTAACAGTAGTAATAGTAGTAGTAGTAGTAGTAGTAATAGTAGTAATAGTAGTAATAGTAGTAATAGTAGTAGAAGTAACAGTAGTAATAGTAGTAGTAACAGTAGTAATAGTAATAGTAGTAGTAGTAGTAATAGTAGTAGTAGTAACAGTAGTAGTAGTAGTAGTAGTAATAGTAGTAATAGTAGTAGTAATAGTAGTAGTAACAGTAGTAGTAGTAGTAACAGTAGTAGTAGTAACAGTAGTAGTAGTAACAGTAGTAGTAGTAATAGTAGTAGTAGTAGTAACAGTAGTAGTAGTAACAGTAGTAGTAGTAGTAATAGTAGTAGTAACAGTAGTAATAGTAGTAACAGTAGTAGTAGTAGTAATAGTAGTAGTAACAGTAGTAGTAGTAACAGTAGTAGTAGTAGTAATAGTAGTAGTAACAGTAGTAATAGTAGTAGTAGTAGTAACAGTAGTAGTAGTAACAGTAGTAGTAGTAGTAATAGTAGTAGTAGTAGTAATAGTAGTAGAAGTAACAGTAGTAATAGTAGTAGTAACAGTAGTAATAGTAATAGTAGTAGTAGTAGTAGTAATAGTAGTAGTAGTAGTAACAGTAGTAGTAGTAACAGTAGTAGTAGTAGTAACAGTAGTAGTAGTAACAGTAGTAGTAGTAACAGTAGTAGTAGTAGTAATAGTAGTAGTAGTAGTAATAGTAGTAGAAGTAACAGTAGTAATAGTAGTAGAAGTAACAGTAGTAATAGTAGTAGAAGTAACAGTAGTAACAGTAGTAATAGTAGTAGAAGTAACAGTAGTAGTAGTAGTAGTAGTAATAGTAGTAGTAACAGTGGCAGTTTTTTTTAATGCAGGGGAAAATATAAAGACGCCATTCTCTGAGGCGAGTTGGATTCTCACGAACTAAAAAACCCCTGCCTGCCTGGAATCAGCAAAGGCTTCTTCTTGGAACCACCGGTCGGTATTTCTTGAAGAAGAAGATGATTCAAAGATGGTCAACAAAAAATAAGTCACACCGTCATTCTAGATCATCTTGTAATTCTTTTCTCTTGGTGGACAAAATGTCAATCACCAGGGTACTCACTGTTAACCAATTGTCCTTTGAAACATGCATTTTTGTAACAAGATTATCGGGGTCAGAATTTCATCAGTGTCCACCGCATGTGGTGCTTCAGCAGTAAAAACGAGCGTTAGAAGAATGTCACGCTGCCCGGGAAATCGACAAGTCGTTGAAATCATTCACAGAAGGTGAAAGTGTGTAAAATGTGTTTTGAAAGTAGCTGAAATAATACACACAGAAAAACAAATTATTTAAAATACCGAGGATGCAGTAAAACAATAACAGACATAGGAAAGCACATCTATAATGTCATTGCGTTAAACATTCAGAAATGAAAATGTTTTTTCCTTGCATTAGACGGGAGCTCTGATACAATCGATACATCTCGATTGACAATATTCTTTCGCCGCGTGAGTGAGGACCTTGGATCCGAAAACAAACATTAAAATGGCACGTGCCGTTTAGTATGTGTGTATGTATATATTTCTATATTACAATGAAAGAAAAATATATTTCGAATGAACATACTTGTAGTAGCATGAAATCTCCTATGGTTGCACGGAGAATTTACAATTGTATTATTAATGTCCTTTGTTTTGGAAACTTCAGTCCTCATAGGCCCATTCTCCATTTTGCTAAACTAGGTAGACTAACATGCTAATTTGTTCTGTAACTGTGCAGCACCGCTGTTCTTTTTGTTATAATTTATATTTATGATAGCTCAACCCTTATCTGGTGTCACATCCTATCTGTTAAGTAAATAATTGCAGCTGTAACTGTGTTCACTTGTTCAGATATAGTTGTATAAAGAAGGCTATGTGTAGAAGATTGTAACATGTTCAAAATGGAGTTTCGACCTGTTATTAAGTTCTTCATAAAAGAAGGACTTACTCCAAATTAAATTAAACAGCGAATAGACGGTGTATATGGGGAAGCATCCTCCTCATATTCTACCGTAAAGGAATGGGCCAAACTCTTTCGAATGGGTCAAGAAGACGAAGAGCGTGCAGGTTGGCCCTTGGAGGTGCTCACACCTGAAAACATCGCTCTTGTGGAAGGAGAAGTTATGGAAGACCGGCGGCTCAAAGTTACAAAAATAGCAGGAAGGTTGGGCCTTTCTAAAACAACAGTCCTTCGAATTATTCATAAATATTTAAACATTAATAAGATAGTGCAAGATGGGTGCCTAGACTTCTTTCCTCAGTTCAAAAGTAGCAACGAGCCATCTGTTGTCAGATATTTTTGGAGCTCTGCTGTGGCAACGAGAGAGAAGTTTTACAAATCATTGCTACAGGAGATGAAACCATGGTTCTCTACTGTGATCTCTTGTCCAAAAGAGAATCGATGGAATGGCAGGGCTAAACCTGGCGAAGCACCGCCTCTAAAGGCCAAGGTCACTCAGTCAACCAAAAAGATCATGTCCACAATATTTTGCGACTGTGAAGGAATACTCTTCATTGACTTCAAGGAGAGAAACACCACAGTAAATGGGGAGTACTATTCTCGTGCTTCCATTAAAGAGAAAAAGCGAGGAAAGCTGAGTGGTGGTGTGCGCCTTCTTGAGGACAACACACCTGTGCACACAGCTGTTGTTGTAAAGGAAGCTGTGAAGAAATGTGACTTCAAGGTGATCAACAATCTACTCTACAGCCCAGATCTAGTTCCCAGTGATTGTTTGCTCTTCTCAAGACTCAAGAAGGACTTTCATGGAAGGAAATTTAAGTGTGACGAAGAAGTAATGGATGCTATTTATGCCAATTTTGCAGACAAGACTTCTTACAATTTGGAGGGGGGGAGAATAAATGCTAACTCAAAGATGCAAGAAATGTATTGCAATAATGAGTAACTATAATGAAAAGTGAAATACAGTTTTTGTCTATATCATAACTAGGAAATGGTTAGGCCGGAAACTTATTGACTTAATCTCGTATATCTTACAAAGTTCTGCCATTTCATTTTCCCCGTGATCTTTTTATAACGTTATATTCACAACACCCTAAATTTCAATTTGCATAAATGTTCAGTTTACAACACATGATGAACTGCACTGTGCGGTCTTGCTTCACAAAAATAGCTGAGAATTCTTTGTTTACTTATTCTTGCAGACTAAAAACTATCACTGAACTAAGTACTGAGCTATTAAGTAATCTCCTTTTAATACACACGGTCTGCATGTTGACGACATCAAATAGTCATAATTTTTTGTACACACGTTCGTTAAGTTTGTGTTTTCTATAGCTTAATGCCCTTCATATTATGTTAAGAAAGTGAGGTGCTGATTGTCGGGGCGTCATGTCAGCTTGTAATATGAAGCGTCATGAAAGATTGTAATGTAATCTGCTACTGAATAGGATTAACTTTGTTGACAAATGACATTCAATTTGCTTACATTATCAAGCGCTACTCGGAGAGCAATTTCTTTATGAAAGAGACATTGTGACCAATAAAGAGTACCGGGGGAACGTCAGGTGGTTGGTGGAAACAATCTCGCTGGTGTGCTCCGGTGGTCATATGACATCACCAAGGTCGGGAGAGAAATCCTGTCTGAACTTGCAAACTGTGGAATCCAAAGCTCGAGGGCATTTAACATTGCCAAACAAGTTATGACCTGTACAAGCGCCACGGTGTCTGGCCGTCGTAAACGTGTTAAGACTTGCACGCCAAGCTCGTGACAACACAAGACAAGCTAATGCCTGCACAGGAAGTCTGGGCGTCATGGTGTCGGTGTGAACAAGATCAAACATGTAGAGGAATTTGCTGTTGGAAATAATGTGCATTGCGTAACATGTGTTGGCAGAAATAGAGGATGAATATATACAATTGAGAAGTACTGAATAACATTCCAACAACGTATACCTGTTTGCGAAAAAGAAGCGAATATTACACCAAAAGACTGTTTAACTTTAGCACAAAAAGAAAAAACAAACCCAACATTAAAACATTTTCACTCTGGAATTTATTTTTAAACAAAAAGGAATATTTGAAGCAAAAACAAGATGTTATTTTGCAATTAAAAGTATTTTCACTCAGCGATTCACAATTATAAACAAAAACATCTGTTTAACTTTACAAAAAAATGTTGCAATCAAAAAATATTTTCACTCCGCGGTTCACTTTTAATAAACAAAAATAATTAGATACAAATAACTGTTAAAATTTGCAAAAAAAATATTTTATGTTGTAATAAAAAATTTGTTCATCCGCGATTGAGTTTTATTACATAAAAACGAATATCAGAAACAAAAAAACTATTTAACTTTGCCAAAAAGAAGTTATGTTGCAAACAAAAAATGTTTTCACTCTGGAAACGACTTTTAATAAAACAGATTTTGGCATCTGGCCTTGGCTGCAGATCCTGCAAATGAATCAATGTTTCATTCCATATGCTTTTATATTAGCTAAATTAAAAACATGGAAAACAATGGGGGGAAAGGGAAGTAGGACAGAACGATGATTCCAGCTGTAATTAAATTTATTTTTTAACATTTCTAATATTTGTAAAATTAAGAATTAAGCAGGTTTTTGTGTCTATTATAAATACTCTAAACACATGGATCTACTAATTTCATTTTATTATTTTATGTTTTGTTTTATTTACACTTCTATATAATTCGCGCGAATATTGTAGGTGTAAGTCTGTAGTTCAGAATGAATTGAATTGATTATCTGGCATTCGCCTTCTCAGGATAAAAAAAAAACTACGAAGAAAAACAATAGTCTAGACAGCATAAACTGACCGAGACTCGAATCCAGGACCTCCATATAGGGTGAAATAATACACTTTTTCGATTGAAAACGTTTACATTTGCTAATACTCTTTAATTGCGCGTAACAAAATATATGTAAATATTTGAGAATACAATCTCATAGGACTCCACAACGCTGGTAAACGATGTACGAGCGGTTAATCCTTACGCCAGCACCGAGTTTACTAAATCTGGTATAAAGGCATAAGTCAAACGAGCTTTGCAACCCTTCGTGTTAGTTTTATTCATGACATTATGCGCAAAGCACTCGTTAGACGACATAGAAAAGTGGGGACACCTTATTTTTATACTAGTATATAAAACCAACAAAATTTACAAGAAATAGAAATACAATGTTAATGCAGTAAACAATAAGTGAAGATAATAACATTTATTGGCTCGCCGTACTGGGTCTATTTATAATGTAGTGTTATTATGTGTTACTGACGAACATGTTTGTCACAGTGGCTTTAAGTACTAAATATAAACTTTTAAATTTATTTATATTGCCAACGAGCGTATAAAACCGTTGATAGACACAACACTGAACTGCATAAAAAAAAGAAGAAGTTATGTTGCAATCAAAGAATATTTCCACTGGCGATCTACTTTTAATAAAACAAAATGCTAATATTAGAAACAAAAAAATATTTAACTTCGTAGAAAAAATGTCATGTTGAAAAAATATTTTTACTAACTGTAAATTAATAATTCATTCAAATATATGTTTTGGGATAGAAATTAGGTGTTTTAAATCGTTCAACAAAATCATATAATTAAGAAGAGTATTGTTGTCTCCCTGTAGATCTGTAGGCAGTATTTAAAGATATCTAACGTCGTTCTTTGGTTTGCAATAAAACTAAACTTTGCTGTTATGTAAAGGAGAGATATTTCTTGTATAAAATAACGTATCAAAAAATAAAGATTTTATTTACTGGAACATCAAAAGGAACTATAACTATTCAAATGTTGCTGCAAATATTACACAATAAAGTTATTCTACACCATTGACTGTGTTCGCACGCGGCAGTTCGCTTACTGTGTGTTTTTATTGGTGCAATGATAACACCGTACTATGGTTGAAATATTTTGCATTTCTATTAGATGGGAGAAATATTTTTTTATCCTGCTGCGCTCTGCCTTTCCCGTATCCGCCGCCTGCCCTCCGCGCACCATGGACATGATCAATTTCTCCGCCCACACATCACATCCTGCGCGATGACGGGACCATCTCTCCTAGGAGGGGGGCGCAATCCTCCTGGAGAGGACTGTCGAACACCCCCACCATTGGGATGTTTTACAACACATATAGTCTACAGTGTATTTTCTGTTTGCAATTATTCATATAAAATTTACTTTGATGCTGTAATTATTTACCCCGAGTGCCGGAGGTAAACCCTGGCAGCTTAGAATGGGGCATCGCTCCGACTGCCTCAAAATCTGCATAGACATAGGCCCTCGTTCTAAGCAGGCGGCGATCGTATCGCAGCCGCGACCTACCCCGCACGCTCGAACTGTCGCTGTATACAGAGGTACCTGCCCACAGACAGTGTTGCCAGTTTAGCCCTTTTGCCTCGTCTTTGGTCCCCATTTTTTTTAAAAAGCCCCTTTGAACATTCTAGCTCTCTGGCGTAAAATCTGGGGTTTTTGTAAAATCTAGGATTTTATATAATTACCGACTCATTAACATTCCTAACTTACCGTACTGAATGGCTCCGTCAGGTATAACAACTAAATTTATTAAAATGGTAATTACCATATTCGTCATTGTATATGGTGCAGAGCACTGTTACCAACTTAGCCACTTTTTAGCTAAATCTGGCTTGTTCACAGCAGCATTTAGCTAGTAATTTAGCTTATTTAACAAACTCCCGGGGCAGAAATCTAGCTTTTACTACTCTTAACATAATTTTAATTGTTCTGGCATTCAGTAGGCAGCATAATGCCAAAATCGATCACCTTAGTTGTAAGAATACGAACAAATCGAGGGAATCCCCGCTTGCTGTGCAACTATATCGTATTCCTGTCAAGAGGCATGGCACTTTATCAAAATGTATACGCGTAAGATAAATAGTATCACCTAACGTAACACAAACTTGTTGACATGTGTTTATTCACCTCGATTATTCCTCGTGTAATTTGTTGCAGTAACTCGATGGTTGCAGTGCATGCTGTATTTTCGTCTGCTCTGTGTAAAAGTTAATCCTAGGTAGGCATGCTAGGCCGGAAGATTACGGTATTGGCATACCCGATAATTTAAGTAGGCTGTTATTTGTCATCATTGTTTATCAACACTTCCTTACTATAATGGGGATATAGAACGGAGTTTAGTGTAATGAAAAAAAAAAAAATCAAGAAATAGAATGCAAGTTGCTTTCCTATCTGCAATTCTCTCGATTCTGTATGGGTTAAAAGGAAGTAACAGCAATTGTTTTATATCGGGTAAGATTGATCGCATAGCAACGAGGGTTGTGTATCAAAGTGCCAGCTGGACCCGAAAGACAGTTGAAACAGCTGACAAAGAATAAGACTGCATGACAATATGAACATATTGGCTAATATATGCTTAGAGAAGTATCGATTGAAGGTAAATTTATTGTTATTACTATTATTATTATTATTATTATTGTTTTCTTGTTATTGTTGTGGTTACTACTACTACTACTACTATTACTACTACTACTATTACTACTATTACTATTACTACTACTATTACTACTACTACTGCTATTACTACTATTACTATTACTACTACTACTACTACCACTATTACTACTACTACTACTACCACTATTACTACTACTATTACTACTTCTATTGCTATTACTACTATTATTACTATTACTACTACTGCTATTACTACTATGTCTACTATTACTACTACTACTATTACTACTACTGCTATTACTACTATGTCTACTATTACTACTATTACTATTACTACTACTACTATTACTACTACTATTGTTACTACTACTACCACTACTACTATTGTTACTACTACTACTACCACTACTACTACTACTATTACTACTACCACTACTACTACTACTACTACTATTACTACTACTATTACTACTATTACTACTACTACTATTACTACTACTATTACTATTACTACTATTACTATTACTACTATTACTATTAGTACTACTATTACTACTACTACTATTACTACTACTACTATTACTACTACTATTGTTACTACTACTATTACTACTACTATTGTTACTACTACTACTACCACTACTACTACTACTACTACTACTACTACTATTACTACTACTATTATTACTACTATTACTACTATTACTACTACTACTACTACTACTATTACTACTACCACTACTACTACTATTACTACTATTACTACTACTACTATTACTACTATTACTACTACTACTACTACTATTACTACTACTACTACTACTACTATTACTATTACTACTATTACTATTACTACTATTACTATTACTACTACTATTACTACTATTACTACTACTATTACTACTACTACTACTATTACTACTATTACTACTACTACTACTACTATTACTACTACTACTACTACTACTACTATTACTATTACTACTATTACTATTACTACTATTACTATTACTACTACTATTACTACTATTACTACTACTATTACTACTACTACTACTATTACTACTACTATTGTTACTACTACTATTATTACTACTATTGTTACTACTACTACTACTACTACTACTACTACTATTACTACTACTATTACTACTACTATTACTACTATTACTACTACTATTACTACTACTACTACTACTACTATTACTACTACTACTACTATTACTACTACTACTATTACTACTATTACTACTACTACTACTACTACTATTACTACTACTACTACTACTACCACTACTACTACTACTACTACTACTACTACTACTACTACTACTACTACTACACCGCCACGGGTGACCGAGTTCGTTTAGACGCGGACTCGTGAGCGGGAGGTCTGGGGTTCGAATCCCAACAGGACCGTCCTCCTTGACTGGAGGTTTTTCCAGGTTTTCCTCAGTCCTCATAAATAGCAAATGCCGGGGAGGTACGCTAAACTTAGGCCTGGAACGCCTCCTTCCTTAAAAAAAAAAAATCCTTTCCCAATTTATCATTTCATCTCATGTATCATCAGTGTTCATCGCCTGTGGTGCCTCAGTAGTAAAAACGGAGGTTAAACACTACTAAAAAATACTACTACTTGTAAGCATGGTGCTATTACGACAGCGCGTTGAGGATAGAAAATATTTTGCACCCGTAATCTATGACAGAGCGTTAACACCTCTAGTACCGTAATCAATATACAAGTATTATAACTATCTCGTGTTCAGCACTGTCAATGGTTGTTACAATACTTTCAGTGGTTAGACGTGTGAATTTTTGCATCTCAGCTATCCTACATACATAAAATTTATTCTGGTTGAAGAGTGGAAAGATCGAAGGTTTTCTGCTGCCTTAATTCACCTTAATTGTTATTTCTAGCAGTATATCGGGGCGACATACAAGCATATCTTGTTTCTTTCTCCCCATTGTGGGAATAAGCCCATTAACCTAAATGAACAATAGGAAGAAATAAAGTCACAGGTTAATAAATTATATATATATATATATATATATATCGTTTAATTTGTGTTCCCGCATTTTACTTCTTCTTCGGGAAGTTCTGCGTATGCTGCAGTGTGACTAAATTCGAAACATAATACGATGTAAATTCAATTTTGAACAAGATGCGAAAGCGCTTCTGCCAAAGTACACCAGATCGATACCAGCCTTAAAATTTGTTTAATCATTTCGGAGTCAATGTAAAAATTCAGTGATAGATAACAGGCTGACATAACGAAATATTAGATGACAATTTGCGTTTCTATCTATTTCACTGCCTTTTTTTCTTCAAGTTGGTTACATATACATGTCTTCGCATTGTACATAAAGGCATCAGAGCTGTTTGTGAAGTGATAAAGTATATTGTAGTTATAATACCGTAAACATAGTTTTAAGCTGTCCAAATATTTGCTAATTTACTCAATAAAAAGACTGTGGAAAATGATGTAACGTTCACAAAGTGAACCTGTAGTGCGGTAGGAATACCAACCAGGCGAAACAGACCCAAGTCGTTTGCAGTGATTGGAGTGATCAAATATCTCTTAGCTTTTAGCCCGTACAATTTAAAGCACTTAAAAATGCCTTTAATATGTGTGTCAGAGCAGAATGTATTTGCAAAAATAAGCATACAGCTGTAAACTAAGCGAATTCCTCACCGAGTTGAATAACTTTTAATAAAAAAGAATATAAAACCAAATTAGGCATTATTAATCAATGAAATTAAATAAGTTATTGCATTACTGTGTGGTATTAGAGAAATAAAATTAACAGATAAGGCATGACACCAGATAAGGATTTTGTGAGGGCTCCTTATCGGTGAGGCCAGAAACTTATGGACCTATAATGGAGCATCAGTCATGAGGTGGTTACGTTATGGAGAGATTCCTGCTATAGTTAGAAGATATTGACACGTGCTGAAGGCTGAATCAGGTACTTAAACAGTGTATCTGATAAAATTAGCAGTATGAATATTCCTAGCTCAAGTAACATAACAAGAAAGCCGGGTGGCAGAGGTCGTAAAGGCGTGGATTCGTGAGCGGGATTTCTGTGGTTCGATTCCCACCAGGACCGTCCCTGACTGAAGATTTTGCAGTTTTTCCTCAGTGAAATTTTTTCTTAAATGAAAAATGCCAGGGAGGTACTCCAAACTTAGGCATGGAACGTTTCCTTCCTTTAAAAAAATGCTTTCCCAGTTTATGATTTCATCTCGTATATCATTAGTAGGTAAACCGGTCGTTAAACAATGTTTTGAAAGAAGTCAGGCTAACTGCAGCTGTTGACATTGTACCAAAGGAATTATGATGACCTCACCGTTTCCCTGTATGAGCCAAGCAGAATCGCAGGTGAATGTTCTGGAAGTTAGCAATGATGTAAGACAAACACGCAGCTCTATTTAAAGAGATATTTCATGTAAGCCGTTTAATCTAATTGAATTCGACAAATGTGAAAATTACGAGGTTTTTAACCATATGTGGGAAAGATGAGCTGAAATAACGCAATCCTGCATTTGACATACTTCGCATTTAAAGACATTCCTATTAAGCCCTTTTCTCCCCCCCCCCCCACCCTTCCCACTTTGTCGCAAACGACACTGATAACCAAACATATAAGTTTTGGAAGAAGCAGAACAAACTTTTTGACCTTTTCATGTTTTGTACATGTCGCCATTTCAATTCCCCTCAAAGCTCCAGGGCATGTTTATTACCTAACACTTTAATCTTTCCACCTGTGAGGCACTTCCTTTATCCGATTTGCTCTCATGTTCATTTTTCTAGAGTACACTTTACCCTCTCCTTAAGATACCGCCATGAGTGGCTGAGACCGTTAAAGCGAGGACTAGTGAGCGGGAGGTCCTGGGTTCGAATCCCGCCAGGATCGTCCTCCCTCACAGAGGTTTTTTCCACGTTTTCCTCAGTCTTCATAAATAGCAAATGCCGGGGAGGTACCCTAAACTTAGGCCTGGAACGTATCCTTCCTTAAAATTAAATCCTTTCCCAATTTATCATTTCATCTCATGTATCATCAGTGTCCACCGCCTGTGGTGCCTCGGTAGTAAAAATATGCGTTAAACACGAATCACGGCGGGGTGGGTGGGCGGGGGGCAGCAAATTTCCAACTGATGGGTCCAGGTGATGGAAACAAAAGTCAAACAACATTGAAGTAACTTCATCAGCTCTCTTTATTACTATGGTATTATTGTAGATATTTTACAGAGCACTCTCGTTGTTTCCCCCTGGACACTTTTTTCTATGCTGATTTTTATGGACTACGTGTGTATGAATGGTTGCAATGTAATACTACACACCTACAACCCATTGGTACCAAAATCTCAAATTTCACTAAAGATGGACTTAGATTGTTTTTCCCCTGTACCCTTCAGATGCATCATTTCGTTGATCAGTACCGCCCTCTCTTTTATGTAAGGTCTTTTATTGAATTCTTTGCATACAATCTGTCTCCTTGAAAATTTCACATATTACAGTGTTTAGTAATTATTTTAAGATGACATTCTTGACTCATTTTGAGGGGTATATTTAAATCTAATTCTTTCTTCTTCATCTTCTTTTACAATTCTCTTACTTTTTGATCTTCATACATATTTTCTTCCCAAGTTTCTTAAATATTCCCTTTTGTTTTTGCTTACAGTTCTAGCACAGATTTCGTTTATCTGTCTGGCTCTATCATCAAATTTGATAAAAAAAGTCTACTTGGCGACGCTTTCATGCGGTCTGGATCCTTACAGTTGTCATCGGATCCAAAACCGCTCTCTGAGGAAGACGAAGGGAATTGAAGATAATGAAGATGAGCAGATACTGGAAGTTTGAGAATCTGGCGAACTTTCTTTCAAAGGCACATTATCAAGCTTTGGCGCCCCGGAAGCAGTTTCCATTACCAGGAAATGACTCAACAATGGAGACAGCAGGCGGTCTGTTCTCTGTATCACCGTCTGATAAAACTCATTTTCAAAGTTGAATTAATCTAAATAGTACTGTTGTTGATTTAGTTTATTTACGGACGCTCTTTAACATCTCAGGTCATCAGCGTCCCATTCAATTCAGGGCGTGAAACGGCCGACACATTTTTCAGGCTTGAGGTTCTTTTTCGTGCCGTAAATGTACGACACGGGACCCACGGCTTTACTTCTTCTTCGAAGGAAGACATACTTAAGATTTTAACGCCCGAAAAAATCCATCGGTCCTGGTCGGGATCGAACCCGCGATCTTGGGTTTAGGAAGCAAGTGTGGTTACTACTACACCACCATGACAGACACAAGAGAGGCTATCAAATCTGTTCTTTTACTTTAACTCAAAGCTGTGAACTGCAAATGAGAAATAAATTGTCACAACTTTAAAAATAAATGTCGAAGAGTTTTAATCAAAATATCATTCTTGAGAATAATGACATAAACCTCACATATTAAATACTCAATTTTTAAGAAAACCGATTTATTCTGAAGTAATTGAAAAAGTAAGAAAATTGGGCCTTACATGCCATAATTCTATCTACAAAGTCACATAACACGTAAAAATCATTTTTCTATATGCTTACCTTCTTTGTGAAAAGGAAAAGTTTTCGAGTTGTGCGTCTCTTTGGAATGAATGCATTAGAACCCTTTTCCGGATGAGTTGGCAGGCAGGTACTTGCAGCGGAAGGATGTTGCCCTGTAACGGCACTTTCTTGGCATTCCTCTCTGAAGTTATTTTGCCAATTGGAAGAGATGACCATTTGGACAGATTGAAGTTTAAAAGCAACGATTTCTGGGTTGTGTCGCTTGTTCATGATTGTGCCAAAAATAATAATTATTGTAATATAAAGTAAATCATTATATATATCACAATATTCTGCGTTTAGGTTGCTTTCTGATTGTGTTAATTAGAACTACCTATGCGAAAAGATATTGTGGCCACTTGATCTGTCCAATTCACGACACAAAGTTTGTGATTACTGCAACAGTTCGCCATCACGAATGAGCTTGTTTTGATTTTTACATTTTCTAATGCCAGGTGAATCACCTGCCCTATTTTTTCGAATTTATGCAACACGCTAATTGACAGATGCGCCTTGGGTCTATCTTAACCGTTTCATTAAATACCTAACACATATACGCAAACAGAAGACTGCTTGAAAACTCAGTGAATAAATGGCTTAAGGGACAGAAAGCACTTGCGATGTAAATGCATTCCAAAAACATAGATGGTACTCTCTCCCTGAGAACTGCACCAGTTTCTATACGTTTTATTGTGATGTATACATTCTTACCAACCCCATGGAAAATCCCATTGAACGAGCCACCTATCATATACATCAAATATCAAAGTTATTTAAAACAGAATGGTGCATCTATGCAAAGCAGAAAGTAATGGATATTGTACAGTCACATAGATTATAAATAAACTATTTATTCAACTCTGGCATAATCTACGACATATAAGCCGCAATAGCTGGTGTCAAGTTAATATTGACGAGTTTAAAAACAACATTAAAGAGTTATTCTATCTAAGTAAAGCTGCGAGGCGTGAGCACAGCTCCCGCACAGATTTGCAATTTAATAGGTGATTGTTGGAGTGGTCGAGTGAAATCATATGCGGTCCTTTAGTTACTTTTTCGACCAATGATGTATTACAAAACAAAAGTTATTGTATAAACATAATTAACAAATTACATGGAACGGGTGAAAATGCTTCAAGCCTTTTGCTGCCATATAAGAGAGTAGGTCTTTAAGAGTCCGGCCCCACCGATAAGGATTATCGCCTTCACAAAACCCTTATCTGGGGTCATACTTTATCTGTTTAGTAAATAATTAGAGCTGTAACTGTTCAGTTGTTCAGATATAGTTGCACAAAGAAGGCTATGTGTAGAAAATTGTGACATGTTCAAAATGGAGTGTCGAGGTGATATTAACTTCTTCACAAAAGAAGGACTTACTCCAAATGAAATTAAACAGCGATTGGACGGTGTATATGGGGAAGCATCCCTCTCATATTGTACCCTAAAAGAATGGTCCAAACTTTTTCGAATGGGTCAAGAAAGCATTGAACACGAAGAGCGTGCAGGTTGGCCCTTGGAGATGCTCACTCCTGGAGACGTCGCTCTTGTGGAAGAAAAAATTGTGGAAGACCGGCGACTCAAAGCTACAGAAGTAGCAGAAAGATTGGGACTTTCTACAACAACAGTCCTTCGAATTATTCATGAACATTTAAACATGAATAAGGTTAGTGCAAGATGGGTGCCTAGACTTCTTTTCTCAATTCAAAAGAGTCAACGAGTCATCTGTTGTCAGACATTTTTTGGAGATCTGCCGTGGCAACCAGGGAGAGAAGTTCTACAAACCATTGTTATAGGAGATGAAACTATAGTCATCTACTATGATCTCTTGTCCTAAAGAGATTCAATGGAGTGACTAAACCTGGTGAAGCACCGAGCAAAAGCAAGAAACTTGTTCGGGGAACGTTGCCAGGAAGAACATCAACTACAGTTTCGTTTCGAAGATTGAAAGGCGCCTCCGTGAAAAAGGGTCAATCAAAAGATCACCACCTGTTAGGATGCCCCTGTTAAGTTATCATCTCCCTAGAACACTTGTGTCTTAAGTAGGAGCAGATGAGTGGAAACAAGGAAATCCGATTGTGACTTTAATTAAAGTAGAAGGCGATTATCTTAATACATGAGGTAAGGGAAGTGCATCATGGTTGTCAGCGGCGTATTGCAGTGACATTCTAAACATAAGTGCCCTTATACCTTCGTTCTTTAAATACAGCCACTCATTTTCCTACAATATCACTGTTAAATGATTTATTGGGTCTTTCAAAGAACAAGTTCTCCACAAGGATTTTCCTCACATGTATTATAAAGCTGAAGTTTACAAGTTAAATGACCACCGCGTTGGTCTAGTGGCTAGCATTCTGACTGCTGGCAGGGAAACCCGGGTTCGATTTCCGGTACCTGCTTAGGCTTTTCTAAGTTGTGAAGGTCTGGAACGGGGTCCACTCAGCCCCGTGAGGACAATTGGAAACCTGCCTGATGGAGACGTGCCGATCTCCGATCACGAAAGCAGCTTGATAGGCTACCAGCGGACTTGCGGATCACATGCCCCCCTGCAACACTGCCCTCTATCAATGAAGTCGTAAGACGGAGATAAAGGAAGCAGAGGTCACTGCGGCAGACCAAACATCACCCCTGGCTATAGCGCCAAATGAGAAGAACATGATATGGGAATAAGGATTGTCACACTTCAGAAATGTTGCAGTGTACGAATGAAGAGATTCATAAAGTGCCGTTTTATAACTGACTTCTTACTGGCAAAAATATCCTCTTTTCTTTGACTGATTAATAACTGCATTGTAACCAACTCTGAAATCTCAAGCTATTTGGAGATCAAAAGATGCCGACATGAGAAAAGAAATGAAGATATATATTAATTTCCAGTTATTAGTAACTTATTAACATGTGATAAGTATTCAGTACCAATTAACTAAAAAATAAATACTTTGGTTCCTACCTACTTCTTGCACACTGAAAAGTGAGCATACATAATCGTAAATATCTTCTGTACTTCTACGTCTAATGTGCACAGGCACATTTAGTGGCGTTGTGGATTAAATGATTGCTATAATTTCCTTAAAATATTTTATTCGTTATCATTCACACAAAAACTTTAATCATACAATGAATAAAAAAAAATCACTGGGCATGAACCTCAAAATGCTACAAGGAAGCGGAATAGCAGTGGATTCAAAATATATATATATATATATATATATATATATATATATATACATATTAGCGGCCAAGAGATAAAATCATTTAAATGGATGCTGCATATATGTATAAATAAATTGCATTATTCCTTAAATACAAGAGCTATGCGCCCGTATAACAACAACACGGACTACAGGAATTAGAACATTTCAGTCAAATAGAAGAACTCCCGTATATTACGGCAGAGTTGGCCCTGTTGAAATTTATCCAGAGAATTCAAGATCACTTCAACTGCTAACTGCGCTGTAAGAAAGAATATCGCATATATGTTGTCCAAATTGACTGACTGACTGACCTTGGCCTTTAGAGGCGGTGCTTTGCAGGTTTACGCCACTCAATTGATTCTCTTTTGGACAAGGGATCATAGTAGAGGACCACAGTTTCATCTCCTGTAACAATGCTTTGCAGAACTTCTCTCTCGTTGCGGCAGAGCTTCAAAAATGTCTAACAACAGATCACTCGTAGCTGCTTTTGGACTGAGGAAAGAAGTCTAGGTACCCATCTTGCACTAACCTTATTCATGTTTAAATGTTCATGAATAATTCGAAGGTCTGTTATTCTACAAACGCCCAACTTTGCTGCTATTTCTGTAATTTCTAGCCGCCGGTCTTCCATAATTTCTCCTTCCACAAGAGCGATGTTTTCAGGAGTGAGCACCTCCAAGGGCCAACCTGCACGCTCTTCGTCTTCAATGCTTTCTCAACCCATTCGAAGAAGTTAGGCCTATTCTTTTACGGTAGAATATGAAGGGGATGCTTCCCCATAAAACCGTCCAATCGCTGTTTAATTTCATATGGAGTAAGTCGTTTTTTTGTGAAGAACTTAATAACAGCTCACATGTCCAATCTTCTACACATAGCTTTCTTTATGGAACTATATCTGAACAAGTGAACACAGCGGAGCAGAAGTTACAGTTGTAATTATTTACTTAACAGATAAGGCAAGACACCATATAAGGATTTTGTGAAGGTAATAAGCCTTATCGGCGAGGCCGGAAACTTATGGACCTACCCTCGTATATTTGAGATCCACTTCTCACATAGAACGTACTTCGAAGATCGTGTAGCAAACATAATGTAGATAATTCTTTTAACTCTGCGCATATACGCTACGCTCATTCGTTCAAAACCACATTTTGAATTGGAAAATATTTGCACAGTAATTTCGTGAAATAAATGATGAAACAGCACAAAGCGGCATAAAAGTAGTTAGCAAACAAGTATATTGACGGGTTACATGACATCACCTCACGATATGATTTCATCTCCACAATAAACAAGTGTCAACATGACTTCATCGCAGCAACAAATCAGTTTCGACACCTGTGCACACATTTTACTACAGATATGCAACTCAGTGTCAATAACCGGTGACTGCATTGAGCGCCAATTTTTGTTAAGTACCCCCGGCGATGCGAAAACTAAAATTCGTGGCGAGCGATGCCATAACTAGCCACGGGAGGTCGGCAATGCAGGCCTTACTAGATTTATTTGTTTGTTTATTTGTTCTTTTGTTTTACTTTTAGTTTCCATCTTCTTTTTTTCGGAGAAAATAAGTCATTGTTTAGCTTTCACCGAACTCCAGAAACCAGCGACAAAACTGCCGATAGCCTGAAAAATGAAATACAATTTGACTAGCAAATTTTGCTGGCTGTTAAAGATCGGATTTTTGCGTCTTGTATTTCACTCTTCAGACTGTTGGCGGTTCTGTACCTGGTTGTTTAAGTTGGGTGAGAGCTGAACAATGACTTGGTTTCACCGAAAAAGAAAGCAAAATAAATAGTGAGATAACCTGTCAAGTACCCATAGACATGGTTTCTCGTGCTGCCATCTACAATATGACATTGCACCACAAAGTTCATTTTTAAAATCTGTCAGTAATTCATCTTCTTAACCCAATTCTAAGCAGGTAGGATATATAAAGTAAAATGTAACGTTATTCTTTGTAAACAGCCGGTACATAACCTAAAAATGTAAACTGTTCATATATAATGAAGATTGTTAAAAATGTAAGTAAATAAACTCCTTAATGACAATGTACTATTACGAGGTGGTGTACATAATGTTCGGGACTGGTGGTGCCATCTTGACTGTAGATGCAGTAGAGTTTTGTACCGCTAGGTGGCAACTCAAGCACATCTAATGAGTGTGTGTTTATAGTTTCATGCAGTTGGGTAGATGTGTTGAGACTCTATAGTACTTTTCATGATACTCTGTGTGTAGTGTGTGGCGATTTTACGGTTGATCCAAGATTGGAACAGAAAGTGTGCAAATCTCGGTGAAAATGCTGCGGAGACCCTCACCATGATTCAACAAGAATTTGGGGGACAAAGCATGAGCCGTACAGGTGGTTTGAGTGCCATGCTCGATTCAGGGCCGGCCGTACCTCTATTGAAGACGATGCTCACACCTATAGGCCCATCAGCTGCACAACGCCTGGCATTGCTGCCAAAGTTCAACACCTCGTTCCTGAGGTTCCGGAACTTCGTCAGGCCGTATCCGATGACCCAACCTTCTTGTCCAGGGTAAACACCGGCGACGAGAGCTGGATGTACGCTTATGACCCTGAGACAAAACAACAATCCTCCCAGTGGAAGAGCCCGAACTCACCAAGACAAAAAAAAAGCGAGACAAGGGAAGTGCAAAGTCAAGAGCATGTTCCTCGTTTTCTTTGATACCAAGGAGATGGTGCACAAAGAATGCGTCCTACCAAATCAAACAGTGAATTCCACGTACTACTGTCGCGCTTTGCGACGCCTCCGTGATAATTTGCGGAGACGACGGCCCGAACTTTGGCGACAAGGGAACTGACTGTTGCATCACAATAATGCGCCCTGTCACAATTCCTTGTTCACCAGGAGCTTTTTGACGAAAAACAACATGGCGGTTGTTCCCCACCCGCCGTTCTCTCCAGATTTGGCACCCTGGGATTTTGCTCTATTCCCCAAACTGAAAACTCAAGATGAAAGGACGTCGGTTCGACACAATTGAGAGGATTCAAGAAGAAACGGTGTCTGTGCTAAACACCTCAAAGACATGACTTCCAAGATGCACTTAGAAAATGGCAGAATCGCTGGGATCGGTGTATACGTGTGGAAGGGAACTACTCCGAGGAGGACGAGGTCATTGGTATCAAATTAAGTTTTTGATCAGATGGCAGGACCAGTCCCGAATATTCTGCAAACCACCTCGTATTGAAGATTATAACATGCAAAAATAACACCCCGTCCTCCAGATAGCATTTACATTGTGAAGAACTAATGTTGTGTATAGTTTTAAAACAATTCCTGAACTTTAAACAATTCCTTGTTGTCTGCCCTGGTGTTGCGCCCCAACACAGCGCACTTCTGTTTTAACAAATAATGGTACATTTTTACCTTTGCCCACTTTGTAATGAAACTGAAATAATGCTTCTGTGATTCCCATGCATCCCAACAACCACCGCGATATCAACACATGACGTAATAATGCGCACTTCTTTGTTTCTGAACTGCAAATAACAACTTTCAAAGAGATTCTGCATTAAATTATTAGGCCTTATTTCTATTTGCCAACTCTAAAGCACATATTGATGAAAAGTCTGTTCCTATCAGGTGAAATAAGTTTAAACACGGGTTAAATTTGCAGCTGTAGCGTCCTCATACATCTGTTGGAGTTGTCAAACAACTGAGCAGAGAGCGAATCCAAGATTTGCGGCGTTCACAAGAGGTTCCAAGGTCACCAATCCAGTTGCACAGCACGCCTGTGCATGACATCACCGCCCCACATGATGTCATCTCCACAATAAACAAGTTTTCAGCATGATCTCATCGCAACAAATAACATTTGACACGTGCGCATGACATCATTGCAGTGTCAACCTCTATCAGTCCATGCAATCACTGATCCACCTCCCATTGTCATAGTATGTTTAATTTTTCTTATATGCAATTTAGTTACGTGTAAGCCTTAATGCAATAAACACAGCAAACACTGACGCCTAACATTTATCAGTTTCAATTACATAGCTGCGCGAGGATTGCCGACCGCATCCTCTTGCCGTGTTTCGGCAAAGAAATCTTCCCCTTGTATCCCCCTTCCCAACAAATCTACATCGTTATCGTATGATATCGCCTGCCTTCGGAGCATACGGCACTAACGCACCTTGCGCCATTACAAATTGTGTATCAATAAATAACCCACATAGTTGAACCGGAGCTATCGTCTGACATCAACAGTTACGTAAGCGCACTGCCAACAAACCCCTACAGCTAAATCATCCTCATGGTGCACCAGTCACGAACGGCAGCGGAGAAAACTGAACCCAGTTGCAGTCAATCAATGTATTCAAATAATTTTCACGTTGTTCATGTCGGCCTGGTGACTATTTTTGTTAGAGCGTCGTGCTAACAACGCGAACGTAGTGAGTTCGATTCTTTCTTGTTTTCTTTTCTTTTCTTTCTTTCTTTCTTTCTTTCCTTTCTATCTTTCTTTTTTTTTTTTTTGTTTCTTTTGTTTTTTTTTAAATCTGCATAATTTGTCTTTTTTTTTTTCTTTTTTGCTGTAGTAAACGATAGCTTACAATGCATAGGTTGCAATTTTATTTTTATTTCCGGTATGTTGCAAATTTAGGTTAGGTTAGGTTTAAAAAATGTAAAAGTTATACTGTTGTCGCATAGGTTGTACATTTAAGTTAGCTTAGCTTATGTTAAAATATATCCAATTTTGTTCTTTTAAAATGATAATTCTTTTCCCGTAACAATTCTTTACTTTAACTTTCACATTGCTACGTTACAGTTAACGTGCATTGTTATTGAATGCATTTCGTTGTCTGGAACAAGAGAAGAGGTGCTGTTTAACGAATTAAGAGGCGCGTAGTAAAGTTCCAGCCATGACTTGCCGAATTGAACCTACCAACCTTGGAAATTATATAAGCGAAAGACCGGTGTAGACATTGGCCACTGCATCAAAGTCTCTGGACGTTACGCTTCCCTGCATCAGTTCAGGGTCTGTCATGAAAAAACGAGAAAACCGTCAAGGCTAAAATAGACTTACTGGTGCGGACATTTGCACTTCATCTTCGTTACCAAAATGGACGAGCTCCTTGCGCCCAGACGTCCGCGATGTCTTCAAGCAAAGAAAAACCGTGTTAACATAACAAAACGGAATTCACACAATCAGAAAATGATGAGCACTAATCATCTTAGACTTTTACAGTTACAACAGTTGCTCAAAATGCCCATCATCGGCTTCGATACACTTCTGAGTACGCTGATCTACTGATTGAGCAACGTTTGCGAAAGTGCCCTCAGTGCTGCCAGGTTTTCTACGGTATACAACATCCTTAACAATTCCCATATATAGAAGTCCAACGGAGTTTGATCCGTAGAACGCGGTGTAAACTCAATCGGATCTCTTCATCCTATCCAGTGCGCGGGGCTTGTTGCTGTGCGAGGTCTCCCCCCTTGTGAACATCGCATTCGGTACCATGAGTCTCAAATTTGTCTCGAATGCGTGCGATTGTTACTTGCCTTGGCAGTTCTGTTCTGTACACACGTCTCCATTGCCTTTGAACTTCAATAACATTCTCGGTTTTCCAAATTCACTTTGAAATTGCTTTCCGTTGTTCAAACGATAATCTTGGTCCGTTTTGTTGTAACTACGCTATCATAACGTAATGTGAGTCATGTCTGTTTACAGAACATCATACTACACATTACGGTTGTTTTTCGGTCCAACTATGAAATATATTAAAAAGATATCTACTATAAAAGTTATGATTCTCTCGGTATATATCAATGTATCCACTACTAAACGCTTATTTGCTAACAATTGAAAGTCGTATTTCTCTCAAGGTATATAATTATAACCATCATTATAAATGACGAAAATTTTATTTTTTCAGCAATGTCCATACCTTTAGAGTATTTTGTTTGAAATTTTATTGGTTGAGGCTATTTCAAAGCAAGGGAAGCATCACAAATTTGTATTACAGAAATGGAATTTCCCAGCGCTCTAAAACATTATCACAGCTTTCTTACCTGCTATGTTACAATAGGCCCGGTTGTGTTGATTTTTATCTTTTCAATAAGCATCCTAAACATTACATCTATGTCAGCGTTGCCAACCATACGGACTATATGTGCCGTATAAGTACAGTAATTTCTTGGACTATACGCCTGCTGGGTCTGTTTCTGGGCCTTTTTTGAATGATGTTTAACGCCTGTTTTTACTACTGAACACCACATGCGGTAGACACTGATGATACATGAGATGAAATTACATATTGCAAATTTCCAGGTGATGGAAACAAAAGTCAAACAACATTGAAGTAACTTCATCAGCTCTCTTTATTACTATGGTATTATTGTAGATATTTTACAGAGCACTCTCGTTGTTTCCCCCCTGGACACTTTTTTGTATGCTGATTTTTATGGTCTACGTGTGTTTTTTTCCCTGTATGAATGTTTGGAATGTAATACTACACACCTACAACCCATTGGTACCAAAATCTCTAATTTCACTAAAGATGGACTTAGATTGTTTTTCCCCTGTATCCTTCAGATGCATCATTTCGTTGATCAGTACCGCCCTCTCTTTTATGTAAGGTCTTTTGTTGAATTCTTTGGATACATTCTGCCTCCTTGAAAATTTCACATATTACAGTGCTTAGTAATTATTTTAAGATGACATTCTCGATTCATTTTGGGAGGTATATTTAAATCTAATTCTTTCTTCTTCATCTTCTTTTACAATTCTCTTACTTTTTGATCTTCATACATATTCTCTTCCCAAGTTTCTTAAATATTCCCATTTGTTTTTGCTTACAGTTTTAGTACAGATTTCGTTTATCTGTCTGGTCTCTATCATCAAATTTGATAAAAAAATTCTACTTGGCGACGCTCTCTGAGGAAGACGAAGGAATTGAAGATAATGAAGATGAGCGGCTACTGAAAGTTTGAGAATCTGGCAAACTTTTTTTTAAAGGCACATTATCAAGCTTTGGCGCCCCGGAAGCAGTTTGCATTACCAGGATATGACACAACATTGGAGACAGCAGGCGGTCTGTTCTCTGTATCACCGCCTGATAAGAGTCATTTTCAAAGTTGAATTAATGGAAATAGTACTGTTGTGGATTTAGTTTATTTACGGACGTTCTTTAACATCTCAGGTCATCAGCGTCCCATTCGATTCAGGGCGTGAAACGGCCGACAAATTTTGCTCAGAGGCCTCTTCTTTCAGGCTTGAGGTTCTTTTTCGTGCCGTAAATGTACGACACGGGACCCACGACTTTACTTCTCCTCCAAAGTAAGCCATACTTATGATTTTAACGCCCGAAAAAATCCATCGGTCCTGGTCGGGATCGAACCCGCGATCTTGGGTTGAGGAAGCAAGTGTGGTTACCACTATACCACCAGGACCGACACAAGAGAGGCTATCGAACCTGTTCTTTTACTTTAACTCAAAGCTGTGAACTACAAATGATAAATAAAGTGTCACAACATTAAAATAAACGTCTAAGAGTTTTAATCAAAATATCATTCCTGAGAATAATGACGTAAACCTCACATATTAAATACTCAATTTTTAAGAAAACCGATTTATTCTGAAGTAATTGAAAAAGTAAGAAAATTGGGCCTTACATGCCATAATTCTATCTACAAAGTCACATAACACGTAAAAATCAATTTTCTATATGCTTACCCTCTTTGTGAAAAGGAAAAGTTTTCGAGTTGTGCGTCTCTTTGGAATGAATGCATTAGAACCCTTTTCCGGATGAGTTGGCAGGCAGGTACTTGCAGCGGAAGGATGTTGCCCCGTAACGGCACTTTCTTGGCATTCCTCTCTGAAGTTTTTTTGCCAATTGGAAGAGTTGACCTTTTAGAAAGATTGAAGTTTAAAAGCAACGATTTCTGGGTTGTGTCGCTTGTTCATGATTGTGCCAAAAACAATAATTATTATAATATAAAGTAAATCATTATTATATCATAATATTCTGCGTTTAGGTTGCTTTCTGATTGTGTTAATTAGAACTACCTATGTGAAAGATATTGTGGCCACTTGATCTGTCCAATTCACGACACAAAGTTTGTGATTACTGCAACCATTCGCCATCACGTTTTGATTTTTACATTTTCTAATGCCAGGTGAATCACACATGTCCTATTTTTTCGAATTTATGCAACACGCTAATTGACAGATGCGCCTTGGGTCTATCTTAACCGTTTCACTAAATACCTAACACATATACGCAAACAGAAGACTGCTTGAAAACTCAGTGAATAAATGGCTTAAGGGACAGAAAGCACTTGCGATGTAAATGCATTCCAAAAACATAGATTTTACTCCCTCCCTGAGAACTGCACCAGTTTCTATACGTTTTATTGTGATGTATACATTCTTACCAACTCCATGGAAAATCCCATTGAACGAGCCACCCATCATATACATCAAATATCAAAGTTATTTAAAACAGAATGGTGCATCTATGCAAAGCAGAAAGTAATGGATATTGTACAGTCACATAGATTATAAATAAACTATTTATTCAACTCTGGCATAATCTACGACATATAAGCCGCAATAGCTGGTGTCAAGTTAATATTGACGAGTTTAAAAACAATATTAAAGAGTTATTCTATCTAAGTAAAGCTGCGAGGCGTGAGCACAGCTCCCGCACAGATTTGCAATTTAATAGGTGATTGTTGGAGTGGTCGAGTGAAAATCATATGCGGTCCTTTAGTTACTTTTTCGACCAATGATGTATTACAAAACAAACGTTATTGTATAAACATAATTAACAAATTACATGGAACGGGTGAAAATGCTTCAAGCCTTTTGCTGCCATATAAGAGAGTAGGTTTTTAAGATTTCGGCCCCACCGATAAGTATTACCGCTTTCACAAAACCCTTATCTGGTGTCATACCATGTCTGTTTAGTAAATAATTGCAGCTGTAACTGTTCAGTTGTTCAGATATAGTTGCATAAAGAAGGCTATGTGTAGAAAATTGTGACATGTTGAAAATGGAGTGTCGAAGTGATATTAAGTTCTTCATAAAAGAAGAACTTACTCCAAATAAAATTACACGACGATTGGACGGTGTATATGGGGAAGCATCCCCCTCATTTTCTACCGTAAGAGAATGGGTAAAAAATTTTCGAATAGGTCGAGAAAGCATTGAAGACGAAGAGCGTGATAGGTCGGCCCTTGGAGGTGCTCAGTCCTGAAAACGTCGCTCTTGTGGAAGGAGAAATTATGGAAGACCGGCGACTCAGAGTTACAGAAATAGCAGCAAGGTTGGGCCTTTCTATAACAACAGTCCTTCGAATTATTCATGAACAATTAAACACGAATAAGGTTAGTGCAAGATGGGTACCTAAACTTTTTTTCTCAGTTCAAAAGCATCAACGAGTCATCTGTAGTCAGGCATTTTTGGAGATCTGCCGTGGCAATGAGAGAGAGAATTTCTGCTAACCAATATTACAGATGAAACTGTGATCCTCTACTATGATCCCTTGTTCAAAAGAGAATCAATGGAGTGACTAAACCTGGCGAAGCACCGAGCAAAAGCAAGAAACTTGTTCGGGGAACGTTGCCAGGAAGAACATCAACTACAGTTTCGTTTAGAAGACTGAAAGGCGCCTCCGTGAAAAATTGTCAGTCAAAAGATCGCCACCTGTTAGGATGCCCCTGTTAAGTTATCATCTCCCTACAGCACTTGTGTCTTAAGTAGGAGCAGATGAGTGCAAACAAGGAAATGCGTTAATTAAAATAGAAGGCGATTATCTTAATACATGAGGTAAGAGAAGTGAATCATGGTTGTCAGCGGCGTATTGCAGTGACATTCTAAACATAAATACCTTATACCTTCGTTCTTTAAATACAGCCACTCATTTTCCTACAATATCACTGTTAAATGATTTATTTGATCTTTGAAAGAACAAAGTTCACCACAAGGGTTTTTCTCACATGCATTGTAAAACTGAAGCTTACAAGTTAAATAACCATCGTGTTTGTCTAGTGGCTAGCATTG
Organism: Metallyticus violacea; assembly: GCA_030762175.1. Taxonomy (NCBI): domain Eukaryota; kingdom Metazoa; phylum Arthropoda; class Insecta; order Mantodea; family Metallyticidae; genus Metallyticus; species Metallyticus violacea. The sequence goes on along the minus strand of CM060831.1, from coordinate 83,142,715 downwards.
CTGACTGCTGGCAGGGAAGCCCGGGTTCGATTTCCAGCACCTGCTTAGGAATTTTTCTAAGTTAGGGAGATCTGGAACGGAGTCCACTCAGCCTCGTGAGGACAATTGGGAAGCTGCCTGATGGAGAGGTGGCGATCTCCGATCGTGAAAGCCGGTGATAGGCGACCGGCGGACTTGTTGATCACATGCCCTGCTGCAACACTGCCCTCTATCAATGAAGTCGTAAGACGAAGATAAAGGAAGCAGAGGTCATGCGGCAGACCAACGAACACTCCTCGCTATAACGCCAAGTGAGAAGAACATGATATGGGAATAAGGATTGTCACACTTCAGAAATGTTGCAGTGTACGAATAAAGAGATTCATAGAAGTAAATAAAGTTAGTATGTGCCGTTTTATAACTGACAGAGCCTGACTTCTTCGTATCTTACTGGCAAAAATATCCTCTTTTCTCTGACTGATTAATAACTGCATTGTAACCAACTCTGAAATCTCAAGGTAGTTGGAGATTCGAAGATGCTGACATGAGAAAAAAAATTTTTAGATATGTATTAATTCCCAGTTTTTAGTAAACTATCAACAGCTGATAAATATTCAGTACCTATAAGCCTATATATATATATTACTTTAGTTCCTACCTATTTATAGGACACTGAAATTTGACCATACATCATAAACATCATCTTACTTTTCTACGTCTAATGTATCAAGCACATTTAGTGGCGTTGTGGATTAAGCGATTGCTATAATTTCCTTAAAATATTTTATTCGTTATCTTCAAACAAAAATCAAATCATACAATGAATAAAAAAAATCACGAAAATGCTAAAAGGAAGCGGAGTAACAATGGATTCGATATATATATATTTAAATATTAGCGATCCAAGAGATAAAATCATTTAAGTGGATGCTGCATATATATATATATATATATATATATATATAAATTGCATTATTCCTTAAATACAAGAGATATGCGCCCGTATAACAACAACACGGGCGATAGACTAAAAAGTTCAGCCCAATAGAAGAACTCCCGTATATCACGGCAGATATGGCCCTGTTGAAATTTATCCAGAGAATTCAAGATCACTTCAACTGCTAACTGCACTGTAAGAAAGAATATCGCATATATGTTGTCCAAATTGACTGAGTGAGCTTGGCCTTTAGAGGCGGTGCTTCGACTGGTTTACGCCACTCCATTGATTCTCTTTTGCACAAGGGATCACAGTAGAGGACCAAGTTTCATCTACTGTAACAATGATATGCAGAACTTCTCTCTCGTTGCCACGGCAGAGCTTAAAATGTGTCAGACAACAAATGACTCGTTGTTTCTTTTCGACTGAGGAAAGAAGCCTAGGCACTCATTTTGCACTAACCTTATTCTTGTTTAAATGCTCTTGAATAATTCGAAAGGCTGTGTTTTAGAAAGCCCCACTCTTGCTGCTATTTCTGTAACTTTGAGCCGCCAATCTTCCATAATTTCTACTTCCACAATAGCGATGTTTTCAGTAAAACATCGGGCCGACCTGTACGCTCTTCATCTTCAATGCTTTCTCGACCCATTCAAAAAAGTTTGGGCCAATCATTTACGGTAGAATATGAGGGGAATGCTTCCCCATATACACCGTGCAGTCGCTGTTTAATTTCATTTGCAGTAAGTTCTTCTTTTGTGAAGAACTTAATTACAGCCCAACACTACATTTTGAACATCTTCTTCTACATATAGCCTTCTTTTTGCAACTATATCTGAACAACTGAATACAGCGGGGCAGAAGTTACAGTTATAATTATTTACTTAACAGGAAAGGCATGATACCATATAAGGATTTTGCGAAGGTAATAAATCTTATCGGTGAGGCCGGAAACTTATGGACCAACCCTCGTATATTAGAGGTCCACTTCTCACATAGAACGTACTTCGAAGATCGTGTAGCAGATATACGAGTAGATAATTGTTTTTACTCCGCGCATATGTTCAAAACCATATTTTGAATTGGAAAATTTTCTGCACAGTAATTTCGTGAAATAAATCATGAAACAGCACAAAGCGGCAGAAATGCAGTTAGCAAACAAGTATATTGACGGGTTGCATGACATCACCTCACGATATGATATCATCTCCACTATAAACAAGTGTCAACGTGACTTCATTGCAGCAACAAAATTCGGCATGCATCGTTTCTGTCGCCGTAAAATTTGTGCCAAGGATCCTGACTGCTGATCAGAAGGCGCAGCGTGTTGAAGTTTGCCCGGAACTTCCTCAGGCCGTATCAGATGACCCAACCTTCTTGTCCAGGGTCATCACCGGCGACGAGAGCTGGATGTACGCTTATGAACCTGAGACAAAACAACAATCCTTCCTGTGGAAGAGCCCGAACTCACCAAGACAGAAAAAAAAAAAAAAAAACGAGACAAGTGAAGAGGAAAGTCAAGAGCATGCTCCTCGTTTTCTTTGATACCAAGGGGATTGGGCACAAAGAATTCGTCCCACCAAATCAAACAGGTAATTCCACGTACTAATGTGACGTTTTGCGACGCCTCCGTGAAAATGTGCGGAGTCGACGGCCCGAACTTTGGCGAAGAGAGAACTGGCTGTTGCATCACGATAATGCGCCCTGTCTCATTTCCTTGTTCACCAGGAGCTTTTTGACGAAATACAACATGACGGTTGTCCCCCACCAACCGTACTCACTGATTTGGTACCCTGCGGTTTCGCTCTATTCCCCAAACTGAAAATCAAGTTGAAAGGACGTAAAAGGACGTCGGTTCGACCTACTAAGAGGATTGAAGAGGTAACGCTGTCTGTGCTAAACACCCTTAAAGAACTTGACTTCCAAGATGCACTTTGAAAATGGCAGAATCGCTGGGACCGATGTATACGTGGAAGGGAACTACTTCGAGGATGACGCGGTCCTTAGTCCCAAAGTGAGTATTTTGACCAGATGGCAGCACCAGTCCCGAATATTCTGGATACCACCTCGTATTGAAGATTATAAAATGCAAAAATAACACCCCGTCCTCCAGATAGCATTTACATTGTAAAGAACTAATGTTGTGTATAGTTTTAAAACAGACGAACTTTAAACAACTCCTTGTTGTCTCCCCTGGTGTTGCGCCCCGACACGGCGCACTTCTGTTTTACAAATAATGGTACATTTTTACCTTTGCCCAGTTTGTAATGAAAATGAAATAATGCTTCTGTGATTCCCAGGCATCCCAACTAACACCGCGATATCAACACATGACGTAATGACGCACACTTCTTTGTTTCTGAACTGCAATAACAACTTTCAAAGAGATTCTACAATAAATTATTAGGCCTTATTTCTATTTGCCAACTCTAAAGTACATAGGGATGAAAAGTCTGTTCCTATCAGGTGAAACAAGTTTAAACACGGTTTAAATTTGCAGCTGTAGCGTCCTCTTACATCTGTTGGAGTTGTCAAACAACTGAGCAGAGAGCGAATCCAAGATTTGCGGCGTTCACAAGAGGTTCCAAGGTCACCAATCCAGTTGCACCAGCACGCCTATGCATGACATCACCGCCCCACATGATGTCATCTCCACAATAAACAAGTCTCATCGCAACAAATAAGTTTTGACAGGTGCGCATGACATCATTGCAGTCTCAACCTCTATCAGTCCATGCAATCACTGATCCACCTCCCATTGTCATTGTATGTTTAATTTTTCTTATATGCAAGTTGGTTACGTGTAAGCTCTAATGCAATAAACATAGCAAACACTGACGATTAACATTTATCAGTTTGAATTACATAGCTGCGCGAGGATTGCCGACCGCATCCTCTTGCCGTGTGTCGGCAAAGAAATCTTCCCCTTGTATCCCCCTTCCCAACAAATCTCCATCGTTATCGTATGATATCGCCTGCCTTCGGAGCATACCGGAATAACGCACCTTACGCCATTACAAATTGTGTATCAATAAATAACCCACATCGATGAACCGGAGCTTGTCCTTATATATCGCCTGACATCAACAGTTACGTAAGCGCACTGCCAACATACCCGTACAGCTAAATCATCCTCGTGGTGCACCAGTCACGAACGGCAGCGGAGAAAACCGAGCCCAGTTGCAGTCAATCAATGTATTCAAATAATTTCCGCGTTGTTCATTTCGGCCTGGTGGCTATTTTTGTTAGAGCGTCGTGCAAACAACGCGAAGGGAGTGAGTTCGATTCTTTCTTCTTTTTCTTTTCTTTTCTTTTCTTTTTTCTTTGTTTCTTTTCTTGTTGGTTCTTTTTTTTTTTTTTTTAATCTTCATATTTTGTCTACATTTTTTTGCTGTAGTAAACGATAGCTTACAATGCATAGGTTGCAATTTTATTTTTATTTCCGGTATGTTGCAAATTTAGGTTGGGTTAGGTTTAAAAAATGCAAAACTTATACTCTTGTCGCATAGATTGTACATTTAAGTTAACTTAGCTTATGTTAAAATATATCCAATTTTGTTCTTTTAAAATGATAACCCTTTTCCCGTAACAATTCTTTACTTTATCTTTTACATTGCTAAGTTACAGTTAACGTGCATTGTTATTTAATGCATTTCGTTGTCTGGAACAAGAGAAGAGGTGCTGTTTAACGAATTTAAGAGGCACGTAATAAAGTTCCAGCCATGACTTGCCGAATTGAGCCTACAAACCTTGGAAATTATATAAGCGAAAGACCGGTTTTAGACATTGGCCACTGCGTCAAAGTCTCTGGACTTAATGCTTCCCAGCATCAGTTCAGGGTCTGTCATGAAAAAACGAGAAAACCGTCAAGGCTAAAATAGACTTACTGGTGCGGACATTTGCACTTCATCTTCGTTACCAAAATGGAAGAGCTCCTTTCGCCACATATCCCGCGACGTCTTCATGTAAAGAAAAACCGTGTTAACATAACAAAACTGAATTCACACAAACAGAAAATGATGGGCACTAATCATCTTAGGCTTTTACAACTACAACAGTTGCTCAAAATGCCCATAATCGGCTTCGATACACTTCAGAGTACATTGAACTACTGATTGAACAACGTTTGCGTAAGTGCCCTCGGCGATTGCAGCACATGCTGTTTCAATTTCTTCCCGAAGTGCTTTCAGTGTAGCTGGTTTTCTACGGTATACAACATCCTTAAGAGTAGAAGTCTAACGCACTTAGATTCGGAGAACGCGGTGTAAACTCAATCGGATCTCTTCGTCCTATCCAGTGCGCGGGGCTTGTTGCTGTGCGAGGTATCCCCCTTTGTGAACATCGCATACGGTACCACGAGTCCCAAATTTCTCTCGAATGCGTGCAATTGTTACTTGCGTAGGCGGTTCTGTTTTGTACACACGTCTCCATTGCCTTTGAACTTCAATAACATTCTCGGTTTTCCAAATTCACTTTGAAATTGCTTTCCGTTGTTCAAACGATAATCTTGGTCCGTTTTGTTGTAACTACGCTATCATAACGTAATGTGAGTCATGTCTGTTTACAGAACATCATACTACACATTACGGTTGTTTTTCGGTCCAACTATGAAATATATTAAAAAGATATCTACTATAAAAGTTATGATTCTCTCGGTATATATCAATGTATCCACTACTAAACGCTTATTTGCTAACAATTGAAAGTCGTATTTCTCTCAAGGTATATAATTGTAACCATCATCACAAATGACGAAAATTTTATTTTTTCAGCAATGTCCATACCTTTAAAGTATTTTGTTTGAAATGTTATTGGTTCAGGCTATTTCAACGCAAGGGAAGCATCACAAATTTGTATTACAGAAATGGAATTTCCCAGCGCTCTAAAACATTATCACAGCTTTCTTACCTGCTATGTTACAATAGGCATGGTTGTGTTGATTTTTATCTTTTCAATAAGCATCCTAAACATTACATCTATGTCAGCGTTGCCAACCGTACGGACTATATGTGCCGTATAAGTACAGTAATTTCTTGGACTATACGCCTGCTGGGCCTGTTTCTGGGCCTTTTTTTGTATGGTGTTTAACGCCTGTTTTTACTACTGAACACTACATGCGGTAGACACTGATGATACATGAGATGAAATTATATATTGCAAATTTCCAACTGATGGGTCCAGGTGATGGAAACAAAAGTCAAACAACATTGAAGTAACTTCATCAGCTCTCTTTATTACTATGGTATTATTGTAGATATTTTACAGAGCACTCTCGTTGTTTCCCCCCTGGACACTTTTTTCTATGCTGATTTTTATGGACTACGTGTGTATGAATGGTTGGAATGTAATACTACACACCTACAACCCATTGGTACCAAAATCTCAAATTTCACTAAAGATGGACTTAGATTGTTTTTCCCCTGTACCCTTCAGATGCATCATTTCGTTGATCAGTACCGCCCCCTCTTTTATGTAAGGTCTTTTATTGAATTCTTTGCATACAATCTGTCTCCTTGAAAATTTCACATATTACAGTGTTTAGTGATTATTTTAAGATGACGTTCTTGACTCATTTTGGGGGGTATATTTAAATCTAATTCTTTCTTCTTCATCTTCTTTTACAATTCTCTTACTTTTTGATCTTCATACATATTTTCTTCCCAAGTTTCTTAAATATTCCCTTTTGTTTTTGCTTACAGTTTTAGTACAGATTTCGTTTATCTGTCTGGCTCTATCATCAAATTTGATAAAAAAATTCTACTTGGCGACGCTTTCATGCGGTCTGGATCCTTACAGCTGTCATCGGATCCAAAACCGCTCTCTGAGGAAGACGAAGGGAATTGAAGATAATGAAGATGAGCAGATACTGGAAGTTTGAGAATCTGGCGAACTTTCTTTCAAAGGCACATTATCAAGCTTTGGCACCCCGGAAGCAGCTTCCATTACCAGGAAATGACTCAACATTGGAGACAGCAGGCGGTCTGTTCTCTGTATCACCGTCTGATAAAACTCATTTTCAAAGTTGAATTAATCTAAATAGTACTGTTGTTGATTTAGTTTATTTACGGACGCTCTTTAACATCTCAGGTCATCAGCGTCCCAATCAATTCAGGGCGTGAAACGGCCGACACATTTTTCAGGCTTGAGGTTCTTTTTCGTGCCGTAAATGTACGACACGGGACCCACGGCTTTACTTCTTCTTCGAAGGAAGACATACTTAAGATTTTAACGCCCGAAAAAATCCATCGGTCCTGGTCGGGATCGAACCCGCGATCTTGGGTTTAGGAAGCAAGTGTGGTTACCACTACACCACCATGACAGACACAAAGTGGGGCTATCAAATCTGTTCTTTTACTTACACTCAAAGCTGTGAACTGCAAATGAGAAATAAATTGTCACAACTTTAAAAATAAATGTCGAAGAGTTTTAATCAAAATATCATTCTTGAGAATAATGACATAAACCTCACATATTAAAGACTCAAATGTTAAGAAAACCGATTTATTCTGAACTAATTGAAAAAGTAAGAAAATTGGGCCTTACATGCCATAATCCTATCTACAATAATGACATAATACGTAAAAATCATTTTTTTTTATGCTTACCTTCTTTGTGAAAAAGAAAAGTTTTCGAGTTGTGCGTCTCTTTGGAATGAATGCATTAGTACCCTTTTCCGGATGAGTTGGCAGGCAGGAAGGATGTTGGCCTGTAACGGCGCTTTCTTGGCATTCCTCTCTGAAGTTTTTTTGCCAATTGGAAGAGCTGACCTTTTGGACAGATTGAAGTTAAAAGCAACGATTTCTGGGTTGTGTCGCTTGTTCATGATTGTACCAAAAAAACAAATAATTATTATAATATAAAGTATATCATTATATATATCATAATATTCTGCGTTTAGGTTGCTTTCTGATTGTGTTAATTAGAACTACCTATGTGAAAAGATATTGTGGCCACTTGATCTGTTCAATTCACGACACAAAGTTTGTGATTACTGCAATCATTCGCTTTCGTGAATGAGCTTGTTTTGATTTTTACATTTTCTAATGCCAGGTGAATCACCTGCCCTATTTTTCCGAATGTGTGCAACACGCTAAATGACAGATGCGCCTTAGGTCTATCTTAACCGTTTCACTAAATACCTAACACATATACGCAAACAGGAGACTACTTGAAAACTCAGTGAATAAATGGCTTAAGGGACAGAAAGCACTTGCGATGTAAATGCATTCCAAAAACATAGATGGTACTCTCTCCCTGAGAACTGCACCAGTTTCTATACGTTTTATTGTGATGTATACATTCTTACCAACTCCATGGAAACTCCCATTGAACGAGCCACCTATCATATACGTCAAATATCAATGTAATTTAAAACAGAATGGTGCATCTATGCAAAGCAGAAAGTGGCCTGTTTATGACAGGCCTACATAATGGATATTGTACAGTCACATAGATTATAAATAAACTATTTATTCAACTCTGGCATAATCTACGACATATAAGCCGCAATAGCTGGTGTCAAGTTAATATTGACGAGTTTAAAAACAACATTAAAGAGTTATTCTATCTAAGTAAAGCTGCGAGGCGTAGGCACAGCTCCCGCACAGATTTGCAATTTAATAGGTGATTGTTGGAGTGGTCGAGTGAAAATCATATGCCGTCCTTTAGTTACTTTTTCGACCTATGATGTATTACCAAACAAAAATTATTGTATAAAAATAATTAATCAATTACATGAAACGGGTGAAAATGCTTCAAGCCTTTTGCTGCCATATAAGAGAGTAGGTCTTTAAGAGTCTGGCCACACCGATAAGTATTATCGCCTTCACAAAACCCTTATCTGGTGTCATACTTTATCTGTTTAGTAAATAATTGCAGCTGTAACTGTTCAGTTGATCAGATATAGTTGCACAAAGAAGGTTATGTGTAGAAGATTGTGACATGTTCACAATGGAGTGTCGAGGTGATATTAAGTTCTTCATAAAAGAAGAACTTACTCCAAATGAAATTACACAACGATCAGACGGTGTATATGGGGAAGCATCCCCCTCATATTCTACCGTATGAGAATGGGTCAAAAATTTTCGAATGAGTCGAGAAAGCATTGAAGACGAAGGGCGTGCAGGTCGGCCCTTGGAGGTACTCACTCCTGAAAACGTCGCTCTTGTGGAAGAAGAAATTATGGAAGACCGCCGACTCAGAGTTACAGAAGTAGCAGAAAGGCTGGGCCTTTCTAAAACAACAGTCCTTCGAATTATTCATGAACATTTAAACATGAATAAGGTTAGTGCAAGATGGGTACCTAGACTTCTTTTCTTAGTTCAAAAGTACCAACCTGTCATCTGTAGTCAGACATTTTTTGGAGATCTGCCGTGGCAACGAGAGAGAAGTTCTACAAATCATTGTTACAGGAGATAAATCTATAGTCCTCTACTATGATTCCTTGTCCTAAAGAGATTCAATGGAGTGACTAAACTGGCGAACCACCGAGCAAAAGCAAGAAACTTGATCGGGGAACGTTGCCAGGAAGAACATCAACTACAGTTTCGTTTAGAAGACTGAAAGGCGCCTCCGTGAAAAATTGTCAGTCAAAAGATCGCCACCTGTTAGGATGCCCCTGTTAAGTTATCATCTCCCTACAGCACTTGTGTCTTAAGTAGGAGCAGATGAGTGCAAACAAGGAAATCCGATTGTGACGTTAATTAAAGTAGAAGGCGATTATCTTAATACATGAGGTAAGGAAACTGAATCATGTTTGTGAGTGGCGTATTGCAGTGACATTGTAAACATAAGTGCCCTTATATCTTCGTTCTTTAAATACAGCTACTCATTTTCCTACAATATCACTGTTAAATGATTTATTGGGTCTTTCAAAGAACAAGGTTCACCACAAGGATTTTCCTCACATGTATTATAAAGCTGAATTCTACAAGTTAAATGACCACCGCGTTGGTCTAGTGGCTAGCATTGCTGACTGCTGGCAGGGAAGCCCGAGTTCGATTTCCGGTACCTGCTTAGGAATTTTTCTAAGTTACGGAGATCTGGAACGGAGTCCACCCAGCCTCGTGAGGACAATTGGGGAGCTGCCTGATGGAGAGGTGACGATCTCCGATCACGAAAGAAACGTTTCACGAAAGCCGGTGATAGGCGACCGGCGAACTTGCCTATCACATGCCCCCCTGCAACACTGCCCTCTATCACTGAAGTCGTAAGACGAAGATAAAGGAAGCAGAGGTCACTGCGGCAGACCAACGAACACCCCTCGCTATAACGCCAAGTGAGAAGAACATGAAATGGGAATAAGGATTGTCACACTTCAGAAATTTGCAGTATACGAATAAAGAGATTCATAGAAGTAAATAAAGTAATTAAAGTTACTATGTGCCGTTTTATAACTGACAGAGCCTGACTTCTTTGTATCTTACTGGCAAAAAGAATCCTCTTTTCTTTGACTGATTAATAACTGCATCGTAACCAACTCTGAAATCTCGAGGTACTTGGGGATTGGAAGATGTTGACATGAGAAGATAAAATTAAAGATATGTATTAATTCCCAGTTTTTAGTAAACTATCAACAGCTGATAAACATCAGTACCTATAAGCCTAATATATATATATATATATATATATATATATATATTACTTTGGTTCCTACCTACTTCTTGCACACTGAAAAGTGAGCATACATAATCGTAAATATCTTGTGTACTTCTACGTCTAATGTGTCAGGCACATTTAGTGGCGTTGTGGATTAAATGATTGGTACAATTTCCTTCAAATATTTTATTCGTTATCTTCACACAAAATCAAATCATACAATGAATAAAAAAAATCACGGGGCATGAACTTGAAAATGCTACAAGGAAGCGGAGTAACAGTGGATTCATATATATATATATATATATATATATATATATATGGATACATATTATTGTTCCAAGAGATAAAATTATTTAAGTGGATGCTGCATATATATAATATTCCTTAAATACAAGAGCTATGCGCCTGTATAACAACACGGGCGATAGACTAAAAATTTCAGCCGAATAGAAGAACTCCCGTATATCACGGCAGATTTGACACTGTTGAAATTTATCCAGAGAATTCAAGATCACTTCAACAGCTAACTGCGCAGTAAGAAAGAATATCGCATATATGTTGTCCAAATTAACATAGTGAACTTGGCCTTTAGAGGCAGTGTTTCGTCAAGTTTACGCCACTCCATTGATTCTCTTTTGGACAAGGGATCATAGTATAGGACCATAGTTTCATCATCTGTAACAATGGTTTGCAGAACTTCTCTCTCGTTGCCACGCCAGAGCTTAAAATGTGTCTGACAACAGATGACTCGTTGCTGCTTTTGGACTGATGAAAGAAGTCTAGGCACCCATCTTGCACTAACCATATTCGTGTTTAAATGCTCATGAATAATTCGAAGGGCTATGTTTTAGAAAGGCCCAACCTTGCTGCTATTTCTGTAACATTGAGCCGCCGATCTTCCATAATTTCTTCTTCCACAAGAACGATGTTTTCAGTAAAACATCGGGCCGACCTGTACGCTCTTCATCTTCAATGCTTTCTCGACCCATTCAAAAAAGTTTGGCCCATTCTTTTACGGTAGAATATGAGGGGGATGCTTCCCCATATACACCGTCCAATCGCTGTTTAATTTCATTTGCAGTAAGTTCTTCTTTTGTGAAAAACTTAATTACAGCCCAACGCTGCATTTTGAACATCTTCTTCTATACATAGCCTTCTTTTTGCAACTATATCTGAACAACTGAACACAGCGGGGCAGAAGTTACATTTATAATTATTTACTTAACAGATAAGGCATGATACCATATAAGAATTTTGTGAAGGTAATAATCCTTATCGCCGAGGACGGAAACTTATGGACCTACTCACGTATAGTAGAGGTCCACTTCTCACATAGAACGTACTTAGAAGATCGTGTAGCAGATATACGAGTAGAAATTTGTTTTTACTCCGCGCATATGCGCTACGTTCATTCGTTCAAAACCATATTTTGAATTGGAAAATTTTCTGCACAGTAATTTCGTGAAATAAATCATGTAACAGCACAAAGCGGCAGAAATGTAGTTAGCAAACAAGTATATTGACGGGTTGCATGACATCACCTCACGATATGATTTCATCTCCACTGTAAACAAGTGCCAACGTGACTTCATCGCAGCAACAAATTTGGGCATGCATCGTGTCTGTCGCCGCAAAATTTGTGCCAAGGATTCTGACTGCTGATCAGGAGGCGCAGCGTGTTGACGTTTGCCCGGAACTTTGACAGGCCGTATCCGGTGACCCAACTTTCTTGTCCGGCGACGAGAGCTGGATGTACGCTTATGGCCTGAAACAAAACAACAATCCCCCCAGTGAAAGAGCCCGAACTCATCAAGACCAAAAAAGCGAGACAAGTGAAGAGCAAAGTCAAGAGCATGCTCCTCGTTTTCTTTGATACCAAGGGGATTGGGCACAAAGAATTCGTCCCACCAAATCAAACAGTGAATTCCACGTACTACTGTGACGTTTTGCGACAGCTCCGTGAAAAAATGCGGAGACGACGGCCCGAACTTGGCGACAAGGGAACTGGCTGTTGCATCACGATAATGTGCCCTGTCACAATTTCTTGTTCACCAGGAGCTTTTTAACGGAAAACAACATGACGGTTGTCCCCCACCAACCGTATTCGCGTGATTTGGCACCCTGCGATTTCGCTCTATTCCCCAAACTGAAAATCAAGTTGAAAGGACGTAAAAGGACGTCGGTTCGGCACAACTCAGAGGATTGAAGAAGAAACGCTGTCTGAGCTAAACACCCTCAAAGAACTTGAATTCCAAGATGCACTTGGAAAATGGCTGAATCGCTGGGACCGGTGTATATGTGTAGAAGGGAACTACTTCGAGGATGACGGCGGTCCTTAGTCCCAAAGTAAGTATTTTGACCAGATGGCAGCACCAGTCCCGAATATTCTGGATAACACCTCGTATTGAAGATTATAACATGCAAAAATAACACCCCGTCCTCCAGATAGCATTTACATTGTAAAGAACTAATGTTGTGTATAGTTTTAAAACAGACGAACTTTAAAACAATTTGTCAAACAATTCCTTTTTGTGTGCCCTGGTATTGCGCTTCAACACGGCGCACTTCTGTTTTAACAAATAATGGTACATTTTTACCTTTGCCCACTTTGTAATGAAACTGAAAAATGCTTCTGTGATTCCCAGGCATCCCAACAACCACTGCGATATCAACACATGACGTAATGAGGAACACTTCTTTGTTTCTGAACTGCAAATAACAACTTTCAAAGAGATTCTGCAATAAATTATTTGGCCTTATTTCTATTTGCCAACTCTAAAGCACATATTAATGAAAAGTCTGTTCCTATCAGGTGAAACAAGTTTAAACACGGTTTAAATTTGCAGCTGTAGCGCCCTCACACATCTGTTGGAGTTGTCAAACAACTGAGCAGGGAGCGCATCCAAGATTTGCGGCGTTCACAAGAGGTTCCAAGGTCACCAATCCAGTTGCACCAGTTCGCCTGTGCATGACATCATCGCCCCACATGATGTCATCTCCACAATAAACAAGTTTTCAGCATGATCTCATCGCAACAAATAAGTTTTGACACGTGCGCATGACATCATTGCAGTCTCAACCTCCATCAGTCCATGCAATCACTGATCCACCTCCCATTGTCATAGTATGTTTAATTTTTCTAATATGCAAGTTGGTTACGTGTAAGCCTTGATGCAATAAACACAGCAAACACTGACGATTAACATTTATCAGTTTGAATTACATAGCTGCGCGAGGATTGCCGACCGCATCCTCTTGCCGTGTTTCGGCAAAGAAATTTTCCCCTTGTAACCCCCCTTCCCCACAAATCTACATCGTTATCGTATGGTATCGCCTGCCTTCGGAGCACACGGAACTAACGCACCTTGCGCCATTACAAATTGTGTATCAATAAATAACTCACATAGATGAACCGGAGCTTGTCCTTATATATCGTCTGACGTCAACAGTTACCTAAGCGCACTGCCAACATACGCGTACAGCTAAATCATCCTCGTGGTGCACCAGTCACGAACGGCAGCGGAGAAAACTGAGCCCAGTTGCAGTCAATCAATGTATTCAAATAATTTCCGCGTTGTTCTTGTAGGCCTGGTGACTCTTTTTGTTAGAGCGTCGTGCTAATAAAGCGAACGTAGTGAGTTCGATTCTGTCGTTCTTTTTTTCCTTTCCTTTCATTTCTTTGTTTGTTTGTTTCTTTTTTCTTTTCTTTTTTTTTTAAACTTCAATATTTGTTTATACTTTTTTTTTTTTTTGCTGTAGTAAACGATAGCTTACAATGCATAGGTTGCAACTTTACTTTTATTTCCGGTACGTTGCAAATTTATGTTAGGTAAGCTATAAAAAATGCAAAAGTTATACTCTTGTCGCATAGGTTGTACATTTAAGTTAACTTAGCTTATGTTAAAATATATCCAATTTTGTTCTTTTAAAATGATAACCCTTTTCCCGTAACAATTCTTTACTTTATCTTTTACATTGCTAAGTTACAGTTAACGTGCATTGTTATTTAATGCATTTCGTTGTCTGGAACAAGAGAAGAGGTGCTGTTTAACGAATTTAAGAGGCACGTAATAAAGTTCCAGCCATGACTTGCCGAATTGAGCCTACAAACCTTGGAAATTATATAAGCGAAAGACCGGTTTTAGACATTGGCCACTGCGTCAAAGTCTCTGGACTTAATGCTTCCCTGCATCAGTTCAGGGTCTGTCATGAAAAAACGAGAAAACCGTCAAGGCTAAAATAGACTTACTGGTGCGGACATTTGCACTTCATCTTCGTTACCAAAATGGAAGAGCTCCTTTCGCCACATATCCCGCGACGTCTTCATGTAAAGAAAAACCGTGTTAACATAACAAAAGTGAATTCACACAAACAGAAAATGATGAGCACTAATCATCTTAGGCTTTTACAGTTACAACAGTTGCTCAAAATGACCACCATCAGCGTCGATACACTTCTGAGTACGTTGAACTACTGATTGAGCAATCTTTGTGAAAGTGCACTCAGTGCTGCCAAGTTTTCTACGGTATACAACATCCTTAACAATTCCCATAGATAGAAGTCCAACGGAGTTTGATCCGGAGAACGCGGGGTAAACACAATCGGATCTCTTCATCCTATCCAGTGCGCGGGGCTTGTTGCTGTGCGAGGTCTCCTCCTTTGTGAACATCGCATACGGTACCACGAGTCTCAAATTTGTCTCGAATGCGTGAAATTGTTACTTGCGTTGGCCGTTCTGTTTTGTACACACGTCTCCATTGTCTTTGAACTTCAACAACATTCTCGGTTTTCCAAATTCACTTTGAAATTGCTTTCCGTTGTTCAAACGATAATCTTGGTCCGTTTTGTTGTAACTACGCTATCATAACGTAATGTGAGTCATGTCTGTTTACAGAACATCATACTACACATTACGGTTGTTTTTCGGTCCAACTATGAAATATATTAAAAAGATACCTACTATAAAAGTTATGATTCCCTCGGTATTTATCAATGTATCCACTACTAAACGCTTATTTGCTAACAATTGAAAGTCGTATATCTCTCAAGGTATATAATTGTAACCATCTTTACAAATGACGAAAATTTTATTTTTTCAGCAATGTCCATACCTTTAGAGTATTTTGTTTGAAATTTTATTGTTTGAGGCTATTTCAACGTCAAGGGAAGCATCACAAATTTGTATTACAGAAATGGAATTTCCCAGCTCTCTAAAACATTCTCACGGTTTTCTTACCTGCTATGTTACAATAGGCATGGTTGTGTTGATTTTTATCTTTTCAATAAGCATCCTAAACATTACATCTATGTCAGCGTTGCCAACCGTACGGACTATATGTGCCGTATAAGTACAGTAATTTCTTGGACTATACGCCTGCTGGACCTGTTTCTGGGCCTTTTTTTGAATGGTGTTTAACGCCTTTTTTTACTACTGAATACCACAGGCGATATACACTGATGATACATGAGATGAATTTATATATTGCGAAAGTATTTTTAAGGCAGGAAAACCTGGAAAAAAACCTCAGTCAAGTAGGACAGTCCTGGCGGGTTTCGAACCCCAGATCTCCCGCTCACGAGTTCGTGCCTTAACGACATCGGCCACCCGTGGCGGTTTCTGGGCCGTGCATCAATTGTACGACCCTGAGAAATTAATAAAAATGTATATATGCTCAGCTAAATTGAATAATATTAATATTATTACCATTATTAAAAATTAATTATGTATATTCCAATTGAACCGAACTTAAAAAGTAGAAATCTTTTCCGTAACTTGAACAGCCCTGTCATCTGTTATGCCTGCTCTATTGCGCCACCGTTACTTAATCCTTGCTGGGATTCTCAAATCTCACGTGAGTGCTTGTCAGATTTGTCATGCTGTTATCATGTTATATAGATCGAAACGAAGTTGTTGATCCTGCCAATTCTGCAGTTATCTTAAGGATAATGGGAATGGAAGTAATAAAGGTCCTGCAGAAATCCAAACCCATTATCAAAGTCCTGAATGACTTATACTACAGGTGTAGGCAGATTTTGTAGACAAAGTTGCTTAGAATTAATTTCAATGGTACACACCTCTCATTTCTGTCGCTACTGTCACCCAAAAAGGCCCAAAAGGGAGCGAGAGATACATCTCCCTCTCTTGTACCTCAGTTACCCAGGATTGTCTGCAAATCAGACACTGACCTCCTTCAAAAAAGTTCATGACGAAAGTTACCAATTATTACCTACGTCGTAAGGGACATTAAGCATGTTCTGAAACAGAGGAATTTTGGAGCTCAATTGAGCAGACATAGGACACGACTCTAGCAGTGAAATGTGTTTATCATTTCTCTGACTTCGCACCTTCAAACTTATCACTGCCTCACTCTAAGCAGTGGTGGTGTAGTGGTTACCATACTTCCCTCCTAAACCCAAGATCGGGTGTTCGAACCCCGCCAGGATGGATGGATTTTTCCGGGCGTAAGAATCCTAATCATGACTTCCTTCGGAAGGGAAGTAAAGCCGTGGGTCTCGTGTCGTACATTTACGGCACGAAAAAGGACCACAAGCCTGAAAGAAGAGACCTCTGAGCAAAATTTGTCGACCGTTTCACGCCCTCAGTTGAATGGGACGCTGATGACCCGAGATGTTAAAGAGGGTCCATAAATAAACAAATAAAAAAACTTTAACGGCAAGTTTTTATTTTTTTTTTTTAACAGTGTTTAACGCCCTTTTTGCTACCGAGACACCACAGGTTGTGGACACTGATGATACATGAGATGAAATGATAAATTGGGAAAGGAAACGTTTCAACCCTAAGTTTAGGATACCCTCCCGGCATTTGCTATTAATGACTGAGGAAAACCTCGGAAAAAAAAATCAGGAAGATCGGTCCTGGTGAGGTTCGAACCCCAGGCCTCCCACAACGCTAAGTCTGAACCTGTTTTCAGGTAGATAAATTTAATAAAAGTAAAAAACAGAATTCGCCCCAATGTAACACTCAATGAACGTGTTATCTCCATTCTGTGTGTGAAAAGTGTGGTTCATCTTGCGATAAGAATATCCCTAAAGAACATGTCAGTGGTTGCCTATCAGCGTCTAGCAGTTCGACCTCACAACCACTGGTTCTTCACGTCGGCGACGACGAAGATGATATCATTTTTACGTCTAACATAGGGTAAGTCATTAATTTAATTCCTTTGTGCCGAATTTAATAAGGACGCTATCTCACAATTTAGATATTTCTTTGAATATCTAAAAGTGGGTTAGTTTTCATTAATTACGTAATTTAATATTAAAGTTATTGATATACGGCCCTGAGGGTGTAAATACGGCCTATTTTCAAAACATGTACTGTCCGTTTGTGTTTGGAGGTTGGCAATGCTGCTATAGGAAAAGAATGGCATGCTACCCTTGCTTTTGCGTTTCACAATGCCCCGGGCTATGTTTCTTTTATCTTAATGACCTTGCCAATCGACTGTATAATATCCCCATAAGCGGTCATTTGTTGTTGGCAAGTGTCAATTTTAAAGTTTTAACACGTTTATTTAATTATTTATTATTGAGGAATGAAATTGTTAACTATCATAACACTGGCCTACATTTCTTTTTCTTTTTCGTTTTCTTACGTAATATGAATGTTCTGAATTTATTTTACTGTATCGGGCTAGGTTTTTAAACAAAATCGAATCAAATATATCGATATACCTAATATTATTAAGTTTAAGACATATAACTAGGCAAAACAGTTATTGTAGGTTTAATTTTAAATTCAATAAATGAATATATTGAAAAAGAGAGCTATATGTCAATAATTATGAATTTTAAAACTTTATTCACTATCAGGGAGAAGAAAAACATTTTTTTCCCAAGTTCTGATGTCTTTCACTGGTGTCTGTTTTCAAGCACCAACAGTAATCAACTATCCAATGGCCATGATAGCGGATTTTCATTGTTTTAATGTCTTTATGAAACCGTCACCTTGTGCTTCAGGAAGATTCGCAGGAAAGTAATTAATATGTTGTGAGAAAATGCACTTTAACACTCATTCTACACCCTAGATTTCTAAAAGTTGTAACATTTCCCACACAAGTTTTTGGCTCTCAGATTTCATGTTGCCAAGATAGTTTTCTGTCACTTTTTTGTATGCCAACCACGTTGAACCGCTACGGGTGACCGAGGTCGATAAAGCGCGGACTTGTGAGCGGGAGGTCTGGAGTTGGATTCCCACCAGGACCGTCTTCCTTGGCTGAGTTTTTTTTCCAGGTTTTCCTCAGTCCTCATAACTGGCAAATGCCGGGTAGGTACCCTAAACTTAGGCCTAAAAAACTTTCCGAATATATCATTTCATCTCATGTATCATCAGTGTATACCGCCTGTGGTGCCTCTGTAGTAAAAACGGGCGTTAAACAACATTAAAAAAAAACCATGCTAACTTCTCCAACTCGGACATCGACTGAGGAAAGGTCTCATGCTGCACAAGCTCACGAATCTGGGGGTACATTGAAAATACCTGCTGTTATCTTAGCTTCAGTTTTCTGTGGGAACTTCGTAACAAGAAAGTTGAAACAATCAGAGCTGTAATAAATTACTTCATCAGACCTAACTTAATATGGAGTGGTGGAAGAAGGACATTAGAAGGAATTTTTAATGGTGCTTAACGTCCGTTAACCTGACGAGTTTGGCAGTAGCTAGACGGAATTAAGTTCCTGTTATACTCAATCATGATACCCAGGATGATGAGGTGGTTCTGCATCCTGGACAAGGCCATCGTGTATTCGACTAGCACACACGATGTAGAATGCCCCAAGTTATTGGTTCGGAAGCTTTTATAGCGCTTCGAAAGACAACGCCATAGTGTCACCATATTACCTCACATTTACAGTGCAAAGGTTGATACTTCCTGTCACGTTCGCCACAGTATCCGCTACTATTCTCACAAAGGCTCGATATGACACTTTTAAAGAAGTCTTGTGGCGTTAATAAGAAATTGCATATTTCTCAGAGGATATCACGTGTGTTAAGACATTCGATCCTCTTCAAGTGTTTGTAGAAAGCTCGTAGCAGCTAAGGAATGTTCTCACGTATTTGTCAACTGTCCTTCCTTTCATTGTGAACTACATAAGTGGTTGGGGCGCTATACAGTGCCGTATTTTTGTCTGGCTCCATGCAGGGATAAGCAAATGTCAAGTAAATTAATTCACTACAAATCACCTTATTACGATATTATAAGCTCAAATGATTAAATGGTTATACTTTTTCAAACACTACATTAAGAAGGCGGTGACTGTGTTGGTTTTTCCATTACACGCAGTTTCTTCAACCGGCTATAGCGTGGGGCCGTATTGGTTTTTTCCTTTGAAGCATGCAGTGCTGCCAATAGTTTTAAAAACATGTTGGACTCTGTTCGTTTTTTCTCTGCACCCTTCAACTGTGCAGGATCTTTCATATTAGCTTTTAGAATGATCCTGAATCTGTGTAGCATGAATGAGTGATTCGTGTTTAATGCCCGTTTTTACTACTGAGGCACCACAGGCGATGAACACTGATGATACATGAGATGAAATGATGTATTGGGAAAGGATTTTTTTAGGAAAGAAACGTTCCAGGCCTAAGTTTAAATTACCTCCCCGGCATTTACCATTTATGAGGACTGAGGAAAACCTGGAAAAACCTAAGTCGGGGAGGACGGTCCTGGTGGGATTCGAACCCCAGACCTCCCGCTCACGAGTCCGCGCCTTAACGACCTCGGCCACCCGTGGCTGTGTGTAGCAATTTACACACTCAAATGAAATACCCTGATCTTCTAGAAAATTACAAACACGTAATAAGGATGGTCGATAAACAGGACTTTCCCGTCCTTTAAGGTTTTCCTGCACCAAAAGAAAATTTGAAATTTTCTTCACCACAGTTTGTGTATTCCAAATTTCTGCGCGGTACATTTCCGTCGCTTAGACAGAAACACTGAACCTGGACCTATGATTCTGGAAGCAGTACTCAATTAAGTTAATAACAACAGGCCGTTTCTTCCGTCCTTATTCTATTTTTTCCCCAAAGATTTAAGAATATAGTCAGAAAAAAATATTTTGTCATCAAATCCACAAGTATTATGGTATATCATTTGGTTAGATTTAATACACTTCTGTTATTTAGCATTTCCCTGCAGTTCGAATATGTTGGAGAAAATGTGTCGTATTATGCGAGTGTTCATCTGAACAGCAGCAATAAATTAGAAAAGAAGATATCTACCTATTACCTTTATCCCGCAAACCTTTTTCCTCGCCGCCCATCAAGCTATTATCTTACCTCAAAAGCAGTGGCGGCTCGTGATATAGGACAAGCGAACACGTTAACTTCCTATTTGGGAAAGGATTTATTTTTAAGGAAGGAAACATTCCAGGTCAAAGTTTAGGGAACCTCCCCGGCATTTGCCATTTATGAGGACTGACAAAAACCTCAGTCAGGGAGGACGATCCTGGCGGGATTCGAATCCCAGACCGCATTTTAAAGACCTAAGCCACCCGTGGCGGTACTACCTCTGTATTCCCATAAAATTTTATCTAGTTATTGACACGGTACGTCCAACAGAATAGAGAGCGGGAGATGTGCGTCTTTCATATCGCGCTGGCCTTCCGTACACGCAGCTAAAATTCTGCTACGCTTACAGTTACATGCAGATTTCTGCTGATCGCGTGTTTGTCCCGTACTTCCTGTCACTAACCTGCTAGCTTAACACCTGGTTATGTCACTTCACATGCCCACAGTCTTAAACATATTCATTATACTGGTTTAAAATTTTATTGCTAATTATAATTATATCCCTAGTTTCAATTCTCTGTTGAGCAGTGGTCACTCGTGCATATTTTACTTGATGGGATAAAGCTTATAAAAAACATTGCACAGAACCCACGAACGTCAATTTATCACACAGGTCTGCAAAAAAATATACATCTGAGGGGAGGGGAAAGCACAGCAGTCACTTTTATCGAAAATATAGCCAAAGTAATTTATGTACCGTTGGTCAATTTTTATTTGACGTAAAATATTCATTACACATCTACCTAAATAAATATTTCACATTCATTTAAATTTATCATGCATTTCATACCTTTGTCGATAGCTTCGCTATGTGCTCCTGTTCGGAAACAAGAATTAGAGTCAGTAATAAATATAAATACTTGTAATAAGGAGTCGGCTTTGTAACGAATACGTGTTATTATAAGGAATCATAACATTGGCAAGTTATAATAAGAACACGCTGTATATCCTAATTAGTGAAACGTACTGTATAAACCCAAACATAGTAAGACGTAGACGTGATAAATATTATGGGCGACTTGCCTTGACACCCAGAGGTGACGTGACCTGAAAGGGTCCTCAGAGAAACACTTCCATAATCAAAAAGCAACCCTCTTTTCCACTCACTTAAAATATTATGCATGTTATAGATAGACAGAATTATTGTGCTGATGAGTATTGTTTAGTTTTAAGGTTAACAAACACAAACCATGACCCTCTTAGAACTTATGATGTCAGGTCCTGGTGACTGTTGACTTTATGCTGGTGGGAAGTGTTTAACAATAAATCTTATGTTTAGATTAGGTGATTATTACCCCTCCTATGCACTACAATTGTATAAAAGCTCCCCGAGTTTATTCACAGATAGGAGAGAAGCCCTGGCTCTTGCAGGATTCACGTCCAACTGTATAAGAAAACCCTTTAATAAATACTTATACTTTTAACAGAGTTGGTTGAGTTATTCAGTACACCTCGTCTTTCCAGGAGGAGTCGACCTAGCCCGAAGTGACGCCTATTATCCCAATATAACTTCCTTCTCGTCTTAGCCATCGAGACTGAATAGGGAAATTGTAGCACCGCATTAAACAGAAGAACATCAGCAAGTTGTACATCACAACTTGGGCTTCAGTTAATAACATCCTGGTGGCATCTCGGCCGGCGGTATTACATAGTTACGTTGTTCTAGTATATTTAAATAACTGTCCCCGACGTATTTTTTAATTTTTATAAAATCCTAGCCCGATAGAGTAAAATAAATTCAGAACATTCATATTACGTAAGAAAACGAAAAAGAAAAAGAAATGTAGGGTCAGTGTTATGATAGTTAACAATTTCATTCCTCAATAATAAATAATTAAATAAATGTGTTAAAACTTTAAAATTGACACTTGCCCAACAACAAATGACAGCTTATGGGGAAATTATACAGTCGATTGGCAAGGTCATTAAGATAAAAGAAACACAGCCCGGGGCATTGTGAAACGCAGAAGGAAGGGTAGCATGCCATTCTTTTCCTGTAGCGGCGTTGCCAACCTCCAAACACAAACGGACAGTACAGTTTTGAAAATAGGCCGTATTTACACCCTCAGGGCCGTATATCAATAAATTTAATATTAAATTACGTAATTAATGAAAACTAACCCACTTTTAGAGTTTCAAAGAAATAAATTGTGAGATAACGTCCTTATTGAATTGGGCACAAAGGAATTAAATTAATGACTTACTGCATGTTAGACGTAAAAAATGATGTCATCTTCGTCGTCGCCGACGTGAAGAACCAGTGGTTGTGAGGTCGAACTGCTAGACGCTGATAGGCAACCACTGACATGTTCTTTAGGGATATTCTTATCGCAAAATGAACCACACTTTTCACACACAGACTGGAGATAGCACATTCATTGAGTGTTACATCGGGGCGAATTCTGTTTTTTATTTTTATTAAATGTATCTACCTGAAAACAGGTTCACACTTAGCGTTGCGGGAGACCTGGGGTTTGAATCAAACTAGGACCGTCCTCCCTGAGTGTTTCTTTTTTTTTTTTTTTTTCAGGTTTTCCTCAGTCATAAAAAGGAAATGTCGGAAAAGTACCCTAAACTTAGAGTTGGAACTTTTCCTTTCCCAATTTATCATTTCATCTCATGAATCATCAGTGTCCACCGCCTGTGGTGTCTGTGTAGCAAAAATGGACGTTAAAGTTTTTTATTTGTTTTATTTATGGACGCTCTTTAGCATCTCAGGTCATTAGCGACCCATTCAATTCAGGGCGTGAAATGGCCGACAAATTTTCCTCATAGGCCTCTTCTTTCGGGCTTGAGGTTCTTTAACGTGCCGCAAATGTACGACATGAGACCCACGGCTTTACTTCCCTTCCGAAGGAAGTCATACTTAGGATTCTTACGCCCGGAAAAATCCATCCATCCTGGCGGGGTTCGAACACCCGATCTTGGGTTTAGGAGGGAAGTATGGTAACCACTACACCACCACTGCTTAGAGTGAGGCAGTTTGAAGGTGCGAAGTCAGAAAAATGATAAACACATTTCACTGCTAGAGTCGTGTCCTATGTCTGCTCAATTGAGCTCCAAAATTCCTCTGTTTCAGAACATGCTTAATGTCCCTTACGACGTAGGTAATAATTGGTAACTTTCGTCATGAACTTTTTTGAAGGAGGTCAGTGTCTGATTTGCAGACAATCCTGGGTAACTGAGGTACAAGAGAGGCAGATGTATCTCTCGCTCCCTTTTGGGCCTTTTTGGGTGACAGTAGCGACAGAAATGAGAGGTGTGTACCATTGAAATTAATTCTAAGCAACTTTGTCTACAAAATCTGCCTACACCTGTAGTATAAGTCATTCAGAAATTTGATAATGGGTTTGGATTTCTGCAGGACCTTTATTACTTCCATTCCCATTATCCTTAAGACAACTGCAGAATTGGCAGGATCAACAACTTCGTTTCGATCTATATAACATGATAACAGCATGACAAATCTGACAAGCACTCACGTGAGATTTGAGAATCCCAGCAAGGATTAAGTAACGGTGGCGCAATAGAGCAGGCATAACAGATGACAGGGATGTTCAAGCTAGGGAAAAGATTTCTACTTTTTAAGTTCGGTTCAATTGGAATATAAATAATTAATTTTTAATAATGGTAATAATATTAATATTTTTCAATTTAGCTGAGCATATATACATTTTTATTAATTTCTCAGGGTCGTACAATTGATGCACGGCCCAGAAACCGCCACGGGTGGCCGATGTCGTTAAGGCGCAAAATTGTGAGCGGGAGATCTGGGGTTCGAATCCCGCCGGGACCGTCCTCCCTGACTGAGGTTTTTTCCAGGTTTTCCTTCCTTAAAAAATCCTTTCTCAATATATAAATTCATCTCATGTATCATCAGTCTCTACCACCTGTGGTGTTCAGTAGTAAAAACAGGTGTTAAAAAGGCCCAGAAAGAGGCCCAGCAGGCGTATAGTCCAATAAATTACTTTACTTATACGGCACATATAGTCCGTACGGTTGGCAACCCTCACTGTAGATGTAATGTTTAGGATGCTTTAGTGAAAAGATAAAAATCAACACAACCATGCCTATTGTAACATAGCAGGTAAGAAAACCGTGAGATTGTTTTAGAGCGCTGGGAAATTCCATTTCTGTAATACAAATTTGTGATGCTTCCCTTGCGTTGAAATAGCCTCAAACAATAAAATTTCAAACAAAATACTCTAAAGGTATGGACATTGCTGAAAAAATAAAATTTTCGTCATTTATAATGATGGTTACAATTATATACATTGAGAGAAATACGACTTTCAATTGTTAGCAAATAAGGGTTTAGTAGTGGATATATTGATATATACCGAGGGAATCATAAAAGGGTATACACCATTTATAGCAGATATCTATTTAATATATTTCAAAGTTGGACCGAAAAACAACAGTAATGTGTAGTATGATGTTCTGTAAACAGATGTGACTCACATTACGTTATGATAGCGTTGCTACAAAAAAAAAAAAAAAAAAAACGAACCAAGATTATCGTTTGAACAACGGAAAGCAATTTCATAGTGGTATTGGAAAATCGAGAATGTTGTTGAAGTTCAAAGACAATGGAGACGTGTGTACAGAACAGAACGGCCAACGCAAGTAACAATTGCACACATTCGAGAGAAATTTGAGACTCGTGGTACCGTATGCGATGTTCACAAAGGGGGAGACCTCGCACAGCAACAAGCCCCGCGCACTGGATAGGATGAAGAGATCCGATTGAGTTTACACCGCGTTCTCCGGATCAAACTCCGTTGGACTTCTATCTATGGGAATTGTTAAGGATGTTGTATACCGTAGAAAACCTGGCGGCACTGAGGGCACTTTCGCAAACGTTGCTCAATCAACGTTGCTCAGGAGTGTATCGACGCTGATGGTGGTCATTTTGAGCAACTGTTGTAACTGTAAAAGTCTAAGATGATTAGTGCTCATCATTTTCTGATTGTGTGAATTCAGTTTTGTTATGTTAACACGGTTTTTCTTTACTTGAAGACGTTGCAGGATATGTGGCGAAAGGAGCTCTTCCATTTTGGTAACGAAGATGAAGTGCAAATGTCCGCACCAGTAAGTCTATTTTAACCTTGACGGTTTTCTCGTTGTTTTCATGACAGACCCTGAACTGATGCTGGGAAGCGTAACGTCCAGAGACTTTGACGCAGTGGCCAATGTCTAAAACCGGTCTTTCGCTTATATAATTTCCAAGGTTTGTAGGCTCAATTCGGCAAGTCATGGCTGGAACTTTACTACGCGCCTCTTAAATTCGTTAAACAGCACCTCTTCTCTTGTTCCAGACAACGAAATGCATTAAATAACAATACCGTTAACTGTAACGTAGCAATGTAAAAGATAAAGAAAAGAATTGTTACGGGAAAAGAATTATCATTTTAAAAGAATAAATTTTGCATATATTTTAACATAAGGTAAGCTAACTTAAATGTACAACCTATGCGACAAGAGTATAACTTTTGCATTTTTTAAACCTAACCTAACCTAAATTTGCAACGTACCGGAAATAAAAGTAAAATTGCAACCTATTCATTGTAAGCTATCGTTTACTACAGCAAAAAAAGTGTAGACAAATTATGAAGATTAATGAAAAAACAAAAAGAAAAGAAAAAGAAAAGAAAGAAAGAAAGAAAGAAAGAAAAGAAAGGAAAAGGAAAAAAAGAAAGACAGAATCGAACTCACTACCTTCGCGTTGTTAGCACGACGCTCTAACAAAAAGAGTCACCAGGCCGACATGAACAACGCGGAAATTATTTGAATAGATTGATTGACTGCAACTGGGCTCGGTTTTCTCCGCTGCCGTTCGTGACTGGTGCACCACGAGGATGTTTTAGCTGTAGGGGTATGTTGGCAGTACGCTTACGTAACTGTTGATGTCAGACGATATCTCCGGTTCAACTATGTGGGTTATTTATTGATACACAATTTGTAATGGCGCAAGGTGCGTTAGTGCCGTATGCTCCGAAGGCAGGCGATATCATGCGATAACGATGTAGATTTGTTGGGAAGGGGGATACAAGGGGAAGATTTCTTTGCCGACACACGGCAAGAGGATGCGGTCGGCAATCCTCGCGCAGCTATGTAATTCAAACTGATAAATGTTAGGCGTCAGTGTTTGCTGTGTTTATTGCATTAGAGCTTACACGTAACCAACTTGCATATAAGAAAAATTAAACATACTATGACAATGGGAGGTGGATCAGAGATTGCATGGGCTGATTGAGGTTGACACTGCAATGATGTCATGCGCACGTGTCAAATCTTATTTGTTGCGATGAGATCATGCTGAAAACTTGTTTATTGTGGAGATGACATCATGTGGGGCGGTGATGTCATGCACAGGCGAACTGGTGCAACTGGATTGGTGACCTTGGAACCTCTTGTGAACGCCGGAAATCTTGGATTCGCTCCCTGCTCAGTTGTTTGACAACTCCAACAGATGTATGAGGACGCTACAGCTGCAAATTTAAACCGTGTTTAAACTTATTTCACCTGATAGGAACAGACTTTTCATCAATATGTGCTTTAGAGTTGGCAAATAGAAAGAAGGCCGAATAATTTATTGTAGAATCTCTATGAAAGTTGTTATTTGCAGTTCAGAAACAAAGAAGTGCGCATTATTACGTCATGTGTTGATATCGCGGTTGCTTTTGGGATGCCTGGGAATCACAGAAGCATTTTTCAGTTTCATTACAAAGTGGGCAAAGGTAAAAATGTACCATTATTTATTAAAACAGAAATGCGCCGTGTTGGGGCGCAACACCAGGGCAGACAACAAGGAATTGTTTAAAGTTCGTCTGTTTTAAATCTGTTTTAAAACATATAACTGTTTTAAAACATTAGTGCTTTACAATGTAAATGCTATCTGGAGGACGGGGGTTGTTTTTGCACATTATAATCCTCTATACGAGATGGTATGCAGAATATTCGGGACTGGTGCTGCCATCTGGTCACAAACTTAATTTGGGACTAAGGACCGCCGTCATCCTCAAAGTAGTTCCCTTCTGCATGTATACACCGGTCCCAGCGATTCTGCCATTTTCCAAGTGCATCTTGGAAGTCATGTTCTTTGAGGGTGTTTAGCACAGACAGCGTTTCTTCTTCAATCCTCTCATTTGTGTCCAACCGACGTCCTTTCAACTTGAGTTTTCAGTTTGGGGAATAGAGCGAAGTCCCAGGGTGTCAACTCAGACGAATACGGTGGGTGGGGAGCAACCTAATGTTGTTTTTCGTCAAAAAGCTCGTGGTGAACAAGGAATTGTGACAGGGTGCATTATCGTGATGCAACAGTCAGTTCCCTTGTCGCCAAAGTTCGGGCTGTCGTCTCCGCATATTTTCACGGAGACGTCGCAAAACGTCACAGTAGTACGTGGAATTCACTGTTTGATATGGTGGGACGAATTCTTTGTGTACAATCCCCTTGGTATCAAAGAAAACGAGGAGCATACTCTTGACTTTGCTCTTCATTTATCTCCCTTTTTTGGTCTTGGTGAGTTTGGGCTCTTCCACTGGGAGTATTGTTGCTTTGTCTCAGGGTCATAAGCGTACATCCAGCTCTCATCGCTGTGATGACCCTGGACAAGAAGCTTGGGTCATTGGATACGGCCTGACGAAGTTCCGGGCAAACGTCAACATTCTGCCTGCGCCTTCTGATCAGCAGTCAGAATCCTTGGCACAAATTTGCGGCGACAGACACGATGTATGCCCAATTCATCAGTTAAGATTCGTTGGCATGTCCCATAACCGATTCCCCCTTCATACCAAGGACTTGTTCGACGTCGATCCGCACGAACGAGATATTGAACTTTGGCAACAATATCAGGAATTGTGCAGCTGACGGATCTATCGGTGTGAGCATCGTCTTCAATAGCTGTACGGGCGGCCCTGAACCGAGCATGCCACTCAAACACACGTGTAAGGCTCATGCTTTGTCCCCCAAATACTTGTTGAATCATTGCGAGTATCTCCGTAGCATTTTCCCCTAGATATGCACACAATTTGATGCACACTCTCTGTTCTAATCTTGGATACACACTACACACAGAGTATCATAAAAAATACTACAGAATCTCAACACTTCTACTCAGCTGCATGAAACTTTAAACACTCACTGATCATATGTGCTAGTGTTGCCACCTAGCGGTAAAAAACTCTACTGCAACTACAGTCAAGATGGTACCACCAGTTCCGAACATTATGTACACCACCTCGTAATAGTGCATTGTCATTAAGGGGTTTATTTACTTACATTTGCAACACTCTTCATTATATATGAACAGTTTACATTTTTAGGTTATGTATCTGCTGTGTACAAAAAATATTACATTTTACTTTATATATCCTTCCTAATTTCCTACCTGCTTTGGATTGGGTTAAGAAGACGAATTTCTGACAGATTTTAAAAATGAACTTTTTGGTGCAATGTCATATAAGGGATGGGCAGCATGTCTATGGGTACTTGGCAGGTTTTCTCACTATTTATTTTCCTTTCTTTTTCGGTGAAACCAAGTCAATGTCCAGCTTTCACCCAACTTAAACAACCAGCTTCAGAACCGCCAACAGTCAGAAGAGTGAAATACAAGACGCAAAAATCCGATCTGTAACAACAGCCAGCAAAACTTGCTAGTCAGATTTTTACGTCTTGTATTTGATTTTTCAGGCTGTCGGCAGTTTTGTCGCTGGTTTCTGGAGTTCGGTGAAAGCTAAACAATGGCTTATTTTCTCCGGAAAAAAAAAAAACAAAAAACAAGAAGGAAACTAAAAGTAAAACAAAAGAACAAATAAACAAACAAAGAAATCTAGTAAGGCCTGTATTGCCGACCTACCGTAGCTGGTTATCGCATTGCTCGCCACGAATTTTAGTTTTCGCATCGCCGGGGGTACATAACAAAAATTGGCGTTGGACGCAGTCACCGGTTAATCACACTGAGTTGCAGATCTGTAGTAAAATGTGTGCACAGGTGTCGAAACTGATTTGTTGCTGCGATGAAGTCATGTTGACACTTGTTTATTGTGGAGATGAAATCATATCGTGAGGTGATGTCATGTAACCCGCCAATATACTTGTTTGCTAACTGCATTTCTGCCGCTTTGTGCTGTTTCATGATATATTTCACGAAATTACTGTGCAAATATTTTCCAATTCAAAATATGGTTTTGAACGAATGACCGTAGTGTATATGCGCAGAGTAAAAAGAATTATCTACTTATATGTTTGCTACACGATCTTCGAAGTACGTTCTATGTGAGAAGTGGACCTCTAATATATGAGGGTAGGTCCATAAAATTCCGGCCTCGCCGATAATGATTATTACCTTCACAAAATCCTTATATGGTATCATGCCTTATCAGTTAAGTAAATAATTAAAACTGTAACTTCTGCCCCGCTGTGTTCAGTTGTTCAGATATAGTTGCAAAAAGAAGGCTATGTGTAGAAGATTGGACATGTGAGCTGTTATTAAGTTCTTCACAAAAAAGGACTTACTCCAAATGAAATTAAACAACGATTGGACGGTGTATATGGGGAAGCATCCCTCTCATATTCTACCGTAAAAGAATGGGCCAAACTTATTCGAATGGTTGAAGAAAGCATTGAGGACGAAGAGCGTGCAGGTCGGCCCTGCAAGTGTTCACTCCTGAAAACATCGCTCGCTCTTGTGGGAGGAGAAATTATGGAAGACCGGCGGCTCAAAGTTAGAGAAATAGCAGCAAAGTTGGGCCTTTGTAAAACAACAGTCCTTCAAATTATTAATGAACAGTTAAACATGAATAAGGTTAGTGCAAGATGGGTGCCTAGACTTCTTTCCTCAGTCCAAAAGCAGCAACGAGTCATCTGTTGTCAGACGTTTTTGGAGCTCTGCCGTGGCAACGAGAGAGAAGTTCTGCAAACAATTGTTACAGGAGATGAAACTATGATCCTCTACTTGATCCCTTGTCCAAAAGTGAATCAATGGAGTGGCGTAAACCTAGCGAAGCACCGCCTCTAAAGGCCAAGTTAACTATGTTAATTTGGACAACATATATGCGATATTCTTTCTTACAGCGCAGTTAGCAGTTGAAGTATTCTTGAATTCTCTGGATAAATTTCAACAGTGTCAACTCTGCCGTAATATACGGGAGTTGTTGTATTTGACTGAAATTTTTAGTGTTGTTGTTATACGGGCGCATAGCTCTTGTATTTAAGGAATAATGCAATTTATTTATACATATATAATATGCAGCATCCACTTAAATAATTTTATCCCTTGGATCACTAATATGTATGTATATATATATCGACTCCACTGCCACTCCGCTTCCTTTTGGCATTTTGAGGATCATGCTCCGTGATTTGTTTTATTCATTGTATGATTAGAGTTTTTGTGTGAAGATAACGAATAAAATATTTGAAGCAAATTATAGCAATCATTTAATCCACAACGCCACTAAATGTGCCTGACACATTAGACGTAGAAGTACAGAAGATATTTACGATGATGTATGGTCACTTTTCAGTGTGCAAGAAGTAGGTAGAAACCAAAGTATATATATATATATATATATATATATATATATATATTGGGCTTATAGGTGCTGAATACTTATCAGCTGTTGATAGTTTACTAAAAATTGGGAATTAATACATATGTTCGTTTTTTTTTTCTCATGTCAGCATCTTCGAATCTGCAAGTACCTTAGGATTTCAGAGTTGGTTACAATTCAGTTATTAATCAGTCAAAGATAGGAGGATATTTTTGCCAGTAAGATACAAAGAAGTCAGGCTCTGTCAGTTATAAAACGGCACATACTAACTTTATTTACTTTATTTACTTCTATGAATCTCTTTATTTGTATACTGCAAATCGGTGCAGCATTTGTGAAGTGTGACAATCCTTATTCCCATATCATGTTCTTCTCACTTGGCGCTATAGACAGGGGTGATCCTTGGTCTGCCGCAGTGACCTCTGCTTCCTTTATCTTCGTCTTACGACTTCATTGATAGAGGGAAGTGTTGCAGGGGGCATGTGATCAGCGGTCGCCTATCACCGGCTTTCGTGATCGGAGATCGCCACCTCTCCATCAGGCAGCTTCCCAGTTGTCCTCACGAAACTGGGTGGACCCCGTTCCAGGCCTGATAACTTATAAAAGTTCCCAGCAGGTACCGGAAATCGAACCCGGTTTCCCTGCCAGCAGTCAGCAATGCTAGCCACTAGACAAACACGATGGTTATTTAACTTGTAAGCTTCAGTTTTACAATGCATGTGAGGAAAACCCTTGTGGTGAACTTTGTTCTTTGAAAGATCAAATAAATCATTTAACAGTGATATTGTAGGAAAATGAGTATCTGTATTTAAAGAACGAAGGTATAAGAGCATTTATGTTCAGAATGTCACTGCAATACGCCACTGACAACCATGATTCACTGCCCTTACCTCACATATAAAACAATATTAAGATAATCACCTTCTATTTTAATTAACGCATTTCCTTGTCTGCTCCTACTTAAGACACAAGTGTGCTAGGGAGATGATAACTTAACAGGGGCATCCTAACAGGGGGTGATCTTTTGACTGACCCTTTTTCACGGAGGCGCCTTTCAGTCTTCGAAACGAAACTGTAGTTGATGTTCTTCCTGGAAACGTTCCCCTAACAAGTTTCTTGCTAAAGAATTTTCTCTATTGTCTGCCAGAACGGCCCCTCTGCTCTCCGAGCGGGGATTTCTGCTTTTCGTGACTTTTTACACTCTTACAGTTAGCTGAAATAAAATGTTACACATGTTCTAATTGATTTCTCACAATTGAGGGCCACCAATGAGGGTATCATACTGCACTCGTCTCTGCAGTGAATCTCAAATTCTTTCAAGCACCCCTGGATCATCTCGGAATTCTTGACAAGCACGTACAATTTTCTGTTCAACCGTATCAACAGGAATGCTGTACACTACGCTTTTGAGATGACCCCAGACAGAAGAATCCAAAGGATAGATTTCAGGTGATCGTGGAGTCCAAGGTACAGGCCCTCTTCGACCTGTCCATCTTTGGTCACATCTCTGTGTTAATGTTCGGCTTTGTAAGCAACGAACACATTGCCGACCGCTTCTAAGTGCGCAACGAGTGAAGTAAGTGGTGGATAATAGCAAAATATTCGCATTAATAAATTGCGCTCATGGCTTGTTTGGGGACCCATATTAATTGGAAAAATTTACTTCTGTTAGCGTATACTTTCAACCGTTTGAGTTTGCGCTATCAATTTTGATACACTCTGTATAAAAAAAAAAAAACGATGGATAAAACTCCTAGCTAAAACCTAGACCAAGAATGTGCCGCGAAATATTTTGCGAATAAACGAAAATATAGTAGGGACTACTTAAAACATATGTATTAAGTTACAGGGTATCAATTACTGGTATTGGTGATGCAGAAGAGAAAGACGAACCATAGTTGGGTTAAGTTTCATCTCAGGTGTCTAACCCATGGGTTAATAAGAAGAGACGACCTCATAAATTCAAAAGTTTTATTTTATATAGTTTAGGGAAATTTTCCTTTTCGAGAAAATAGTAATATTCTACACACGGAACAGGACCAGAGAACAGAGCATAACTGGCTGGTATTTTGTCACATTTAAAACTATACTGTACAATAAAACAAAAGAATAACTAAGCTTGAAAACACAGTAACAACGAAATCACTCATACCACGCAAACAACAACAAAAGACAATCAAATCCAAAGCAAGAAATTGACTGCTTAGCCTTGAGGACAATGTTGCCATTTTGCTAAGCCTGGTATCAAACTTTTGTGTTCTCAGCATCGATCACAAATCTCACATTATTAAGCAAATTTTGTTCTAATTATTTACAATTACAATGTAGTTCTCCGGTTTTGAAATTGTATTTATTTAATTTAATAATTCATAGTCAGTGTATATTAAACATTTGTATGGTATACTTTGTCCAATTGCAGGCCATAAATTGTATGTTAAGTTATTATTAAAAAGGAAATATTTTGTTGTTTGTTGTGGAGTGTTTATTTGAACACAATTTAATATTATATATTGCAATTAAAGTTAAATGTTTTAAATAATTTAACATTGATTTAAAAAAATTAACAGAGATACTCAGAAATTCTAATCTGATTCTCAAGGGTGTCACAAACGGAAAATTTCACTGATCTAGACTAAAACCCCGAATAAAATTTTATTTAAACATATTCTATGTTATGAGTTAACAAATGAAATTGGCAAAACTTTAAACATGAGTTAAAACACCCGCTCATGAGAGGGCAGTATTTTAAGGCATTGTCTCTACTTCAATGAATATGGCGAATATCAAGGGGAATGTCAGGCTGGCGTTCGCCATGGATGAGGACCTTCAATACTCGTCCCTTCATCCGGCCAAGGGGCTTTTATATTCGCTATTGTCTTCTGATATCACAAGACACAAGGAGTGGCTTTTCCCGCCCACAATAGCAACCAAACTTAGTGCTCTAATAAATCTTTGCTCCTTTATACCCTCCCCCAAAAAAAAATTACACAACTGAAATGTCAAGGTAAAGCTAATTTTGGGCCCCCAAGTTGTCCTTGAGGAACCCGGATATAGACAGCCTTGAGTTTTATACTCGTCTTACTAATCTTTAGTTCGAAACCTGCTATAATTCACATCCCCATCAACTTTGCATTTACACCTTGCGATCCTATAGGCAAACACAATTGGTCTTTATTCTCTATTTCGATGGAAATATAATTTATATATTAATCGTAGATTAACGTTAAACCGCCACGGGTGGCCGAGGTCGTTAAGGCGCGAACTCGCAAACGGGAGGTCTGGGGTTCGAATCCCGCCAGGACCGTCCTCGCTGACTGAGGTTTTTTCCAGATTTTCCTCAGTCCTCATAAATGTCAAATGTCGGGGAGGTACCCTAAACTTAGGCCTGTAACGTTTCCTTCCTTAAAAAAATCCTTTCCCAATTTATCATTTCATCTCATGTATCACCAGTGTCCACCGCCTGTGGTGCCTCTGTAGCAAAAAACAGGCTTTAAACACCGTTCATTCGTTCATGGGAAAGTTGAACTGATGTGGTTTACCTCGGCGCGATGGCGCTTTTTATTTAAAATTACCTCGTGCTCTGTTGGGTCCGTGCTATTGTTTTGGGTCATGTTGGTGGTTTCGTCGCCAGAAGGCTGTCCAAGGCTTCAGCCAGCCCATCTCCTGAAGGTATGAATGCCGCTCTATGCCTGCCTCCTATCCTTAAAGCGCTTCGGGAATTAATTTATCTTATTCCACAGTTAGAAATACCTTCATACCCTCCTGTCATCGCTTATGGTACATAACATTAATAGTGGAGGCTCCGGGTAATCTCCGCGGCCACGCTGCACGTCTTGACCTCGGACACTCGGCGTTACAAGCAGGGCTGAAAGCACCCAGCAGACCCTCCGCTTGGAAATGGCATGTTGTCGATGTGGTTACAAGTTCTTACTCGAGTTCTAGTGGCGAAGTGAGTGAGGAACCTCGAGGGTAGTATATGTATGTATGAGGACAAACCTAAGTCGTGGAAATACGTGGTGCCCCTGGCTTATAAGGGACTAAGAGCCGGTTGTGTAAAAGTTGCTAACTTAGATTACTTTTTAGCTATAATTTATAAAGTAACTAGAGGGCAATCATCATTTCTGATGCATAAAAATAACCCCAGAGAACGTTTGCCCTAACCGTCAGGCAAAATAATAGTGAATTTCGTGTTTAGAGCGAGTTGATGTTTAACTGTTTATCCTGAGAAAATAAATAGTTATTCAGTTTTTCTGCCTCGTTTTAAACATGCACAAGGAAAAGTCAAAGAGAATGCAAACGGCAAATTTTAGTAAATGTGAGAAGGATATTATTATTGATCTGGTGCTAAAGTGCGAAGAAATGACTGAAAATAAAAAATACAAATTGGATCTCAAATAAATTAATTCTATTCTTAAACCTTTTTCATTATTATCCCCATGTAAGTATCGTCTCTAACACCTAAAACTGCAGGAGAGTTTGCGAATGTTATAGAAGCCTAGCGTCACTTTCACTACATCCCCCTCTTAAGTTGGCATTTTAATGAACTGACGTCACAGTAGTAACTTTATGGATGGTTCTACTAGCCGTTCTTTTTCCACTTTAATATATCTCCAATAACTATTTGGAACTGTGGCATAGAACCTTAAAGTTATTTGTGTCGTGAATATCGAATTCAAAACTGGTTTCATTTTAGTTTGTGTGATTGTAATCGGGGAGATAACATCTGTATCAGTTTTCGACATCTTTTGCTAAGCGAAATCATATTTTCAATTATTTATCTTTCAGTTCTACAAATGAAAGTTTTTTTCTCCCATGAAATACACGAGGAGCACGGTGAAATTCAACCTCGGATCAGATGTCGGAATAATCAGAAATGCGTACAATATACCGCCTGTAAGGTTAGCCTAACATAACCTATAAACAAACGCAATTCTATTTGTTATTACGCGGAAATGAAAAGTGAAACATTCAAGAAACGATATCTACGTGAAATTAAAATAAATGTTACTCCGCATTTTATTTATAAACGAAGTTATTACGCTTCTGTGTCCTTATTTAATTATTACTAAGCTGTATTAGTGCTTTAACAAGTGAAATGTTGCAAGTAAGTTAGATTTAAATTGAGGTTAAGACGAAATAATCTTAGATTAATGTTTATACAACCAAATTTTCCAAGTTAAGAATAAACTGATGGTTAATTTTATGCTCTAAACTCCAGTTAACTCTCCTCACAATCGGCCGTTAGTCAATCAAATCCAGTGAAGCAAAGAAATTGGAGTTTATTTGCATAGCCAACCAGAGTTCCCAACAACCTGCGTAGCTCTTCGTAGTCTGGCTGGCCCTTATGTCTAAAATACCAACACGCCAGCTGGATACCAAAAAGTACAAACAAGCAGCAACATAAGAGACTTCTGTTACATACTACTTTAGGTCTATTTGCTAAACAATTCATCTTTATACATACAACTGTTATTGCAGAGGAGCTTTCTTTTCCTTGATATCTTTCTTTAAGTTTATTTATTAATTCAGAGTCACCTGAATTTTGTTACAGAGGGGCTTTCTCATTCTTAATATCCTAACGTATACACATGAGTCACCTGTTATA
Source organism: Metallyticus violacea (assembly GCA_030762175.1). Taxonomy (NCBI): domain Eukaryota; kingdom Metazoa; phylum Arthropoda; class Insecta; order Mantodea; family Metallyticidae; genus Metallyticus; species Metallyticus violacea. Next base: position 83,105,744 of record CM060831.1, on the reverse strand, counting down.
CACAGTTGTCACACTTACGAGGGTAGGTCCATAAGTTTCCGGCCTAACCATTTTCTAGCTAGATGAAGACAAAACATTTCAATTCCTCCCCCCCCCAAATAGTCAGAAGTTTTGTCTGTAAAAGGGCATAAACAGCAATCATCACTTACATTTCCTTCCCCGAAGGTCCTTCTTGAGTTTTGAGAAGAGGAAATAATTGCTAGGAGCTAGATCTGGGCCGTAGGGTGGATGGTCGATCTCCTTGAAGCCACATTTCTTTACACCTTCCTTTGCAACAAGAGCTGTGTGCACAGGTGCGTTGTCGTGAAGAAGGCGCACACCACCACTCAGCTTTCCTCGCCTTTTCTCTTTGATGGAAGCACGCACTCTGTGCAGTAGGCCAACACAGTACTCCCCATTTACTGTGGTATTCCTCTCCTTGAAGTCAACGAAGAGTATTCCTTTACAGTCCCAAAAGATTGTGATCATGATCTTCTTGGTTGACTGAGTGACCTTGGCCTTTAGAGGCGATCCTTCGTCGGGTTTACGCCACTCCATTGATTCTCTTTTGGACAAGGGATCACAATAGAGGACCATAGTTTCATCTCCTGTAACAATGGTTTGCAGAAGTTCTCTCTCTCGTTACTACGGCAGAGCTCCAAATATGCCTGACAACAGATGACTCGTTGCTGCTTTTGGACTGAGGAAAGGAGTCTAGGCACTCCTGTGGATAAATCCAAATGCAAAATCTAAAATGGCGCGGACCGAAACAAAGACAAAGTTGTACAAAGTGAAGTGTTATTAATGGGCGAATCTATGATAAAACACATAAAGGTGAAAGAAGCGGAGATCCAAGTGTTTCGTGGTATAAAGGCTGAACAGTTACAAAAGAAGATTGAAAATATAGACAGTGGAGTGAAACAACCAAAAATAGTTATGTTGCATGTTGGCACAAACAATATCCGCAACTCTAACAATCCGGATGAAGTGATGGGCGAAGTATACGGCGCTATCAGAGAGACGAAGAAGAAGTTTCCCAAAGCATGTGTTATGGTAAACTCGGTGATAAAGCATAGGGATGTTCATGAAAAGTACATAAACAGTGTTAATGGCAACCTGCGCTGGGCTTGCCAGAGTTTGAATACAATTTATTGTGATGTAAATAGCTTTGACTATAGATGTCTAGGAAGAGATGGGTTACATCTGAATTTTAAGGGTTCATATTTGCTTAGCCAAACCATAAGTAGAATGGTTGAAATCTGTAAACATCAGCAGGGAAACTAACTGTGGTTTAGAAGGTGATACAGTTACATCATTACATAATAGTTCTGAGGAGGTAAGTAGTAGACAGACAGACTCCTCAAACTGTAAAAGATAAAAAAGTCAAACTTAAGACAGTGGGAAATACAATCAGGATTTTTCATCAAAATGTACAGAGCTTTAAAAATAAGAAACTATCCTTTGAAGTTTTGCTTGATTCTGGCAGAATGGACCCTGACATAATTTGCATCTCTGAACATTTGCTGAATAGTAATGAAATACAGTTTCTGGGACTTGATAATTATAAACTTGCATCATACTATTGTAGATGTAGTAAAAAACATGGCGTTTCATGTATACTAACTAGAACAAACTTAGAAATTAGGGAGAAACCAAAGATAAGGGCTGAAAGCATTGAATCACTCTTAGAGGCCAGTGTAGTAGAAATAATTAAATACAATATGGTTATTATTTGTCTTTATAGGGCACCAGATAGTGATATCAACATATTAATAGCACGTTTAAGTGCCATTCTGGATAACTTGCATCCAACTAAAGATATTGTAATAATAGGAAACTGGAACATTGATTTCTCCCCTGGTAAATTAGGTAAAATAATGCAAGAATTTCTGTTACTCTATAACCTAATGCCTGTCATGAACATACCCACTAGCGTGACATCCCACTCAGCAACTATCATTGACCAAGCATTAATAAAGCAGGGTGGTGTTAATGTGGAAAACATTAGAAGAGTAGAAACAGGTTTCTCTGATCACAGAGCACAGATGTTTAAAATTATTCTGAATACTTGTAAATGTGAAAAGAGAAATGAATATAGAACAGGTCGTATTTACAGTGGTAATAACATAAATATATTCAGATATCTATTAAAAAATGAAACGTGGGGAAAAGTGTATGAGGAAGTACATGTAAGTAATGCTTTCAAAATGTTTGCTAATATAATGAAATATTATCTTGATGTAGCAATGCCAAAAAAGCGAATAAAAATAAGGGGAAAGTTCAGGCCATGGCTAACAAAAGGAATCAAAAATTCATCTAGAAGGCTAAAATTTCTTAGTGAACTTACAAAACTACAAATTCAGTGAGTTTCAAACTATATTTTAATAGTATAAAAAGATATACAAACAGGTTTTGATAGCTGCAAAACAATACCATACAGAAAAGATCATACAAAGTTCTGACAACAAATCAAAAGCTATGTGGCAGATACTGAATAAAGAGTTAGGAATTGGCTCAAGAAATCAGAAACTTAGCATTAGAAATAAGGAAGGCGAGCTTATTTCAGATCCAAAAGAACTGGCAAGGTCATTTAATGATTATTTTGTAAACATAATTAATGATCTCTCCCAAAAACATAAAGCACCATGGATAAGTAACCAAATCCCTAGGAATATAAATACAATATACCTTTATCCGGTTACAACTAGGGAAGTGAGAAAAATATTGAAGAACATGAAAAATAAAACCTCCTATGGAGTAGATGAGATTCCTGATTGTATTTTCAAAAACTGTTATCAGAATTTTGTTGCACCACTCTGTTATTTGATTAATCCCTCTTTCTCTACAGGCGTGTTTCCTGAGTGTATCAAAACTGCAAAAATAATACCTGTATTTAAAAAGGGTAATAAGAATAAAGTTGAAAACTATAGGCCAATAGCAATATTATCCTCCATTTCAAAAATATTCAAAAAGGCTATGTACAACAGATGCCAAAAATGTATTAAAATGGGTTTATAAAAGGTAAATCAATTGACATAGCCATATTTAATTTTTTAAATGCCGTTTACAGTTCATTAGATAAAAAAGAACATAACATTGGCATATTTTTAGATCTTTCCAAAGCCTTCGACCTAACTAATCATGAGATAATGGTCAAAAAATTGGAATGCTTTGGTATAAGAGGTTTAGCCAACTGCTGGTTTAGATCATATCTAAATCAACGTGAACAACTAGTTTAAGTAGTACAAACAAACAGTTATAATCAAACATCTGAGGTGTATAGAACTGATACAAAATATGTAACTTGTGGAGTTCCCCGAGGTTCATTTCTAGGGCCTTTTTTATTCTTATTATATATAAATGACTTAGTAAACCATCTGCATCCAAATAAGACTGTATTGTTTGCTGATGACATGTCCATAGACATAATGGTGGTGATAAAGATGTTGAAACAGACATATTGATTTTAGAGCAAAGAATACAGGAATGGTTTGCACAAAATAAGTTAATAATAAATAAAAATAAATCTGTAGCCATCTCATTCAATCATGTTCAAAACACCAATGCTCATAAGCCAAAAATAGAAATAGAAAATGAACTGGTACACTATAAATCTACTACTAAATTCCTGGGTGTATGGATTAATGAACATCTGAAATGGAGCATGCATGTTGAAAAACTGACATCCAAGTTAAGTCAGTTTTGTTTTATGTTTAGATCTATAAAAAATATTGCAAACTCGAACACTTTGAGGAATCCTATACTTTGCATATTTCAACAGTTTACTAAAATTTGGTGTGATATTTTGGAGTAATTGTGATAAAGAGAATATAATTTTCAAAATTCAAAAAACAGCAATTAGAATAATAATGGGGAAGAAACAAAAGGATTCCTGTAGTAATCTATTTCGAATGCTCCATATATTACCACTTCCTTGTTTATATATATGACATTTGTTAGAAAACACCTGGTATATTTTCAGACTAACTGTGAAAAGCATAGCTATCACACAAGAAATAGGCATAAACTGAGCATAACTTCACATAATACTTCATTATTTAGCAAAAGAATAAGACATTCCGGAATTATATTATATAACAAGCTACCTGATAACATTAAACTTACCACCACAGAAGCTACCTTTAAATGTAAAGTGAAGACTTATTACTCCAACATTGTTTTTATTCAATTGAACAATTTGTAAATACCTTTTAATAATTATGACCACATTAGGGTGAATATTTAATTTATTGTAACTAAGTGTATATTTATTTATTTTGTTCTATTTGATGATACCATGAATTCTTGTAATTCCTACAGTTGACAATAAATCAATCAATCAATAAACAAAAGAAAGAATTTTCTCTATTGTCTGCCAGAACGGCCCCTCTGCTTTCCGAGCGAGAATGTCTGCTTTTCGTGACTTTTTATACTCTTATAGCTAGCTGAAATAAAATGTTACACATGTTCTAATTAATTTCTCACTATTGATGGGGTACCAATGAGGGTATCATACTGCACTCGTCTCTGCAGTGAGTCTTCAATTCTTTCAAGCACTCCTGGATCATCTCGGAATTCTTTACAAGCACGTACAATTTTCTGTTCAACCGTATCAACGGGAACGCTGTACACTACGCTTTTGAGGTGACCCCAGACAGAAGAATCCAAAGGATGGATTTCAAGTGATCGTGGAGACAAAGGTACAGGCCCTCTTCGACCTATCCATCTTGGGCCACATCTCCGTGTTAATGTTCAGCTTTGTAAACAACGAACACATTGCCGACCGCTTCTAAGTGCGCAACGAATGAAGTCAGTGGTGGATAATAGCAAAATATTCGCTTTAATAAATTGCGCACATGGCTTGTTTGGGGACCCATATTAATTGGAAAAATTTACTTCTGTTAGCGTATACTTTCAACCGTTTGAGTTTGCGCTATTAATTTTGATACCCTCTGTACACTTTGCTGGATAAAACTCCTAGCTAATTCCCAAACGGTGTGCCGCGAAATATTTTGCGAATAAACGAAAATATAGTAGGGACTACTTAAAACATATATATTAAGTTACAGGGTATCAATTACTGGTATTGGTGATGCAGAAGAGAAAAACGAACCATAGTTGGGTTAAGTTTCATCTCGGGTGTCTAACCCATGGGTTAATAAGAAGAGACGACCTCATAAATTCAAAAGTTTTATTTTATATAGTTTAGGGAAATTTTCCTTTTCGAGAAAATAGTAATATTATACACACGGAACAGGACCAGAGAACAGAGCATAACTGGCTGGTATTTTGTCACATTTAAAACTATACTGTACAATAAAACAAAAGAATAACTAAGCTTGAAAACACAGTAACAACGAAATCACTCATACCACGCAAACAACAACAAAAGACAATCAAATCCAAAGCAAGAAATTGACTGCTTAGCCTTGCAGACGATGTTCACATACTGCTAGGCCTGCTATGAAACATTTGTGTTCTCAGCATCAATCACAAATCTCACATTATTAAGACAAACTTTGTTTTAATTATTTACAATTACATTGTAGTTCTCCACTTTTGAAATTGTATTTGTTTAATTTAATAGTTCATAGAGTATATTAAACATTTGGATGGTATACTTTGTCCAATTGCAGGCCATAAATTGTATGTTAAGTTATTATTAAAAAGGAAATATATTCTTATGTTTGTTATGGAGTGTTTATTTCAACATACTTTAATATTATATATCGCAATTAAAGTTAAATGTTTTAAGTAATTTAACATTGATTTAAAAAAATTTACAGAGGTCCCCAGAAATTCTAATCTCATTCTCAAGGGTGTCACGAACGGAAAAAGGTTCACTGATCTAGACTAAAACCCCGAATAAAATTTTATTTAAACATATTCTATGATATGAGTTAACAAATGAAATTTAAACATGAGTTAAAACACCCTACATGAGAGGGCAGTATTTTAAGGCATTGTCTCTACTTCAATGAATATGGCGAATAGCAAGGCGAATGCCAGGTTGGCGTTCGCCGTGGATGAAGACCTCAATAGTCGTCCCTTCATCCGACCAAGGTGCTTTTATATTCGCTATTGTCTTCTGACATCACAAGACACCAGGAGTGGCTTTTCCCGCCCACAATAGCAACCAAACTTAATGCTCTAAGTAAATCTTTGCTCCTTTATACCCAAAAAAATTATTACATAACTGAAATGTCAAGGTAAAACTAATTTTGGGCCCCCAAGTTGTCCTTGAGGAACCCGGATATAGACAGCCTTGAGTTTTATACTCGACTTACTAAGCTTTAGTTTGAAACCTGCTATAATTCACATCCTCATCAACTTTGCATTTACACCTTGCGATCCTATAGGCAAACACAATTGGTCTTTATTCCCTATTTCGATGGTCCCCTCATTTCTATTACAGCCACAGCGGTACGAACCCGATACCTCTTTCATGTTTACACATGTAACCTTATTACATGGAAATATAATTTATGTATTAACCGTAGATTAACATTAAACCGTCACGGGTGGCCGAGGTCGTTAAGGCGCCGACTCGTGGGCGGGAGGTGTAGGATTCGAATTCCGCCAGGACCGTCCTCCCTGACTGAGGTTTTTTCCAGGTTTTCCTCAGTCCTCATAAATGGCAAATGCCGGGGAGGTACCCTAAACTTATGTCTGGAACGTTTCCTTCCTTTAAAAAAATTCTTTCCCAATATATATCATTTCATCTCATGTTTCATCAGTGTTCACCGTCTGTGGTGTCTCTGTAGTAAAAACGGACGTTAAACACGATTCCTGCACACACACAAAACTGAAATAAAGATATGTCTGGAATTTTCTATCTCGTCACACAAGGTCTCAGTTAATGGGAAGAAAGTGGGTGATATTTACGGACATTATCACGTTGGACAGGTTTAAATCTTTAACCTAATCACATGGAATGTAATAAATTGAGAGTAGCATTTCGAAACCTCTAGCAATGACAATTTAATTCGAAACAAAATACGAAAGCGTTTTCCCCTGAAGACCAACAGCGACATCTCCCTAATGTAACTAATGCCTATCTATTTTGGAACTGAAAATAGCAGTCCAGCGCTACTGCACTAAAACAATTTACGATTATTGCTACAAAGTAACTTGGCAACACCGCTGTACACCACTGTTTTATAATTTACTACTGAAAGTAGGTCTTGCTATGTGCCACAATTTAATAGAAGAAAGTTACGAAATTATTCGAGCTACGGAAATCATTTGCTGTTAATATGAATAATTGTACTGTACGAGACATTGCTAATTGCCCTTCCTTTTTACATCGATAAAACACGCCGTTTTTTAGATTTCTCAGGCAGTAATCTAATAAAATATTTGTCAACATGACTACGTTGTATTTAGTAGTTACTATACTAAGTGCATTACACTTACAATATTGTTACTGTATTACAGTATACTCTGCACTTATTCTCGAATACATTTGTCATAGCTTTCAAAAATTATATGAATACTTGTAATTTGTGAAGGTGTTTTGAATTTTTGTACATAAAAATAGTTTGTCATAGTCATTCTGATTGGACTAATTTAGAGCAGAGAAATGTTAAACTACATAAAGTTTTGTTCTAAATTGAATTTGGTAGGAGGCCCTCTAAGCCCTATATCTTATAATTCATTCTTAATTGTAGGCCTTATACAGTTTATGTCAACACTGATATAATAAATGCATTACAACAAATAATTTAAATAGTGAATAGCAAATTAAAACGAGAAATTCTTATTTTAAGTTTCACGTGTTAAAAGGATGTAATTAATAAGGCCTACGTTTAATTTTGCGATTTCTGTTTTAACCGATGACAGCCTTTTCCTCTGCCGGCAAATGACCCCGTCATTGGCCGCTGAGTTCGGATGCGATACTTTGCGAAAGTGCCGTAACTATAACTGACATAGTCTCAAAAAAATGCATTTTACGTCTGACCTTGGCCTTATAATGCAAAAAGAAGAACATGAGCAGATGCAGAAGACATCATTCAACTGTATAACACAAATATTTTAGGAATTAACTGAATGACTTTCGAGTAAAACGACAGAGACTTAACACGTAGTCTTATGGAGTTAGAGACGGTTAGGTCCAAAATGGAGCGTGTCCATACTTGTATAATAAAGAGCTTTAGATGAGCGGTAAAGCCGAAGAATGCCAGGTTGGTCATTCAAGGGCTCTTTTTTTCTCGAGGTAGTAAAATAGTTTTTACTATTGAGGCACCACAGGTGGTGAACACTGATTATACATGAGATGAAATATTAAATTGGAAAAGGAGTATTTATTAAGGAGGGAAACGTTTCAGGCCTACGTTTACAGAACATCCCCGGCATTTGCCATTTATGAGGAGTGAGGAAAATCTGGAAAAAACCTCATTCAGGGAGGACGGTCCTGGTGGGATTCGAACTCCAGACCTCCCGCTCACGCGCTTTAACGACCTCAGCCAACCGTGGTGGTCATTCAAGTGTTGAAACACAACGTACACTTGGTTCTAAAAAGTGTTTATTTGCAGAAGATTTCGAGAAAAAATTCTTCGAGGCTGAAATAATTTTTCCTTTTATTTTAACACAATAAAGAAAAAATTAAACGCTTTTTAAATGTCGGTTTTCAAGTATTTGCCTAATCCTAATGATTTAATTTCCCTAATTTTAGGGAACTATTTGTCTTATTTCAGTTAAATAGTATGTATTCCATTTTTTTTTTTTTTTTTTTTTTTTTTTTTTTTTTTTTTTTTTTTTTTTTTGTTAAAGAGCAAATATTGGTTCATGATTTCACCGATGTTCAAAGACTATTTTTCTTATTTTATTTAAATTTTATATACGGAGCTACCTTGTGGAAAAACAAATATTAATGTCGCTAAAACAATCTTTAAATTTCGGGTAAACACCCCTCCTAATAGTCTGATTTCGCTGACTTTCAGAAATTAATTTCTTATTTTATTTCAATGGCAAATATCTAGTTTCCTTTCATTAAAAATTTAAAGTTGCACTCGGCCATTACAGAGATTTTAAATTTCGATTTTGTTTTACAGTAATCCCCCACTCCTAATAATCTAATTTTACTTATTGCCATAAAATATTTTGCTTGTTTGATTTAAATGATAAAAGTCGAGTTTTGCTGTGAAAAAAACAAAGATTTATGCAGCCAGAGCTATTTTTAAATTTAAGGTTTCAGGTAAATTTCCCTCCTAATGACCCGATTTCCCCCATTTTCAGAAACTATTTTTTTTATTTTATTTAAACCTTACTGAAGCTTTTGCTGCAATAGAAACAAATTATAATGTCACTAGAGCGATTTTTAAATTCTGGGTTTTAGATGAATCCCCCCTCATAATGGACCGATTTCCTTGATTTTCAGAACTGTTTTTCTTATATTATTTCAATACAAAATACCCACCTTTCTTTTAAAAAATTTAAAATGCATCCGCTTGAGCGATTTTTCAATTTCGTTTTAACCCCCAATGTTGTTTCAGATAAACCCCCACTCCGATTAATCTGATTTCAGAGATTTTCAGAAATATTTAAGTATTTTCATAAAATACTAAAATGCCCAGTTTTGTTGTGAAAAAACAATTATTGGTGCTGCTAGAACAATTTTTAAATTTTTGATTACAGAAAACCCCCTCCTCCTAATTGTCCGATTTTTTTGATATTTAAAAACTATTTTTCTTGTTATATTCAAATTGTATATGTGGAGTTTCATTGCGAAAAAACATATTAATGCCATTAAGGCGTTTTTTAAATTTTGGGTTTCAGGTAAACCCTCCTCCCCCTCTTAATTGCCCGATTTCACTGAGTTTCAGAAACTATTTTCATTATTTTATTTCAATGGCATATACCTTCATAAAAATTAAAATTGCAGCCTCTAGAGTGATTTTTAAATTTAGCTTTAAATCCCAATCGTTTTTCAAATATACCCACACTTCTAATGGCCCGATTGCCCTTGTTTTTTATCAATTTATTTTAAATAAATTAACTGAATTTTGTTGAGAATATACAAAAATTGCTACGTCTAAAACGGGTTTAATTTTTTTTAAAAATTCTCGCCTCTCCCCCCTCCGAAATCGACGAATCGTTTGCTAATTGATGGTTAAATGTTGAGTTTCGTAGTAAAAAACAAAAATTGCGACCACTAGAGCGTTAACAGTATATATATATATATATATATATATATATATATATATACATATATAATAAAACACTGAGAAAAAGTCACACTTGAACGTATTTCCGCTCTAGTAGATTGTTGGTTACAGTCATTTGTTACGTCTAGGTCACCCTATATCAAAGATTCCTTCCATTTTTTGAGTTTACTAAGGAAGGTTGAACCTTCGGCACATTCTAATTTACTTCTGACCAATATCGATGTGACGTCACTCTACACTAACATCCCCCATCATGAAGGATTAGCTGCTGTTAAACATTTCTTGAACTTAGAGCACCTCCTCATATCCCATCCACAGATTTCATTTGTCATCTTGCTTATCTGGTTCTCACTCGAAATACGTTTAGTTTTGATAATAAACATTATCTACAAATTAGAGGTACTGCGATGGGCACCAGAATGGCACCGTCTTATGCCAATCGTGTTATGACTCGCTTAGAGGAGGAATTTCTTAAATCAGAACCTTTGGCACCATTATTATGACTGAGATATATTGATGACATATTTGTGCTTTGGACTCATGGCTCAGAATCTCTCGAGCAGTTCCTTACTAATCTTAACTCCAAGTTTTCAGTTAAGTTCACTTCTTCTGTCTCTCCCAATGCTGCTACTTTCCTAGATATTGATATTTCTTTATGCAATGGCTCTTTTCTTACATCTGTGCACAATAAGCCTACCAATTTACAACAGTATCTTCAATTTGATAGCTGTCATCCATTGCATATCAAAAGATCAGTTCCTTTTTCTCTTTCAATCCGTGGTCATCGTCTTTGTAACAGCTTTTCATCTTGACAAGTATATTAAAAACCTAGCTCAAAAGTTCCAAGACAAAAATTATCCTTCCGCTCTTTTAAAATCCCGTATAATCCCAGCGCACAAAACTTTCCAATGCAAACCTAAAACTTCTAGTAAAAACTTCATCAACCTTGTTACTACTTACGCGCCTGGAATTGAAAGCATCAGGCCTATTTTGAAAGAATGGCACGTTACGTTGTTAATGCATCGATCTTTAAATGATTTTTCTAAATTTGTATCCTGACTTACTTTCAGAAAACCCCCTAACCTTAAAAGTATATTTCCCCGTAACCTATCCTCTCCGAATTTACCACGTCCCTTTGCTGGCTCGTATCCTTGCCAACGTTCTAAATGTAAAACCTGTGCTCTAATTATGTCTTGCCATTCATTCCACAGCCCTAATTTATCCAGAGAATTTAGCATTTCTTCATTTGCTACTTGTTCTTCCAAGAACGTCGTATATATGTTATCTTGTAAGCTTTGTAAAGCATTTTATATTGCTTTAACTTTTACTGTTGTTTCGCTACGTATGAACAATCATAGACGTATTAATTTTTCTCCCACACTCTCATTTCTAGTTTCATCTGTTTCCATGCATAACGTTGCCTTCGATACTCAATATTTACTTTTATCACCGTCACTTGTCCTCTTGCCATAAAAGGACTCTACAAGTTCGAAATATAGCGATTTCAAGTGTCACTTAATATAAGTGTTTTATCCTTATCTACTTTTATTATTACTGTTAATTTTTTTTCTGTCATTGTAGATGCCAAGTCGGTAAGATCAATGTAGATTTGGATAGATTATTAAAAAAATCTTTCCATGAGTACAATCGCATCAGCTTACATTCCTTTGGAATTCCCAAAAATGGAACATGAAAAAAAGAAAGTTCGTTTCGAAAGTATAAAAGTCGATCCTGGTGGTGTAGTGGTAAACATGCATACCTAAGATCGCGGGTTCGATCCTGGCCAGGACCGATGGATTTTTTCGGGCGTAAAAATCCTAAGTATGACTTCCTTCGGAAGGGAAGTAAAGCCGTGGGTCCCGTGTCGTACATTTTACGGCACGATACAGAACCTCAAGCCTGAAAGAAGAGGCCTCTGAGCAAAATTTGTCGGCCTTTTCAAGTCCTGAATTGAATGAGACGCTGATGACCTGAGGTGTTAAAGAGCGTCCGTAAATAAAAATATATCAGTATAAATGAAAACAGTTTCTTATGCACGACGTGTTTTCACATTAGAAAACGTATTGTGTGCACTGTTTTTTTAATAGAGTTAAACTCCCGTTTTTACTACTGAGGCACCATAGGCGATGGACACTGATGATACATGAAATGAAATTATGTATGGGAAAAGAATTTTTTTTTAAGGAAGGAATCGTTCCAGGCCTAAATTTAGAGCATCTCCCCGGCATTTACCATTTATAAGGACTGAGGAAAACCTGGAAAGGAGGATGGTTCTGGTGGGATTCGAACCACAGACCTCCCGCTCACGAGTTCAGGCCTTAACGACCTCGGCCACCCATGGCGGTAATGTGTGTGTGCACTGTGCTTTACTATTATAATTTTAATAACAAATCTATATTAAATGCTCAATTTGTTACTGCTATGCAGTAACTAAATGAAAAAATATGCTCAATAGGCCCAATAATATTTTTCTGTCATCGCAGACGGATAATATGATAAAATCATTAACTTTATATTAAGGGGCTTTAACAATAATAATACGAATATATACTGATATTTAATTTAAAGGTTACGGGCAGGCAGCTATATGGTGTTTTATTGTTTTAGATGCACTTACAATAAATGGGAAAATTTAATGCTTTTTATGGTGAGCATGTAAATCGTGTACTCTTTAATAACAGTTAAAGAATCTGAGACCTGTTTGTTACAGAGCTTGCAGGTTCCTTCGCTTAAAAGGGAAGCATTTTTTCCTGTTCTTTTTCTCAACATTTACAGTTAAAATATGATAAATAACAGGGGGGTGGAGCCTTGCATATTTACAAGAACTGGGAAGTTGGGTTTTCGAAGTTCGAAGGCTAGGCAGAACACAAAGAGCAGAATGAATAGGTTTTATTGCGGTCGTCCGCCCCACCGCCCTAAAGCATGCAGACCTTTTGTAGGTAGGTTTAGAGAGAAATAGTACTTTGTGAATATTGGTGAGAAAATGGCTAAATCCGGAACGCCTGGTTTCTCACGTACAGCCACTAAGGGTCGGAGAAAGTTATTCAGAAGTAAAAATATATACTAGACTTCAGACAGCAATATCATGACCTACTATCACTGATTTTAACGAACTGGGGCCTTGACTGGAAGCATAGCTACAAAACGATTTTAAAACAACTCTAATTTTAAACGGGATGATAGTGAGAAAGCACAAGGCTTAGGTATTAACTGAAAACAAAACATTATTAGATATTAATACGGTAGGTTTTATAATGAAGTTACATCCAAGAGGGATTCACAATGTATTAGTGTAGGTTCTTGTGAAGTATGGTCTTGTTAACTTTCTCTTCCACGAAAGAAATACTGGTAAAGTATTAGTAAACAATTACAAGTGACGTCATATAAGAGCAAGATGGAGGAACAGCTGTTTGCCATACTTCGCCATACCTAGACTTAGGTTATGTCCACTCTTTGGAGATGTTTAAGGCATTGTCATTCCTGCAAAATGGGTCAAGTGTTTTTTTTTTTCTCACACATAATGATAATGTTAATGCTTTATTATGTATTTATCGATATTCAAACGTAATAATCCTTTTGAGACAATGGTCCCACAAGACGTCATTTAGGAGCATCAATTTCAGCCGTCGAGAGATGGCAGAAGAATCGAGCTCCCCGATTGCTCTCTGTCATTCATTTTATTGTCCATTTGATAATTTATATTGATTTGTTTATATTGCTTGTCAGTGACATTTTGATAAGCAATAATCCGGGAAATTTGCGTCAAAAGAGATTATTTTAAAAGAGAATGAAGAATGAAAAGAAATTATTTTCTGGCATGTAGCAAGAGCCTTAAAAATACATTAACTAGGCTGGTCTGAAATATGCATTTGAAACGCCATTATACTTTATTTGCACTTAACCTAACTTTATCATTGTACACAAATATTTATTTATTCTTTCTTTATACATATTCCTATTCAGCATTATCATCATCACTTTCACTAATTTTTAGCACATTTGGGTCAACTGACTCCCAAAATCATTAAAGAGATAATAAATTTTGTGCTAGTATTTGAAGTTACCAATGTTCCTATACTTGCAGATAAATTTATACAAACTACGACTGCGAAACTAATACTGTATTGTTATTGATTTCTATGAAATGTTATCGAAACGATGGTTTCTTGTTTGTGGCTATGGTAGCGCTACTTGATAGTGAAAATATAACTGAATTTGTAACCGACTGCGCATGTACTGCATGCAACAGCTTGAGTAACAATACTTAGAACCAGGGCCATTTTCAATTATATAAGCTAATAATGTTTATCATAATCAATTATCCCTTCAAGCATTTACATACATTCGATATTTCTGGGTTTTTTCTCTTAAGAGCAGAGAATTAAATTAGGTTTCCTTGTACTTTTATACCTCGAAAGTCATTCCCAGTCTGTTTTAAATGTATTTTATAATCCCATACAAAATTGCAGTATGTGGGGAAAAAAATGTTATATCTGTTTCAATGAAAATAACAATACAAAACTTTAAATAATAAAAATTAGTAAATGTTAACAATAAAAACTGAAACAGCAGACTAAATCATTCAAACATATGCTCTTGGCAAATGCTACCTTAAGGACAGTAAACTGCGCAAATGTAAATACAGAGGGAGCCAAAAAATGTATACAAACTTCAAACAAAGAAAAAACTTTGTTAACATAACAAAACTGAATTCACACAAACAGAAAATGATGAGCACTAATCATCTTACACTTTTACAGTTACAACAGTTGCTCAAAATACCCATAATCGGCGTTGATAAACTTCTGAGTACGTTGAACTATTGATTGAGCAACGTTTGTGAAACTGTCCTCAGCGATTGCAGCACATGCCGTTTCAATTTCTTCCCGAAGTGCTGTCAGTGTAACTGGTTTTCTACGGTATACAATATCCTTAAGAGTTCCCCATAGGTAGAAGTCCAACGGAGTTAGATCCGGAGAGCGCGGTGGAAACTTAATCGGATCTCTTCGTCCTAACCAGTGCCTTGGATCCAATGCGCGGGGCTTGTTGCTGTGCGAGGTCTCCCTTGTGAACATCGCATACGGTACCATGAGTTTCAAATTTGTCTCGAATGCGTGCAATTGTTACTCGCGTTGACGGTTCTGTTCTGTACACACGTCTCCATTGCCTTTGGACTTCAACAGCATTTTCGGTTTTCTAATACCCCTTCAAAATTGCTTTCCACTGTTCAAACGATAATCTTGGCTCCATTTTGTTGTAGCAACGCTAGCATAACCTAATGTGGGTCACATCTGTTTACGGAACATCATGCGATAATCTTGGCTTCATTTGATTTACCTGTCACGTAGCAACGTTAGCATAACGTAATGTGAGTCACATCTGTTTACAGAACATCATACTATACATTGCTGTTGTTTTTTAGTCCAACTTTGAAATATATTAAATAGATATCTACTGTGAAATTGTGTATACATTTTTTGGCACCTTCGGTATTTATGTAAATTGATTTTGATTTGTTAATAAAAGTGCTTAAGGTCGTCTTACTGTTATATTTCATTAATATACCTATATTTATATTACAATAAATTTCAAACATAATGTAATGCTTATATAAATGAAAATAGCAGTATTCAAATCTATGATACTTGCGAATAACTTGCGAATAAAAAAACATACACATTGACGCAAACTTTTTACTGGTTGTAATATGTAAGTTTAACTTTTCTCCAAATATTATTCTACATAGTTTGTATAAATTCAAAAATAAAATTCCGTTATATTCGAAAATGAATTACATACATTAGCCGGAGTATTATACCAAGCGTGAGCTGTTTAACCTAATCTAATTCTTGAACGTAACCTCAACATTCCTTTATGATCAGTTTAAAAACAGCATATACCGAATCATGGAAAGTAAATATTGGCTAATGCACGCAACTTTTAAGTATTATATCAATAAACACTAATGTACATGAGGTTTAATTAATATTATTATCTTCTTGGGTGTTGGTCATTTGTCAGAACGCAACGCATATTTTATTGGCATTTAACTGTAGTACTTTTATTCTTGACTTACTATTCTTTGTGATAGAGCACCTGTAAAGTACAATTAGATCCTGATACAGAATTCGGTAATTAGATTTGTATCGCGGCACATCATAACATATTTGTTAATAATACAGGCATTTTACATGCTTATAACCCAATAAAATATTTTACACACAGTAAAACTATATTTAACAACAATATTAAATCCAAAGGAAACTTGACCTTCATTTGTTTACCAACCCATAGTAAGAAACAATCGAAATGCCCATCAAAACCCTCTCGATTTTCTACTGTTAATCTTTAAACACAAGCTTTTCCATTTTGCGCATGCGCAAACTTTAATCTTTTCCCAATCTGCTTCTTAACGAACTTAGCAATGCATTCCCCACATTTTCGTTCTGCAATCTTTGGAAAATTTAAGTTATTTCCCAATAATTTGATCACGCAGCAATATATTATAGTGACGATCTATCAAAACCGCCATATCAAAGAGCATTTGTAGTATTTATGCCGACGTTAGCCTTTAGAGATTAGAGTTTTGAAATTTACACCAAGCAATCAAATAATTCCATTTTACGTGAAGTTTTGAAAACCACAGATAAGATTGATAGACCACTTTGGTCTAGCGTTTAGCATTGCTGACTGCAGGTTTCCAATACCTACTTAGGATTTTAAGAGGTCTGGAACGAGGTCTACCCAGCCTCTTAAGGACAAATGGGAAACTGCCTGATGGAGAAATAGGACGAAAGCTGCGTGATATGCGACGAAATGCTGATCACAGGTCCCTCTTCGGTATTGCCCTCTATCATGAAGTCCTAAGATGGAGGTAGAGGAAGCAGAGGTCGCCCCGTCAGTCTACAGTCATCCCAAACTGTAGTGCCAAATGAAAAGAAGAAGAAGAAGAAGAAGAAGAAGAAGTAGAAGAAGAAATAGTAGTAGAAGCAGAAGAAGAAGAAGAAGAAGAAGAAGAGGAGGAGGGGGAGAAGGAAGAAGAAGAAGACGAAGAAGTAGAAGAAGAAGAGGAAGAAGAGGAAGAGGAGGAGGAGGAAGAAGAAGAAGAAGAAGAAGAAGAAGAAGAAGACGAAGGAGAAGAAGAAGAAGAAGAAGAAGAAGAAGAAGAAGAAGAAGAAGAAGATGATGATGATGATGATGATGATGATGATGATGATGATGATGATGATGATGATGATGATGATGATGAAGAAAAGGTTGCTCAATTCGATCTCGGGACTGTTTAATTTAGAACAGTTCAACATCAGCAGTTTAAGTGTTCATGCATCAAAATGTAGCTTGTATGGAATGTTTAATAAAAAAGTCACGGGCTGTAGGCATAAAATTTGTTTGAAGATATAAACCAAAGGAATGTTGTTTTTACTTTTGACAAATTATGAACACTAATCTCAGTAGAACAATTTGAAAAATTTTGTGTTGCATTTTGATAATTTTTGTTCCTATGGCCTAAGGACTAGCTGCATAAAGAGTTAACTCTCAAGCATAAAATTAACCACCATTTATACTTAGCTTGAAAAATGTTGGTTGTATAAACATTAATATAAGATTATTTCTCTTGACTTCAAACTAAATCCAACTCGCGAAATTTTACAAGTTCAGGCATTAACTTTGATAATAGCTAAATAAAACATTTCCCAGAGTACAGAAGCATAACAACTTCATTTATAAATAAAACACTGAGTAATATTTGGATTAACTTCATATAGATAACATTTTTCAATTTTCAACTTTTCATTTCCGCGTAATAACAGTCAGAACTGCGTTCAGTTATAGGTTATGTTAGGCTGTCCTTGCGAGCGGCATATTGTATAGTTTCTGAATTATTCCTACATCTAATCCGATTTCTTATGTATTTGATATGGGGGAAAAATCTATTCTTAGAGCTGAATGACATACAATTCAAAATGTAATTTCGCTTAGCAAAAGATGTCGAAGAACTGAAACAGATGTTATGTCCCCGATTACAATCACAAACTAAGCGAAATCCTGCTTTGAATTCATGTTCATAATACTATTAACTTTTAAGATTCTATGCGAAAGGAACTGGAGATATGTTCAAAGTGGTGAAAGGAACGGCCAGTAGAACCATCCGTAAAGTTACTAGAGCTATAGCAGGGCTGAGACCTCAATTCATTAAAATGCCAACCGAAGAGGGCGATGTACGGAAAGTGATGCTAGGCTTCTATAACATTCGCAACTTTCCTCCAGTTTTAGACTTCACACACACGCACACACACACACACACACACACACACTGGGATAATAATTCAAAAGTCTTAAGAGTGAATTGACAGTCCCCCCCCCTTGTACGTTCTTTATCTTTTGTAATGAGGAGCCGGCTTTGTGACGAAATCGTGATATTATAAGGAATCATAACTTTGACAAGATATAATAAGAACACGCTGTATATCCTAATTAGTGAAACATACTGTATAACCCCAAACATAATCAGACGTAGACGTAATAAATATTAAGGGTGACTTGCCTTGCCACACAGAGGTGACGTGACCTGAAAGGGTCCTCAGAGGAACACTTGCATAAACAAAAAGCAATCCTCTTTTCCACTCACTTAAAATATTATGTCTACATGTGCATGTTATAGATAGACAGAATTATTGTACTGATGAAGTATTGTTTAGTTTTAAGCTTAACAAACCCAAACCATGAACCTCTTAGAACTTATGATGTCAGGTCCTGGTGACTGTTGACCTCATGGTGGTGGGAAGTGTTTAACAATAACTCTTATATCTAGACTAGATGATTATTACCCCTTTTTGTGCATTGCAACTATATAAAAGGTCCCTGAATTTATTCAGAGACAGGGGAGAAATCTTGGTGCTTGTAAGATGCACGTCCAACTATATAAGAAAACCCTTTAATAAATACTTATACTTTTAAGAGTTGGTTGAGTTATTCAGCATTCGTCTGGAAACACGTCGTGTTTCCTGGAGGGTCGACCTAGCTCGATTCCCGGAAGTGACGCCTCTTATCCCAATATAACATCCTTCTCGTCTTAGCCAGAAAGACTGAATAGGGAAATTGTAGCATCGCATTAAACAGAAGAACATCACCAAGTTGTAAGTTAGTTGACGGACATCACAGCTTGGACTTCAGTTAATAAATACTGGTGGCATCTCGGCAGGCGGTATTACATTTCATTTGAGATCGAATTTGTTTTTTTAAATGATTCCTTTATATTTAGCAACAAATCTATAATAATAATAATAATAATAATAATAATAATAATAATAATAATAATAATAATAATAATAATAATAATATCCTTCTCATATCGCTTTAACATTTCCATATCCATGTTTGGAGAGATATGGAGGAAAAAAACAAAAACATAGCGAGAAACTGAATTATTGTTGATTTTACTAGGCTGAACAGTTGAACATCAACTCGCTCTAAATAAGAATTTCCCTATTATTTCGCGATGTTGCCATAGGTTTGACGGTTATTGCAAAGTGGAGGTTATGTGGTCTGAAGTTTGTTTTTATGTAACAGAAATGATGATTAATTTTTAAATTACAATTAAAAGTAATCTCCAGTTAGCGAGATGCAGCTCGGCCTGAGATGCGTGAAAACATGGCTGAGAACAATATGGGAGATAATGTTATCAGCAGTATATGTATGATATTAGTTTACAGAGAAAATAAAAACCAGAAGAATATTTCTGTATCGGAAAAGTGATAGGGGAGGAGCCAAGGCGAACACAAGTTTTGTTTACCATAAATGCAGGTAGAGCAATTTTTATTGTAATAATCTAAGCATGCTCTAGACTATTTACATCGGGGAATAGGTAGAGGTAGAACTACTCGAATATTCGGACATGCAATACAGTCCATTAAATAATAATTTAATATAAAGAACATGGATATAGGCATACCCAAATTGTAAACAAGCATTGACTAATAACAAGGTTGATAACTGGACAAAGCTAGAGTATCTAAAATATGTATGCATTTATGCTGTCGAAAATCTTTAAAATATAGGACATATCACTTTTATCCTTATTCTATTCATGAAATAGTCCTAAACCATATTTTGTTCTTCTCTATTGGCATTACTGACAATCGACATTCTTCTGTCGCAAGATTGTTCAAAAAGATTAAGAACAAATATACAATTATCACAATTTTGTAAGCCATGTTTAGATGAATTATATTTAAATTCTTATTTTATTTGTGAAATAATCCTAATAAATATTACTGGAGGGTAGGAGCTTTCCAGATAAATTCATCAGTTACGGGTGGCCGAGGTCGTTAAGGCACGAACTCGTGAGCGGGAGGTTTGGGGCTGGAATCCCGCCAGGACCGTCCTCCCTGATTGAGTATTTTTCCAGGTTTTTCTCATTCCTCATAACTGGCAAAAGCCGGGGAGGTACCCTAAACTTAGACCTGGAACGTTTCCTTCCTTTGACCGCCACAGGTGGCCGAGGTCGTTAAGACGGGGACTCGTGAGCGGGAGGCCTGGGGTTCGAGTCCCACCAGGACCGTCCTCTCTGACTCGGTTTTTTTCAGATTTTCCTCAGTCTGCATGACTGGTAAATGCCGGGAAGGTACCCTAAACTTAGGCCTGGAACGTTTCCTCCCTTAAAAAACCTTTTCCCAATATATCATTTCATCTCATTATCATCGGTGTCTACCGTCTGCGGTGCCTCTGTAGCAAAAACGGGCGTTAAACAACATTAAAAAAAAGATAAATTCACTCACTACACTCTGGAATTTATTGGTAATCTGAGGCCCTCTCGTGATATTACATATGATATATTTCTCCATATGTGCACGTTTATCAGTTAACTATGCTGAGAAGGATGTTTCTACGTCTACAGTTGTTATTAGGCAAAATTTGAAAGAAGTGACTAACTCTGGGGAAATTTCTTCAGGGAGCACTAGAAGATGTTTATCGACAGAACAGTAAACTTCAATGTCAGGATTTCTCTCTGAAAAACTGCACACGTTACCGCTTAATTTTCCTGCATACTTCAAGTTCACTCTGAACCTCGTCGTGATTTGGTAAAAACAAAGCAGTTCTTTCGACTTTTTTGCGGCCTCGGTTATAACTTTAAAACATGCCTTGGTTACATCCAAATTCCTTTGCAAATACTCTGAGAACTTGGAATTGACAAAGCGTCAATTGAATTCGGCGTACCAACGAATTTCTTAACAGCATTGAAATTGTCTGAACAGAAGAGATCAGCTACAATCCAGTTGGTTAGAGTGGTAATAGGAAGTCTGGAAAATGTTCTTTGCAAGCATTTTCTCTGGGTGGGTAAACAAATGTCTTATTGGTGCTGGATATTAAAACTGTTCACATCAGGAAAACGTTACCTTTGCTTCCGCTACTCTACGAAGCGCATGCGCAATACACGTATGAGTGGGGGGAAAATACTTTTAATGCTGAGGCAGATGTAAGTTGCAGCATCTGAAAGCAGAATCCGAAATTTGTGCTTACTGTCTCCTTCAGGCCAAAGTAACTCATCTTCACATAGTTTGCCTGTAAGAAAATTCTGCATATGATGGCCAAAGACATCTTCGGTTTCATCTACTACCCCACACAGGACAGGGTCCTTTAATGGTATCAAATTTCTAAAACTGCTGCGCGGTAACCGCTGTCTAGATCATTTTAACTGAAGACAGATTTGTCATTATAACAAGAAACTTACTGAGTGAATTCCACGGTATGTTTGTCGCTATGAGAGCTTCACAAAAGTCATTATTTCGTGAGAATGAAGTTGAAGGAACTTGTGTCAGTAGTCCTTGTTTCATTGTATTCAAAAGCAGCAACGAGTTACCTGTTGTAACGCATTTTCTAGGTATGATAAAGACAAAAACTATATTTCACTTTTCAATATACTTACCCTTTATTGCAATACACTTCTCATATCTTTGAATTAACATTTCAACCCCCCCCCCCATCCAAAATAGTCAGAAGTCTTGTCTGCAAAATGGGCATAAACAACATCCATCACTTCTTGATCACACTTAAATATCCTTCCTCGAAGGTCCTTCTTGAGTTTCTAAAAGTTTGTGATATCTTCCTTGGTCAGCAGAGTGGGTATTTGCTTTTTGTGCGAATGGGACAGTAGATGTAGGTCAAACACTGGTCAATGAAAGAATGGCCAAAGAGAGATGTTTAACGTCGGGTGAAAAAAAAAATGTAATACAGAAGAGGAAATAGTCACTGGTAGCTAGATCTGGGATGTAGGGTGGATGATCGATCTTCTTGAAGTCACATTTCTTCACAGCTTCCTTTGTAACAAGAGCTGTGTGCACAGGCGCGTTGTCGTGAAGAAGGCGCACACCACCACTCAGCTTTTCTCATCTTTTCTCTTTGATGAAAGCACGCAGTCTGTGCAGTAGGTCAGCATAGTACTCCCCATTTACTGCGGTGTTCCTCTCCTTGAAGTAAATGAAGAGCATTCCTTTACAGTCCCAAAATATTGTGACCATGATCTTATTGGTTGACTGAGTGACCTTGGCCTTTAAGGGCGGTGCTTCGCCAGGTTTACGCCACTCCATTGATTCTCTTTTGGACAAGGGATCATAGTAGAGGACCACAGTTTCATCTCCTGTAACAATGATTTGCAGAACTTCTGTCTCTCTCATTGCCACGGCAGAGCTCCAAAAATGCCCGACAACAGATGACTCGTTGCTACTTTTGGACTGAGGAAAGAAGTCTAGGCACTCATCTTGCACTAACCTTATTCTTATTTAAATGTTCATGAATAATTCGAAGGACTGTTGTTTTAGAAAAACCCAACTTGCTGCTATTTCTGTAACTTTGAGCCGCCGGTCTTCCATAACTTCTCCTTCCACAAGAGCGATGTTTTCAGGAGTGAGCACCTACAAGGGTCGACCTGCACGCTCTTCGTCTTCAATGCTTTCTTGACCCATTCGAAAAAGTTTGGCTCATTCTTTACGGTAGAATATGAGGGAGATGCTTCCCCATATACACCGTCCAATCGCTGTTTAATTTCATTTGTAGTAAGTCCTTCTTTTGTGAAGAACATGATATCAGCTCGAAACTCCATTTTGAACATGTCAGAATCTTCTACACATAGCCTTCTTATACAAGTATATCTGAACAACTGAACACAGTTATAGCTCTAATTATTTAACTTCAGATAAAGTAAGACACCAGATAAAGGTTTTGTGAAGGCGATAATCCTTATCGGCGAGGCCGGTAGCTTATGCACCTACCCTCGCGAGAAGATTAATGCAGTCAAAGCGATACTAAATAATTGCATAAAAAAAGAAGAAGAAGAAGCTAAGACTCCTGCATTCCACCAAACTTTTCCGGTGTAATGTTAGGTATTAGCTTTTTAATATGTTGTTAAGGTTCCCGAGAGTTGGAAATATCAGAGATTAAGCGACGGTGTCAGAACAGAAAGATTTTTAAATGCACTCCGATTTACAATTGTTAGGTGGCTCATGAGAGGAGTAGAGGCAGAATTTTTTTCTAAATTTGAAAAGTTGCATAAAAATGACTATGTTACACCATGCGTTCCATTTATAGCCGGGCTGTAGCTCGCTTACACTGCAGTGACCTCTGTATTACTCCAGAAGCGCACTAGTGGTGAATGACCCGCTCAAGGCTACGTTTTTCAGCTGTTATACTATGTCACAAGCTGCCTTCTGTTCGAGCTGTAAAGATTAGAGTTTGTTCACTGTGCATTTCAAAAGTAAAAACTTATTCAAGGCACCTGTTTTGTGTATGAATTACATTATATTATTCTTATTGGTTCACTGAAATGTCTATCAAAAAATTCACGCTTGAATAAAGAGTGTGTATATACATTAATGACACCCATGGTATTGATATCCATTTCAAATAGAGCTATGATGTGAACATTCTTAAATATCATACTATCGCACCGGCCCGAGTGGCCGAGGTCGTTAAGGCGCGGAATCGTGAGCGGTAGGTCTGGGGATCGATACCCACGAGGACCGTTCTCCCTGACTGAGATTTTTTCCAGGTTTTTCTTCGCCGGTAGTAATCTAAACTTAGGCCTGGAATATTTCCTATCTTAAAAAATTCTTTCCCAATATATCATTTCATTTGATGTATCATCAGTAACCACCGCCTGTGGTGCCTCTGTAGTAAAAACGGACATTAAACACTATTAAAAATACTATAAATAAGGACCATTTGGGGATTTCGCCGAATCAAATGGCGCAGGTCAGGAAATTGGCTATTACTACCTGCATTCATTTTCAGGTTACTTATAAATAAAGGGATTACATAATTGAATACCAACCAAGGGCATTTACTTACTACTGTTTTAATTAATATCGGGCATAATTGTTGTTGATTTGTTGATTTGGTTTATTTAAGGACACTCTTTAACATCTCAGGTCATCAGCGTCCCATTCAATTCAGAGTGTGAAACGGCCGACAAATTTTGATCAGAGGCCTCTTCTTTCAGGCTTGAGGTTCTTTTTCGTGCCGTAAATGTACGAAACGGGACCCACGGTTTTGCTTCCCTTCCATACTTAGCCATACTTCGTACGAAAAAATTAATCGACTCTGACCGGAATTGAACCCGCGATCCTGGGTTTACGAGGCAAGTATGTTTACCACTACACCACCAGGACCGACATATCAGCCATAAGTATGACATCGAAACCCTAATAATAATTATTACCGAATATTTACCGCTGACGCTAAAGTTTTAGGTCACCGGGATCATGGCTGTTGCTAATTGATTTGGCACAACCCACTCCTGCGGATAATTTTGGTTGCGAAGGTAACGGAAATAACACAATATGTAATGTAGAATTTAATTCTACACTGAATAATATTCTGATAACATTACCCTAAAAGTTCTAAGTTTATGCTTTTTCACTGCTGCAAAACATTAAAAAAGCAAACAAACTAACCGAAATGTGTTCATTATTATTATTATTATTATTATTATTATTATTATTATTATTATTATTATTATTATTATTATTATTATTATTATTATTATTATTATTATTATTATTATTATTATTATTATTATTATTATTATTATTATTATATCAGTTTATGATAGGCTATTCATATGTGGTTCGGTCCTGGCCGTGTAGTGGTTACCATACTTGCCTCCTAAACCTAAGATCGCGATTCAAACCCGGCCAGGATCAATGGATTTTTTCGGGCGTAAAAATCCTAAGTATGGCTTCCTTCGGAAGGGAAGTAAAGCCGTGGGTCCCGTGTCGTACATTTACGGCATGAAAAAGAACCTCAAGCCTGAAAAAAGAGGCCTCTGAGCAAAATTTGTCGGCCGTTTCACACACGGAATTGAATGGGACGCTGATGATCTCAGATGTAAAAGAGCGCCCATTAATAAAACTATTAAAACAAAAAAATTTAGAAATGCTGATAATGGTGGAAGAGCAGCCCCTGCGGATACGGTATCATGTTGCATTTTTACGTGCATACAGTAAAATGCTCCCCGAAAATTATAAAAAGAAGGCATTCATAATTTGCGGATATTTCTCTAAATACGAGAATGTCAACTTCCTCTTTTTGATGAAATTGCTGCGGAAAAACTTTCTGTAGTAACGAGTAGCTTTGGAAATACCGGCACTGTTCCAAAACAGTGGCATAAAAACTTTACGTAACCAATGGGGGTGGGAGATGCTTCTACTTATGTGCTATAATCAATCTGTATCGCACATAAAAACTCGTTCTTCAAGACAGCATATAGTGGCATAAGTAAAGAACAATTGACACACAATGAAAGCATTGCGTAAACCACGAAAGCACAACCGCTTTCTGACAACGCCTCCTTCAAACTAAATATAACTGCACGTGCAATACACATCTTGAAGAATTGCGTCTCCTCGTTCGCAGGCACGTACTGCGGCCGTAACTGAAATAACCTCAGCATACATCTTCCTTTGAGCATTAGTGACAGACACTCCCCCCCACAATATCTCGGGTTCAAACCCGGCCAGGGTCGATGAACTCTTTTGGGGCGTAAAAATCCTAAGTATGGCTTTCTTCGTAAGGGAAGTAAAGCCGTAGGTCCCTGTCGTACATTTACGGCACGATAAAGAACCTCAAGCTTGAAAGAAGAGGCCTCTGAGCAAATTTTGTCGGCCGTTTCACGTCCTGAATAGAATGGGACGCTGATGACCTGAGCTGTTAAAGAGCATCCGTAAATAAAACAAATCAAATCTCTAGCTTTGTGGTACGCAAATGAAGTAAACCGGTCATTAGCCATTGAAAAGAATGTAAGTTTAAAATAATAATAATAATAATAATAATAATAATAATAATAATAATAATAATAAATAAACAAACAAATGAAAATAATGTCATTGCGTATAGTATTACTTGTTGCTGGACAATGAAGTAACAAGGAAAAACGGGGGAAGATGAAATCAAGGAAGAATTTCATCCTCTGTTCTAGGAAAGAAAGAAAGAAAAAAGAAAGAAAAAATGAATTTGTTTACTCATACTGGCAACTAACATTGCGTCAGCCAAGAAGGCACAAGATAACCTTTGACATTTTAAGCGGTTCCCTCGAACATTTTTCCACAGATTTCCAGTGACCATGGAACACTGCCGCTGTCCCGTACGCTTACCGTGATTTGTGGGGGGGTTACAGGCCGCGCCTAAAGGCGGACAATGGCCTTGGCATGTTGCTGCTTGCTGCCTCTCTGGTCTGTGGCGGCGAAGCAGTAAGAAAGTGAAGGCGGAAGCAAGAGGTTGTGTGCATTGCTGAGGACCGTCCCGCTGGTTAAACAACGATTCAAAAGGTCTCTGCTCTCTTGAATGGTGAACCATTTGTTAATGTGTATTATGATAATTTTTAACCTTAGCAGTTTTTAGCGTTAAGAACAGTGCTTGCCAATTTTTTCTTGTATAGCCAAAATGAATACTGGAGAACACTCCTTGAGGACCTGCAAAACACGTATTCTTATAACGAAAACAATTGACTATAAAAATTTGACATGTTAGTAGTGTAGTTTCTCTTTATTAATTATGTTTACTATATATTCGCGGATAGGTTGTGAAGGGTAAACGCAACTAGCGGCATTCAACACAAAGAGGAAATTTTAAGTACATTGTAGATGTACATAAAACGTTCGTTTTTAAGCAGTGCAAAGTTTTCCATAACCAAAACAGGGGTAAGTGAAATTTAAAAGAAAACACCGTGTTACGGGTCGGCCCCATTAGTAATTTGTTAATGTAAACGGTAGTTAGTCGTAGTTAATGTAAATATATTATGTAGTTAGCCGTAGTTATGTAACATTTCATTACCTTTTTTATTTTGTCTTGTTGAGCAAACATCGTAAACGAAAACTCAAGCATATTAATGTGTATTGCATTTATAAACATTTTTCTTAACCATGGCGCCGTTATGTATGTGCGTTCATAGTAAAGGGCCTTGGACCTCGAGCTGTTAATGGCGTAATTGAGAGGTGATGAGAGGGGGGATAACTTGGGCCTTGAGTTCTTCAGTTGCTTCACACATGTAACTAAATCAAGTGCAGATAACTTGCAGATCATGTATAGGTTTTTTTTTTTTTTTTTTTTTAAATGATTGAGAAGAAATTGTAAGAATTAGATTATTATCTTTTATATTAATTATTTCTGTAATCGTCGAAGTAAACGGCTTTCACTATAATAAGGAAAGTTCGACATTTTTTTTAATAGTGTTTAACGCCCGTTTTTACTACTTAGGCACCGTGGACAGTGAACACTGATGATACACGAGATAAAATGAGAAAGGATTTTTCTTTAAGGAGGAAACGTTCCAGGCTACCTCCCTCCCTGGCATTTGCCATTTTTAAGGACTGAGGAAAACCTGGGGAGAAAAAAAAAACAGTCATGGAAAACGGTCCTGGTAGGATTCGAACCCCAGACATTCCGCTCACGAGTCCGCGCTTTAACGACCTCGGCCACCCGTGGCGGTCGGCATGTTAAATTTACCAATTCATCATGTTCGCATTTCTTGCGTCTTGCATTGTTAATGTTCACGGATAGTGATGCGTGAAGACAAAATCAGTATCCAGTGAATTATGTTTCTCAACCATAAAAGCACGTGGGAAAAAAAAATGTTAGCCCTCGGTACGTTCATGACGATCGTTAGAGGGCTGGTGTTCATGACATGGTTATTTCGCCACGGGTGGCCAGGTCGTTATGGCGTTGACTCGTGAGCGGGAAGTCTGGGGTTCGAATCCTGCCAGGACTGTCCTCCTTGACTTATTTCTTCCCCAAGATTTTCCTGTCCTCATAAATGGCAAATGCCGGGAAGGTACCCTAAATTCAGGCCTGGAACGTTTCTTTCCATAAAAAATCATTTCCCAATATATAATTTCATCTCTCATTACTCATGTATCATCAGTGTTCACCACATGTGGTGCTTCTGTAGCAAAAAAACGGACATTAAATACTATTCGTTCGTGATCAGAGGAGTGGAGTTTAAACTATTCGGCCTTACGTCATAGGCAGAGAAAGTGTCTAGGATGAACTAACTCGTAGAAATTAAAGTTTCTGTGATAACTACGATTAGGCTGTGCGGGATATCCACGTACTGCAATTGAGGCCAAACCAAATTCAGACAAGTAAACGTTACAAGTAGCTACTAAGCCATTTAGCAGTATTTCATGCATTATAATATTCACGAATTTCGCGCCGCTCCTAGCCGAATAGCCAGAACGGCAATCATTGGTATATCTGTTGCACTGTGGAAATTTGCCGTAATGATATTAAACATACCCTTTGCACGTTGCAGATGCCTCATAACTCACGTGTTATTACATAACTCCTAATGTATGCGCCTTGTTTCTCACTCCCCTTTGCACTACTGTTCCATCATTGCGCAGTGTTTATTGTAGGCGATGACGTATGCAGTTCTCTCATTACAAAAGTTAGCATACGGCTGTCTTTTGTTTTTCACACCACAGGCAGTGTATTTTGGTTCTCGGAAGAACAGATAGTAGTATAGGTACGCCGTTTTATATGCTGCTCCAATCAGTTTATCTCCTTGGCCAATGAAACAGCGAAACGTCACTCTACAAGGAATAAAGACAGCGTTGCAACGTTTCGCTGTTTTGTTTTCTCATTCTGTTAGCTTGCGTGATAGATTCAACGGTCTTTTGGACATTATCGTGTGTTCTGAATATGTGGGGGTATTGAGAGAGTAATAATGTCTCCAACAGCATCATTTCTTTGAAACAATGGAGCAAATAAATAAATAAAACGTAATAATGTAATTCATATCGCTGTATGCCAGGCAGTCTTTGATGTGCCGGTATTTAATCTTTATAATAGAATGGTATTAATAACTACCGTACTTTTGTGATACGATCAAGACCAAGAACTTTCCGGTTTTAGTTCAGGTTGGGAACTGAGTAACAATAGCTGTGGGGTATTTGAAGTATATCTAATTTTAATGTCACTATATTGTCTTTTGATATGTCTTCGTAGACAGTTGTCATTCTTGGGACATTTGTTTCAATCAGTGATTTTTGAATGACCCGCACAAAACTACGTTTATCAACTGTTTTATACTGTGTCAGTTGCTGCCTTCTGTTTGAGCTGTAAAGACCAGAGTTTGTTCATTTTACACCCCAAAAATGAAAGACTATTCAAGACATCTATGTTGTGTGTGCATTACATTATATTATTCTTATTAGTCCACTGAAATGCCTACCGAAAAAATCACGCTTGAACATAGAATTTTTATATACGATACTTAGTAAAAATCGATTCATGTAGACAATGTCAGGAAAAACCTTCCTGGTATTTCAGTTCCAGGTAGAGAAACTGTTAGATATCTGGTTAATAAGTTTAGGGCTACGGGATTGCTAAACCTAATAAGCAAAAAAGTATGTTCTAATGGAAAGAAAAAATTGACGAAATTAGTGCATCATTCGAACGCTTTTCAAAGAAGTCTATGACTTGTTGCACAGCAAGTGTGTGTTTCAAAAACCCACGTCCATAGAGCTGTCAAACTTTTAAAATTGAAATCCTACCGAGTGATTATAGTTCTCGACTGTACAGTTAATCCACATTTAATAGTTTTCTCAGATGAGGCTTGGTTTCATTTAAATGGTCACGTAGCCTGACAGAACAAAAAGTATTCGAACACAGAGAATCCTCATTTGCCTCCCAGTGTAGTACACAGCGTGCGACCCGCGGCCCGGCAATATAAAGAACGCTCTGTTGTTAATGGGGGACATAATTGGAGAAGGCAATTAATAAATTCTTCTACCGAGTGATTTGCTTAATGAAATTGTTACACTGATCTTGTAAATTTCCGAATTATTGTGATATTTAAGTTGTTTATTATAAATTGCGTCAATTCTGCAGAATTAGTTTTGACAAGCGGTTACAGAGAAATTAAACTTAGTAAGGAACAAATGTAATCTATTATTTTCGCTCATTGCAAAGAATAGGGGAAATAATGTCTGTCTACTAGGAGCATATCGATTTGCTGGAAGATAATTGAATGGGATGCAGTGTATTTGAAGGTAGGAGTGTATTTATCTCAGAGTAATATGCGTTATATAATAATAGGACTTAGATCATTTTTGCCTGAGCCATACGAAAATATAACTGTAAACATCATTGTAGATTGTCTTGCATTTGTGTATGAGCAGGTCTCTCCCCTCATATGATCTTTATATATATATATATATATATATATATATATATATATATATATACCACGCGTTCCATTTACAGACGGACCATAGATAGCATATATGCATTGTTTGCTTGCACGGTAGTGGCCTCGGTATTATTCCAGTAGCACACTAGCGCTGAATGACCCATTCAAGACTGCATGTTATACTGTGTCAGTTGCTGCCTTCTGTTCGAGCTGTTAAGGCTAGAGTTTGTTCATTGTGCACCTCAAAAGTGAAAGTTTATTAAAGACATATATGTTGTATGTGAATTACATTAGGCTATTCTTATTAGTCCGTTGAAATACCTACCGAAAAACACGCTTGAACAACGAATCTTTATGTTCGATACATTCGTAAAAATCGAATCATGTAGACAGGTGTGTAGACAATTTCAGGAGAAATTTGCTGGTATTTCAGTTCCAGGTAGAGAAACTGTTAGCTGTCTGGTTAATGAGTTTAGCACAACGGGATCGCTAAACGCTAAATCTAAGGAGCGAAAAAGAATGTACTAACGAAGGAATCCGTGTGAATGGAAATTTCATCAGAAGATGTCTGAGTGCTAAGGGACATCACTTGTCAAAAGGTTAGTAGTCATTATAGTGCATGTTACTATCACTCGCGTAAGTAACGCGAAAGTTTTAGAACAGAAAACCGCTCAGTGTAATAGGCAGTACGCGGAGCTCGCATATCCCAATTAGTCTGTATGCTAAAGCTGAGAGATCCCTTAAGAATGATGAATGTTATATTTATAGCATTCTTAAGGCAGTTTTATGCCTAAAAGTACACCTCCTCTTGAAAGGAATGCCCTGTCAGTCATGTAAAGGAAATACCAAGTTCAGCATGCACTAATACAGAATAATTGGAAATGTTTGAAGCGTCTTCATAAATTTACCGTAGGTGTATTATTATCATTAAACTTTAAAGTAGAAAAAACTGAAAAGATTTTCTTTTTCTTTCAGCCGCGTTTCCGATCTGCTGATAGCGCAGTAGTTAGTAAAGATGGCGACAAGCGCTGAAAAAGCACAAGCCGTGCTTGAATTTCATTCACACCAGTCTCTCAAAACAGTGCAAGGATATTTAGAACAAAATTAAAAAAAGATGCACCAACTGTTAACTACATTCAACAATGGCATGCGCAGTCTACAACTTCGTGATGCCTCGGTAAGGGGAAATCAGCGGGTCGGCCTACATCGACTGAAGAAACAATTGAGAGCTGTTGACGGGTTTTACACGTAGCCCACAGAAGTGACCAAGTTTGACACTTTCAGTTTTCTGAAGATTTGCAACAATTTATGGAAGAGAGCGGGTTTGGTGAACCTGCAGTGATTGATGAGGCAACATTTCTTTTGTGAATGTCAAAGTGAACAGTGCAAATCTGGGGCACAGAAAATCTGCACGTTTCAGCCTCGCCAAAAGCTATTCTGTTCTGTGCAGAAGAGACCATTACAGGACACGTGTATCTGGACATGCTGGAAAATTGGCTCATTGCACAGCTTGAGATTGACAGTGTGGATTTTTTCAGCCAATAGGATGGAGAAACCGATGGATGGATTAGGGGAGATGATCAGCAACTGCTATCATGGCCTGCACGCTTCCCCGACCTAGTCCCATGCGATTTTTTATGTGTGGGACTATTCATTGCTTTTGTCACCTTTACCACCAAACCAACCAGAACAATGGGCTGTTATAAACAATATATTTGAACAGATTGATAGAAGCATGTTGCTTCGAATGTGGGAAAACCTTGATTATAGAGGATATCTGCAGAATCAATGGAACACATGAAGCATTTGTAACATGTCAACTATTTTGTTTTAAATTTTTCTATATGACTAAAGTTTTGTGATAATATGTCAAATAATGTAGCTACAATAAATTTGTGAAACCACTTTAAATAATTTATAATAAACCTGTACGTTAGCATCTATATTTAAGAAACCTAGGCCAGAGTATGAAAATAGGAAGGAAATATGCAATTATTTTGGGGTGACTTACAAGTGTACAAGTTTGGAACCATGAAGTGTTGTCGAATATATATCCTACCATCCTTTCTGTAGAAAGATACAGGAAGGTACTGCAGAATACTAAGAAATGTGAAGCTTGATGTGAAATTGCTTGAAGCAACACTACCAAAATGTGAACGTGAAAGCTTTTACGTTTGTGAATGCTAATGCTTTGTATTTGAGTAACTTTTATTATATGTAATTAAAATATTGTAAAAGGATAAAACAGAAATTCCACAGTGTGTTTGCTTTATGTACTTTCATAAGGAAATAAATTCTTTTTATAAAAGAGGCTGTGTATGGAGGGGATTGTACAAAGATTTGAATTACCTTGATTTTGTGTTTATATACGAGTTGACATATTTTCATGAATGACAGGACTAACAGGCAAAAATAAATTATACCTTTACATTAACATTCTTTTATAAAAAAAAATCAGATACGAAGAGACATCAAAAATTACACAATCACTTCCTTTTCGATACATTTCTCACACCGTTGCACTAACCTTTTTCCTCTGTAAGGAAAAAGAAAAAAAAAAGGGGATTGTACAAAGATTTGAATTACCTTGATTTTGTGTTTATATACGAGTTGACATATTTTCATGAATGACAGGACTAACAGGCAAAAATAAATTATACCTTTACATTAACATTCTTTTATAAAAAAAAATCAGATACGAAGAGACATCAAAAATTACACAATCACTTCCTTTTCGATACATTTCTCACACCGTTGCACTAACCTTTTTCCTCTGTAAGGAAAAAGAAAAAAAAAAGTTTTTGGTTGTGTCCTCAACCAAGAATACACCGCTTCTTTGATCACTTCGAAGTCGTGGTCCCCTAAAGCGCCCTTCAGGGATCCAAAAACATAGTAATTCGAAGGAACAAGTACAGGCCTGTATGAGAGATGCTGTAAGTTCCGAAATCTCATTGTTCGAACGAGGTCAAGAGTTGCAGGCGCGTTGTCGTGAAGGAAAAGAACGTCTCTAAACAAACATGCTCTGCGACGGCTCCGTAATTCTGGCTTCTCCATTGCGCTGCACCAGGTACTATTTACTGTTTCATCCCTTTTCTGGACCGCCACAGGTGGCCGAAGTCGTTAAGGCGCGGACTCGTGAGCGGGAGGTCTGGGGCTCCAATCCCACCAGGACTAGCTTCCCTGACTAAGGTTTTGTCCAGGTTTTCCTCAGTCCTCATAACTGGCAAATGCCGGGGAGGTACCCTAAACTTAGGTCTGGAACGTTTTCTTCCTTTAAGAAAAATCCTTTGCCAATATATCATTTCATTTATCACCAATGTTCATCGCCTGTGGTGCCTCAGTAGTAAAAACGGGTATTAAACATCATCGAAACAAAACAAACCTTTGCTGTTAGCGCTCGAGAATCTGCCTGTTCTCGTCTCACAAGAAAGGAAAAAGGACCTTTCCTTTTTCTTGGCCTGAGAACTTAGATGTCGCCCTTCTGAAGGCTGCTTCTTGCTTCCTGGCTAATAATTATGCACTCGGGTTTCATCCCTTGGATGTGGAGGTTTGCACCAGCATCTTGTGTTCCTTAATGAGCATCCTATGCACCCACCGTGCACACATTGTACAAAACTTCCATAACAATGGTATGAGCAGATCCAACGCTGGTACTCGTGAAACATAAAAAGAAATACGTCGCTTTTCTCGAATAATGGCGTCAGCGCGTCCCACATTCTCATTAGTAGCAACCGTGCTGGGACGACAGAGAGTTGCTCAATGATTGACGTACGTCCGTTTTAAACGTATCTACCCACTCGTGTATTTGTCGGTCCTGGTGGTGAAGTGTTAACAATATTTGCCTCCTAAACCAAAGATCGCAAGTTCAAACTCGGCCAGGATCGATGGATTATTTCGGGCGTAAAAAACCTAAGTATGGCTTCCTTCGGAAGGGAAGTAAAGCCGTGGGTCCCGTGTCATACATTTACGGCACGAAAAAGAACCTCAAGCCACAAAGAAGAGGCCTCTGATCAAAATTTGTCGGCCGTTTCACGCCCGGAATTGAATGGGACGTTGATGACCTGAGATGTTAAAAGAGCATCCGTAAATAAAATTTTAAAAAAATCCACTCTTGTAGATCACTTCAGGGATTTCGGCAATTGCAAATGAGCTATGATGGGAATCATTTAGTTATCTATTTATGAGACAAGATATTGCAAGATAAGAGGGGAGATGTATACAACGGAACGGAGTTGGACAGTCACTATAAAGCTTTGTAAGCTTCGGTCCCACACACACTTAAACAAATCTATTTAGTTTGTAATGGTGTTTCCACTCAAACAAAATATATTGAGCTACAAGGGTAGGTTCATAAGTTTCCGGCCTAACCATTTTCTAGGTATTATAAACATCAAAACTATATTTCATTTTTCAATATAGTTACCCTGTATTGCAACACACTTCTCACATCTTTGAATTAACATTTCAACTCCCCCCCCTCAAATAGTCAGAAGTCTTGTATATAAAATGGGCATAAACAGCATCCATCACTTCTTCGTCACACTTAAATTTCCTTCCTCGAAGGCCCTTCTTGAGTTTTGAGAAGAGGAAATAGTCACTGGGAGCTAGATCTGGGCTGTAGGGTGGTTAGTCGATAACCTTGAAGCCACATTTCTTCACAGCGTCCTTTGCAACAAGAGCTGTGTGCACAGGCGCGTTGTCGTGAAGAAGGCGCACCTCACCATTTAGCTTTCCTCGCTTTTTCTCTTTGATGGAAGCACGTAGTCTGTGCAGTAGGCCAGCATAGTACTCCCCATTTAGTGTGGTGTTCCTCTCCTTGAAATCATTGAAGACTATTCCTTTACAGTGCCAAAAGATTGTGGCCATGATCTTAGATGACTGAGTGACCTTGGCCTTTAGAGGCGGTGCTTCGCCAGGTTTATGCCACTCCATTGATTATCTTTTGTACAAGAGATCATAGCAGAGGACCATAGATTCATCTTCTATAACAATAGCTTGCAGAACTTCTCTTTCGTTGCCTCGGCCGAGCTCCAAAAATGCCTGACAACAGATCACTCGTTGCTGCTTTGGGACTGAGGAAAGAAGTCTAGGCACTATTCTTATTCATGTTTAAATGTTCATGAATAATTCGAAGAACTGTTGTTTTAGAAAGGCCCAACCTTGCTGCTATTTCTGGTACTTTGAGCCGGACTGCCGGTCTTCCAATTCTCCTTCCACAAGGGCGATGTTTTTAGTTTTTTTCCAAGTGCCGACCTGCACGCTCTTCGTCTTCAATGCTTTCTCTACCCATTCGAAAAAGTCTGGCCCATTCTTTTACGGTAGAATATGAGGGGGATGCTTTCCCATATACACCGTCCAATCGCTGTTTAATTTCATTTGGAGAGAGTCCTTCTTTTGTGAAGAACTTAATAACAGCGCCATACTCTATTCTGCATGTCACAATCTTCTACATATAGCCTTCTTTATGCAACTATATCTGAACAACTGAACACAGTTACAGCTGCAATTATTTACCTAACAGATAAGGTATTACACCAGATAAGGGACTTTGTGAAGGGGTAATAGTTATCGGCGAGGCCGGGAACT
Organism: Metallyticus violacea; assembly: GCA_030762175.1. NCBI lineage: Eukaryota > Metazoa > Arthropoda > Insecta > Mantodea > Metallyticidae > Metallyticus > Metallyticus violacea. The sequence continues at coordinate 83,069,330 of CM060831.1, read as the reverse complement.
AATGGACCTACCCTCGCAAATATTTGTATTGCACAGCAATAAGTTCTTGATCCGGAATCGTGCGTAGTAAGACGTCACACCACCGTTTGTTTACAGAATATTATGTGAAACGGAGGCAAGGAGTCTAACTGAAAGCTTCCTTCAAAGATTGCCGGGTGGAAACGCATTCAGGGAATAAGCTATACTTTCTGTATTTTCTTGAAATAACCAGGTGAATAAAGTGCTTTTTTATTGTTCACTTCTTCTTTTATAAACTCAAACGTTGGGTACTATTTCATGACTCTGGCTGGCTAAGTTTTCCCTTTTAATTTCGAACAAATGGGAGGCATATTTTTTATTAGTATTGCGATTAATTGCAGACAAAACTCGCGCGTACAATTTAATAGAGACTACCTCTAGGCTACTCCGAGTAGCGTACATAAGCATTACATTGTTTTATCAGCACCACGTGTTACGGAGGAAGTCATTGGTTACCCATACCCTCTTGCCAATATGTTTGACGATGCTTACACACCCCTCTCTTGTTAATATAGCATTTCCATACTTTCCCGATATCCTTATATGAACTTTTCTAAATAATACACACTCTCCATAAAAATGTTACTCTTTTAGGTGGGTTTTGGTCGTCCTGTGGTAACCATATTTCCCTGGTAGACCCAGGATCGTGGTGCAATCCCGACCAGGGTCGATGGATATTTTTGGCGTAAAAGTCCTAATTATGGTATCCTCTGGAAAGGAAGTAAAGCAATGAGTCCAATAAAGAACCTCAAGCCTAAAAGAAGAAACCTGTTGATAGTTTCACGTCCTGAATTGAATAGGATACCGTTGTCCTGAGGTGTTAAAAGCGCTTTCGTTAATATAACAAAATAACAAACATTTACTTTGCTACAGTGTACACAGCTAACGGCGTCGCCATTTTGTTTCAACTGTCAATTCAGATGTACGGATGAAAATGTCACATCTAAACACAATGTGGTTTCTTTTCGTTTTGTAGCTATGAACTGAAAAAAATCCTAATGAAGATATTGCATGTTTCCTTGAACAGGGTGCGGCAGAAACAATAATCCACTTTAAATCGTGCGCTATTTTTGATCACGGCTTCTTAGAGTGCTGATGTTTGCACCTTTGTGTAGTGCAGTTCAAAGTATTTTCTGTACATCATATTACATGACAATGGCTGCTCGCTCCGCTGCACATATTTGGCAGTCAGTATGGGGTGTCGGTTAAATGAACATGGTGCGTTTGCAATTGAAACGTATGTCAAATGCGGTGAATGAGTCGTAAGGTCGCAGCTTTTGTTTCGGCAACATTTCGACATCGGTCGGAATGGAAGGCGATTACGAGATGGGTCAGGCACTTCATAACAACATCTGCTTCAAACAAGAAGCCACCGGTATGTCACCTACAGTTCTTACTCCATAAACATGGCAACAGTAAGAGCTACTTTAGAGCAAAGTTTAACGCGATCAGTTCGTCGGCATTAGCAAGCCCTTAACATGTCGGATGGTAGTTAAATGGGCCATTGTTTCTGTCGTATGCTGTATTATAAAAACTGGGGAGTTTAAAGATGCGTATCCCAGTGTGATTGCTTAGAATCAATTTTGACATTTCTACACTGATATTCGAGCTGAACATACAGAATTATGTTTAAATGTTATTGCAGAAATGAAAGAAAGTCAAGTGAAGTATGGCAGCAACTATGAAACTGCAAATTAAATATAACTCTCGGTCACACTTTAAATTGATTTAAATTCAACCAAATAGAGCTCACAGTCGTAACACCATCTTGTATTTAAGGTCATGACATACCTGGTAGGGTTTTCTATCGATTTATTGGAGTAAAATGATTAAGGGAATTATTTTGTGCCTCTGTATTTTCTTTGTATGTGGGTGAATATTAGACATGTAATGTAGAGGTTATTTAATCATGAACTGACTTGAGATTTTTCAGATCTCATTATAATGTTCGTAATTATTTGCAAAGTTGAATTCCTACAACAAATTATTGAGGAAATTCCTAAGGAGTTTACCATTTTGTTGCTATAGTGGCCTGATGCAAATGGAGGATTTTGGCGTTTGAGCAGTTCAGTGAATCCGAGAGAAGGCATTCGGGCGTAAAAATCCTAAGTATGGCTTCCTTGGGAAGGTAAGTAAAGCCGTGGGTACCGTGTCGTACATTTACGGCACGAAAAAGAACCTCAAGCCTGAAGGAGAGGCCTCTGAGCAAAATTTGTCGGCCGTTTCATGCCCTGAGTTGAACGCTGATGACCTGAGCTGTTAAAGAGCGTCCATAAATAAATCAATCGAGAAAAGGCACGGTAGTTACAAACCGTTACAATTGACAATGTTCTTTCCGAAGTGAAATATAGGAGGGGGCAACAGCATGTTGAAAAGCATTAGCAGTAAACTGAAATTTTTTGGAAATATATCCCAATAGACTGCATAATACATTACACTCAAATATACATGCTCTATCAATCCATTACAAAATAAGATCTAAAAATAGACTAATACTAATATTACTTATTAGTTATTTTCTTTCTAGAGTTGCTTGTTTACATCCTGATCTAAATACACGCACTTCCAGGTTATTAGTGTGTTGGTGACCATCTTATTGCTGTATTATCCTAACCTTGTTTATATTATTATAAACTTTCCAGGCCTAAATTTAGTGTACCTCCCCGGCATTTGCCAATTATGACGACTGAGGAAAATCTGGGAAAAACCTGTCAGGGAGGACGGTCCTGGTGGAAATCGAAACCCAGACCTCCCGCCCAGGCGTCCGCGCCTTAACGGCCTCGATCACCCATGGCGGTTTGTGGTGGCTTCGCAAAGCAACCCGTAAAACGTGATATCGATAATTTTGGAAAAACCAATTTTCCACTTAATTCTGTTTATGTTTTTTACATCATTGTTAGAGATTGTAGATTTAATTATATTAAAAAAAGTTTTAAAAATAAGATAAGCAAAACTTAGCACTTTATAAAATTTTTATATTAGCATTTAGTTTTTTTTTTTAAGACTTTTTTTTATAAAAAAATATTTTTTGGTGAAACTTGTCTTGTTTGAAAGGATAATTGTAAGATGAAAAATAAATTTTGCACATCATTGATTTCTCATTTTAATATATTTTATTATAAGCAAATAAACAGAAATTATAGTTACGAAACCACATAGGATATAGTTATAGATTATCAATTCAATCAATCAAATCATCACTTTTAAAGCATCCACAACATGAAATGTTTAAATATACACATACCTGAATTCACTGGGAGTTTAACTAAAAACCAGCCACAATATTGCTCTTCTGTAACCTTGCATCAACGCTGCTTGTGGGTGCCCAGATGAGCTAATTGGCTGCTTCAGTGAAAATGTGAAAATTTCAGTTTCAATGCTAGTTAACATTTGGCCGTAGTCTGCTTTTAAATTATCTTTGTTTTCAGTAGCTACTCTTTAAGGTTTTTGTTAAAATATTCATAAGCACATAAAACTATGTGCGTTTAGATTATTAAAATAAGAACTCTGATTTACTCACAATTGTGACCAGCCACCCCTGGATTGAAGAGCTCATTGAGGGCCTGGAAAAGTAAATTATTAGTCTCATTTTCTACCATATGTTTAGTTTTAAACACACTTATTCATATATACAATAGAAGTTTCTGCAATTGTTTTCTTCGCTTTTTCTTTTGAAACATGCTTTAAGATTTCATACGTGTTTGATCCCGAACCCTAAATTTAATGAATGAAGTTCATCCCACAATTTATGAGCAAACACGTACTTTAAGTTGTTATTAACTTACCAATTTGCTGTGATACTTTTCTGACAAATTTACATTGAATGTCTCTCTCACAGAACTAATTTCATCTTTCAATAATTTAAATAATTTTTTTTAAAAAACACGTTTTTATTTTCTTAATTATAAATGAACTAAAAAGTATAAAATAATTCATCCTACCCAAATGCAGATTTATAACCCCATGCAAATTCATAATCTCATAAACTTTTTTAGAAAAATTTTTCCAAACGAAGAACGAGGGGCGCATGCAATAGTTTGTCTGAACCGTTTGTGTGATTAATTTAAACTATAAATACCCTTAACAGTTATTAATTTTATCTGTTGCAGCGTCCCAAGTTTTCGTTTGGAAGAATTTTTCTAAAAATATTTATGAGAATATGAATTTGCATGGGATTATAAATTAGTATTTGGCTAGGATGAATTAATTTATACTTTTTAGTTCATTTGTAATTAAGAAATTACAAACGTGTTTTTTTTTTAAAAAATTATTTAAATTATTTTCTACTTTTAAGTCTTGTGTGCACTTAATTTTGCAATCAGTATTAGACATCTCGATTAAATGATGACAAAAATAAGCAAATTTTAGATTTAGTTCATTTTGTTTTCTCTTGATCGCATCTAAAATCGAAAATTGTTTTATCTACTCCATTGATATATCGAAACGGTTGATTGTGTTTTTTTTAATTAAAAACAAAATACAGAAACACAAAGTTAATTTTGAAAAGTTTTATTTCAGATTAAATACATTTGTACCAGACCTTCAATATGGAAGTCAAAATCTTTGATAATATATGTAACTCATTATATTATATTAACTATAATACTCATTCACTACTTATTTACACAGTTGAAATTATTAATACACGTTACACATTAGCACTAGCGCAATCGAATTTATGTAATAGAAATCAGATTTTGTTAAATATTATTTGTAAGGATATAATTGTGAGGATCTAAATTTGATGTTTTTATTTGAAAAGTTGCCATGGCGACTGTATTGTTATCAAAATATTTAGCGTGTCATTAGCGAGTCAAGAAGAACGTTTTTCCATCGTCTCAGTTGATCGCGCTTGAGCCATGCGTTTCTTGGAATTTGCGCGTGCGACATCGCGCTGTTTATTTGAATAGTTGCCACGGCGACTGTATTGTTATCAAAATATAACAAAAATCATTTTAGATTAAAATAAAACGTTGAAATTAAATATAAATCAAGTTACACTATGATTTATTAATTGTATTCATAAATATAGTACAGTCATCAAAGCAACTGTTCTTATTTTTAAATAAAGATTATTATTGATTTTACATTTTTATGCGTTATTAACGAAACTACAGAAATGTGTTCTTACTATTCAATCTTACATTTTTAAAAACCTTCGTGTTTGATATTGAGCTGCTTTACTTTCAAATCTGCGGAACCATATTTTTGAACCGTGGAACCATTGACCATGATAATTACCGTATTATATTGTATTGTCATCCATTTCTGACCAATGTGCAAGTTTTCAAGTCTGTATCTCATTTAGAAGTACATGAAAAATTAGTTACAAAATTCTACCGGAACAAACAAGAAAGCGAATTAATAAAAACCTTTGAAAAATATCTACAATGCAGGAGGATCATGTTCTCCTCAAGTAATAGGAAGAAGTCGTTTATGTAAATATATTATTCTGTGAAACTGTGAATTCCAGCGTATTATATCTGGGCGAGATCTGGCCATTTTTCCTGAAGATAATTTAAATACACACTTTTTATATTTCTAGAAGGCAAGTTTAAGCTTGGACACAAAGGTATTAAATTCTGACATCTCTTTCAATATAACAGTTCCTATCAGGTTCACTTTGTGCGCAAAACATTGGAAAAGCAACAAATGGTCTGCAATAAAAGCGGGAAAACATGTTGTCATATATGCAGAAGAATCTGAAACTAAACCCAGTACGTTATCGAACTCAATGGTGTCATTTTTCAAGCATTGATAACTACTGAAGTTTCATCTGCGACGACGACGATCGATTTGCCTTCCAAAGCTATTTTAATAACATGCATCACCTTTCCACTACAAGGCATATATTCATTTCTCAATCTTAAAGATCACCCGATCACCATCGATAGAAATAATCGAATTAAGTGTTATTTAGAAGTAAATACATACGTTTGTTGTAGGACTAATATCTATTAAACAAACAAAGCAATAAAAATCCTAGGCATAAAAATTGAACAGAATAGTAAATTTCAACACTTTCCTTTAAACGCTAAAGTTTAGATTTTAATGCAGTACTTACTTTTCCAAATATTTTCGCACTGCAGGATGACCCAATTTATTCATTGGAATGGTGGCTCTAAAACACATCTTCATCGTATCTGCCTGCAACAAACTCATCTTTTTCTTCGCTAACATTCTTTGCTTTTCTTTCAAGTTCTGAAATTGTTATCTGTCGCATAATGCACGTTGTTCTTCAGTTGTTTTTGAAAGGAAGTTTTCTTTGCGCGTACGTGTTGATTGGATTTTATACGCCTCTTTTATCCCATGACAATCTTTTTGTACACAATTTGCACATTAAAATATTTGAATCGCTTACATAAAGCTGCTCAGTTTTACAACTTTCCGCTCGTTATTTGATAGCGATTTTGTCTCGGCCCATCATGCAATGCGTCTGTGAGTGTAATGACAGAGAAACGAACTGGTCAACAATTACTTCTAAACGAGTTCGGTTTCCCAATAGTTCGGATGGTTACTGCAAACTAAGAGGTTCTGATTACAGTTAAAAGAGTACTCTCCACTTTTATACAACTGGCCCTAAGTAAGATATCAGTGGTACAGGGCAATGGAAGGCTTAAATGGAATCTGTGTATTTAAATGATCTTTATTAATGGACTTAACATGGATTTTGGTTAATTGTTAAGCAGGAACTTGTAAAGCAATGAATTATTTTGCAAGAAGATGCAGACTATAGAGTATCAAATTTACTCAATTGTGGAATAGGCATTTACAAAAGTTTCTTTACCCTTCAGGGAGATCCTCCTGGGTTTTGTTGCAGGAAATGGAATTGCCTGGCTATTGTGGTTACTGGTAGGGCAGTTCCAGTTATCCATGGGATGGAAATGTGTGTTTAATCTCATTTTCTGCTATTTATGAGATTGTAGTAAACATGTGAAGAGCGTGACACATTTTGCCAAAAAGTGGTGGTGTGGTGTTTAGGTTTCCCATATGTGACAACCATATAAGGGAAACCAAGATAACCTGATAGAAGTGCAATCTTAGCAAATGAACAAAATAGTGCTTACAATATACAGGAGAGATTAGGAGCCTGTCAAAGTATTACTCAAGCTATATCAAATTCTGCTGGTTCATTAGTTTTTACCTGCTAATGTTAAAACACATCGGATTATATGGAAGTTACTTGCAGAGGTTACTGTCGCCCTGATTTGATGGGGGTGACTGTTCAGTTTCTAGCACTCGCCCTCATTTAAGAACGTAACAGAATCTTGAAGGAAATGTGAGGACCCGTTTTCTTTGCAGCATTTTGATAACCTGATGCAACAGGATGTCTGCAGTATGGGCGTTAGCACTTGGTAGTCACTGAAGCTTGCGCATGAACAACTGTCACATCATTTGGTGGTTTTATCAAATATCATTGCTTTCCAACCCTCTCTGCTGATAATAAGAGGGCCCTATCTTCACTCCGCGGCCCTGTTCCACAAAGTATAGACTAATATATACAAGTGTATTAGTGCAGGTTCCTGTAAAATATGCTCTTCTATCTTTATGTTCCACGAAAGAAATGCTACATTGTTAAAGTAATTAATAATGAGTTATTAGTGACGTCATATAAGAGCAAAATGGAGGATCAGCTGGCTGTTTGCCATACGTCGCCATACCATGAATTAGGTTATGTCTACTCTTTAGCGATTTTTAATGTACAGAGCGGATCACTGTTATTCCTGCAAAATGGGTGTTGTATTATTTCTCAGAAATAGTGATAATTTAAATATTTTATTATGAATTTATCGATGTTTAAGCGTAATAATCCATTTAGAGACGACGGTCCCAGGCACATTTAGGAGCATCAATTTCAGCCGTCGAGAGATGGCAGAAGAATCGAGCTTCCCTATTGCTCTCGGGTCATTTATTTTATTAGTCCATTTGCTCATTTATATTTATTTGTTTATATTGCTCGACAACAGCGTTGTAGTAAGCAAAAAACTGGAAACATTGTGCCAAAAGAGATTATTTTAAAGGAGAATGAAGAATGAAAAGAAATTATTTTCATGGCATGTAGCAAGAACCTTAAAAAAACATGAACTAGGGTGCTGGTCTTAAGTATGCTTTTGAAACAGGAAACGCCAATAGCATGTAGCGGAAATAAGGAGGACGCCGACGTAGATGTCGTTCCTAACTACCAGCACAATATCCTCTCCTAGTTCAGGGTTTGTTATTATGGCTGGGTTTTGCAGATTGATACTACTGGGGTGAAAGGAGTATGCCTTTAAGTATAACAAAATCACAATGTGTTGAAATCTACGGAGTTTATTAATGTTTTGTTATTACCACACAACAGTACACTTTTCTGATTACGATATGCTCAGATGCAGACTGAATACGAGACAGACGTGTTATAATTTATATTTCTTTCCCGAAAACTGTACTTTATGCTCTGTTGTAACTCGTATATTATTTTCCTATATGAATATTAATTCAAACTCTTGACTCCCATCTTTCACCACAATAATAATTTTGTGATTTCTTCCCTAAAATATTAATCGCCACTTATATTTACGTAATGTTAAAATACTGTTTCTTTATACGGAGTAAGAACCACGATTTCTACTAATGGAATTTAAAACACAACTTCTCTGTACGGAATCCAACACATAACTAACAAATTTTGAGATATAAACCGTCACTTATTACAATAATATTGTAATAACACTATACATTACAATGTATTATATTTTCAACACACATACACTAAGCGAATGAAATTCGTTAATTTCTATTCAGTCGCAACAAAGCTGTCTGTCTCGTGTTTCATTCTTGGTACACATTGTTAATGTTGTTACGCCTGCCATTGGTTGATTCATTTAATATTACAATTTTCTTATCTGTAGTTTAATATTTTCATATTCTTGACTATGTCTGTGTTCCTTTGAACCGTTACATTTATATTATTGAGTATTGTCATAAAGTCAAACAAACAAACATTAAGACATAAATTGTAATAGCCTTATCTGATACATGAAATGTATACAAATGAGGTTACCAGATTTATACGATTTAAAACGTATTACCAACGAATATTTGTTCATTGAACTGAAAATTAAAGTTCTTACCTAACATTAAAACATGTGCAAATGAACTTAAGTTTATATGATTAAAACATATTATCAATGAGTGTTTGGAGCTTTAAAATGGAATATTATGGCCTTTATCTTAGGTAATAGCATACGTGAATGGATTTCTTAACCTAACACTGCTATTACTATTAAATATTTATGACTTTATATTGAGCATTAAAGTCTTAAGTAATATAACATGTGCAAATAAAATTATTAAATTAATATAATTAAAAACTGTTATCAATGCGTTTTAGGGCCTTAAGTCGGATATTTTCTTTTTTAATTAGTCATAAGCCATAGTTCAATTTCACTTAACCTAACTTTATCATTATTCACAAATATTTATTCTTTCTTTATACATACACCTACTCAGCATTATCATCACTTTCGCTAATACTTAGCACATTTGGGTCAACTGACTCCCAAAATCATTAAAAATATAATAACTTTTGTGCTGGTATTTGAAGTTACCAATATTCTTACACTTGTAGAGAAAGTTATACAAACTACCAGCGCCCGACTAATACTAGTGCAGCGACCCCTCATACAGCCTTAATCTCTGTTTTCTAGACCGGATTCGATACTTAGAGGATTTACAGTTGTCTTTAAGATTGGAAGGGTCGTTTTGCAGACTCATTGCAAAACATTCCTCGGGGATGATGCAAATCGAAACTGAGGACCCTCGGATGAGCTTTGAATCGTGTTGAACGCTAGATCAAGGGAACTGTGTAGGAACGGTTATACTAATCTATAATTTTTTTTCCTTGCTTTGTTTTATTTTACCACCTGGATGTATATAATATGAATGCTCAGAATTCAAATCTGTTTTCAGTTTTATTCTATCGGCTAGATTTATAAACAAAATTCCGCCAAACGTAATAAGGACTTATATGTTTTATTTAATATTATTAAGTTTTAAGACGTATAGCTAAGACAAAACTGTTTTTGTAGGTTTCATTTTAACTTAAATTTTAATGAATATGTTGAAAGAAGAGGTATATGTGTCAATAATTATTTCCCAAACTTTTTTCATAATCGGGAAGAAGAAAACTTGATTTTTTTTCGAAGTTGTGATATGTTCTTCACTAGTGTCTCTTTCCAAACACCAACGGTAATCAGCCATCATTTACACATCCCAATGACCTTGATAATGCTTTCCATTGTTTTAATGTTTTATGAAACCGTCACCTTGTTTTTCTCTCATTACACCAGATTCGCAGGGAAGTAATGAATATGACTGTTGAGAAAATGCACTTTAACACTCATTCTACACCCTAGATATCTAAAATGTTGTAACATTTCCTCCACAATTTCTTTATAGTTCTCAGATTTCTTATTGCCAAGAAAGTTTTCTGTCACTGTCAACCTTACTGACTTCTCCAACTCGGACATCGACTGAGGAAAGGTCTCATGCTGCATAAGCTCATGAATCTGGGGGTACATCGAAAATACCTGCTGCTATCTTAGCTTCAGTTTTCTGTGGTAACTTTGTAACAAGGAAGTTGAAACAATCAGAGCTGTAATAAATTGCTTCATCAGACCTAACTTAATATGGAGTGATGAAAGGACATTTGAAGGAGAAACCAATGGTTCATACTTCACATTGAAGTATTGTTCCTTTGTGGCCAATTTTTTCTGATCCAATGCTCTGATTTAGCCCTACTGTTTCATTCACAAAGTGAACAATTTATTATCTTATTTAAATCTCTCAGAATATTTATTTTCTGTATCTACTGAATGAACAAATAATAAAAAACTGTTATGTTCTACAATACCGATTTCTAAAAAACTGTAGCCCGGTGAAGCAGAACTAAGGCTGGTTTGAGAGGTCAAAATCAGAAAATCATTCAGCAGAAATTGTGTAGACCACAGTGTACTGTTTCCCTAATGCATTTTAAGACAGCTCTTTGGCTCATTTGGGTAGAATGTAGCTTAACTAATTCTAGTACAACTTGGCGGAGGTTGACGGTCACTGGTCAGTCCAGTGCCGTGACTCATTTGCACTTCTTATCCTCGAGCTTATAATCAAAAATTTCTTTTCATTATAAAACCTTTGGAAGCATAGCCGTGCGTGGAAATTATATTACTGTTGCTACAGTTCAGACAAATTGTCGACAGCGCCATACGCCACTGAATCATCCAAGCACTCAACTTTCCCCTTGAACAGAAGAGACCATTGACCTTAATATAATATACATATCTTCTGCTTTTTATTACCTCATTAACTGAACTCCCTTATTTCCAACCACGTTGTTTATCTCAGTACCACAAGATATGTTTACGACCGCAAGCGTTTTCAAAGAAAATGATAACGGAGCCTAACCTCGATAACCCCTTTATCAACTGCACAAGTAGAAATAACGAAATAGGTTGTTGAAATGTTTATTGCAGTAAGACAGTTGGATTACTCTTAGGCAACTGGATCCAATTACGGCCTTCAAATTAACAGAGGATCTGGCAAAAGTAGCCAGACATCTTTAATTATTCACACGTCTTCGAACCTCCCATGTCGCTCGACGTAGCATATAAACCTCCCGAGGGGCACACACGACGTGGAGTATGCAGACTACGTTCATCTGCATCTCTTCGTTACGGAGCATTCCTTGTCTTGGTTATCTTGATCACTTCCTCAATCCTCTCCTGGGGACTTTTACACTCTTCAACGAGAATCTCATTTGCCTTGTCGACTCTTCTTGCAATATTCTTCGTTTTTTTATATAAATAAAACTTATATAGAGGTGTCAAAATGTATACACACTTCAAGCAAAGAAAAAACTGTGTTAACATAACAAAATTGAATTAACACAAACATAAAATGATGAACACTAATCATCTTAGACTTTTACAGTTACAACAATTGCTCAAAATGCCCACCATCGGCGTCGATACACTTCTGAGTACGTTGAACTACTGGTTGAGCAACGTTGCGAAAGTATCCTCAGCGATTGCAACACATGCCGTTTCAATTGCTTCCCGAAGTGCTGTCAGTGTAGCTGTTTTCTACGGTATACAACATCCTTAAGAGTTCCCCATAGGTAGAAGTCCAACGGCGTTAGATCCGGAGAACGCGATGGAAACTCAATCGGACCTCTTCGTCCTATCCAGTGCGCGGGGCTTGTTGCTGTGCGAGGTCTCCCAGATCTGCCCTTGTGATCATCGCATACGGTACCACGAGTCTCAAATTTAACTCGAATACATGCAATTGTTACTCACGTTGGCGGTTCTGTTCTGTACACACGTCTCCATTGCTTTTGAACTTCAACAACATTTCTCGGTTTTCCAATACCACTTCAAAATGCTTTCCGCTGTTTAAATGATAATATTGGCTCAATTTTGTTGTAGCAACGCTAGCATAACGTAATGTGAGTCACATCTGTTTACAGAACGTCATAGGATAATGTTGGCTTCATTTGTTCATTGTTGATTTACTGTCATGTACCAACGCTATCATAATGTATGTGAGTCACATCTGTTTACAGAACATCATATTACACATTACTGTTGTTTTTCGGTCCAATTTTGAAATATATTAAATAGATAGCTAATGTGAAAGTGTGCATACATTTTTGGCACCCTCGGTATTAGAAAGAAGGCGACATTGTATTTCAACACTTAAGTGACCAACCCAGCCTTGAATCCTTTGGCTACCTTAATTAGTTGGGCAGGCTGTCATAATAACATACTCTTTAGGGCTGCGGGACTAATGTGATTTTCTTGAAGAATAAGACTTTTTTTTTTTTAAATGGCACAACTGCGCAAACTTTACTTGCCTTGCTCTTTCCTTACTTTAATTTGTTTTATTTACGGACGGTCTTTAACATCTCAGGTAATCAGCGTCCCATTCAATTCGGGGCTTGAAACGGCCAACAAATTTTGCTCAGAGGCCTCTTCTTTTAGCATGAGGTTCTTTATCGTGCCGTAAATGTACAACACGGGACCCACGGCTTTACTTCTTTTCCGAAGGAAACAATACTTAGGATTTTTACGCCCGAAAAAATCCATCGATCCTGGCCGGGATTGAACCCGCGATCTTGGGCTTAGAAGGTAAGTAGGATCGACTCTCTTTCCTGATGAATTTTGCTCATCACTTTAAAGCCTAGGTTGATTCCGTTTACGGCAGAGCTAGCATACCAGCGGCTGCTATCTTTAGAACCATTACCGGATTATTTTGCATTCTAGTGAACTATTTGCATTCCTGTTATCGTAAAAACAACTAAATACATTAACTAAAGATGGTGTACAGAAAGTCCTCTAGTATAATGGCTTTAGGTGTACCAACACTTTGCGGGAACACATTACTAATGTTTTCTTAGAAACCATAATTGCTACAGAAGAAGGTTGTGCACAGGTGCAAGTTGTTTGTTCTCTCTTTCACACATAATGGGCGCAAAGTGCAGATTTACAGCGCGCGACCTTACACATTTTTTTTTTTTGCTATGGCAGAAGATAAATATCGTCCAATAGACATAAATACATATAATACTTTTTTTAATGTTTTGGATGTGGTAAATAAATCTTTTATCTTTATTTTGTACCTTTTTTGGTGTTGCCATTGGCATTTATGATCCGCATATTTTCCCCTACTAGTTAGTATTCATCTATTTATACTATTGGGAGCTGGAGAGTTGGATAGTCAGAGGAATGTACTGATAACACAATGTAGCAGAGGAGGGCATTGTTCAGGGTATCGCAAATGTCATAAACAGAATCTGTGTTTGTATAATGATGCAGTTTATTTACGGACACTCTTTAACATCATTAGCGTCCCATTCAATTCAGGGTGTGAAACGGTCGATAAATTTTGCTCAAGAGGCCTCTTCTTTCAAGCTTGAGGTTCTTTATCGTGCCGTAAATGTAAGGGACTCATGGCTTTACTTCCCTTTCGAAGGAACCATACTTAGGATTTTTACGTCCGAAAAATCCATCGGTCCTGGCCGGAATCGAACGCACGATGCAGGCAAGTATGGCTACCACTACACCACCAGGACCGACTCTGATGCGGTTAGAAAACATTGACAGACTGAAGTTAATATGTTTAACGTTTCCTAACTTATAAACTAATTAATAAACTATAATTGAACGGTTTCATAGACTTCATTTCAGGTCACTATATATACACTTGTTACTTTATATTAATTTATCTGCTTATTAATGCATACCGTTAATAGAGATTTAATTTTTAATTACAGCCGGGTGAACATTTACAAACTTTGTGTTGCGTTAATATCTCTGACGTGTGTATTTATAAATACCAATATATAACAGAAGTCGGCGTCTGTGTTCAGGAGTGAAGTAATAAAAAGTCACAAGTGTATGTTTCAGTGACACTTACATATTAATTTCTACACTAACAGTTTTTCTCTCTTAGCAAGAGTTTTACTTTGTACCACGCAAGCTCAATGTGGTTCAGTGGGCAAACTTATGCTTCATGGCCATGTAATTTTAATATTTCGTCAATGTGAACACTTTTTCTTGCCACTAATGGATCTCTATCAACATGTAGAGTTTAGATGTTCTCGTGTCTCTTGACGAACGAGGAATGTTATTTTGCAGCTATAATTTCACCTCTCCTTTTACGGTGTAGGGTTTGTTTTCCTGAATATTGCGGAACATCCATAACCACAACACTCTCCTCTGGGAGGTTGGAAAGAAACTGATTGTTAATACAAAACTCGAGGTTTCTGAAATTCATTTGACCATGGTAATCTCTCGAGCTTTTGCTTGCTTGAAAAATTAATAATGAATTCTTCACAAACGCCATTTTGGATCCTGCATGGACGACAGTGAGACGGTTGCCGAAATTCGGCTTAATCAATACACCTGGTTGACGGTTTATTTTGCCAGTAATTGTTAAATTTACTGTCCACCCAAGTCTCATTAATATATATAATAAACTCTTGGAACATTGTAACTAAAATAACACTGGAGAAGCAGATATATATATATTTGCCCCCGCGTGCCCGAAAGTGAATGCATATACTAAATAAATGGTAATAATTATTCAGTGTTTTATAGCTTGTGATAGTGAACAAGGAAAGTTACCATGTAACGTGGAAATGCATGTTATTTTGTAGGCTACCTGGTTGCGTCGCCTTTTACCCTCGAGAGAAGGCAGCCGATTGTAACAATAGCTAAGTGAATGCAGGTGTGCGGTAGAAGACAACACAATAACCTGGAAAAAAAACCTCAGGCAGGCGAGAAAAGTCGGTCCTGTTGGTGTAATGGTAACCATACTTGCCTTCTAAACCCAAGATCGCGGTTCAAACCCGGTCATGATCGATGGATGTTTTTCGGGCGTAAAATTCCTAAGTATGGAAGGGAAGTAAGCCGTGGGTACATTTACGGCATGATAAAGAACCTGAAGCCTAAAAGAAGAGGCCTCTGAGCAAAATTTGTCGGTTGTTTCACGCCCTAAATAGAATGGGATGCTGATGACCTGAGATGTTAAAGAGCGTCCGTAAATAAACAAATTAAAAAAAAAATAACGACCTCGGTTGCCCATAGTGTAAATCGTACAATAAACAGCGATTCTACATAAAATGCGCCAGAGGAATAAATTAATTTTATAGTATAATATTGGTGTAAAATTAATGTTTTTATCAGCATTTTTTCATTTCATTTATTCAATTAAAATATGCACTAAAGTGGCAGCAATGGCTCTAACGGTATAAACTAAAGTTTTAGCTGAATTTAAAAATAATAAACGACTTAAAGTTTATTATTCAGTGAAGAGCTTATTAAACGTTTTTAATTGGCCTATAAGCCTTGGAAATCAGAAGCATATAACCGCTGACTCACCGTACTGATAGTTTCAGGTATGAGTCATGGAAGAGCTCATCAAATGTTTTTAATTGGCCTATAAAGCTTGGAAAACAGAAGCATATAGCCGCTGACGCACCGTACTGGCATTTACAGGTTTATGCACCAGAATGCTTTTTCCAAGCTTCCCTCTTTTGGCACTGGAGAAATATTGAGTTTAAGCAGGCTCTTTATTTTTCATAGATTGAATAGTGACGAATGAGTCATCGTGCATACCCTACGCTATTATAGTTAAGCGTATTGAAATCCCCTAGTAGCTATGCAACCTGCATAGCGAAACCTTCCACTTTGGATCACAAGTATAATGTCAAACTTTTGCCTTGCCCCTATCAGTAAACAAGTATGTAGACTATAGCTTTGTACATTAAAAAGAACGTATTAACAAATATGTAACAAAACAGGTATAAATTGAAGAAGAAAAAGGAGGTAAATGTAACGTGTAGACTAGATTTTATGTAGTGTTAACAGAAAATGAGGACACAGACGTTGTAGGTGTAATATTGGGGGATACATGGTGTAGTTTTGCTCTTTATTGCAGTCTGTTGTTTTTGAGAAACAGAAACAGATAAAAATACAAAGAATGTTATAGACGAAGAATATATAATATTTTAAGTATTGTTCATTAAATGAAAATGTAATACCGCCTGCCGAGATGCCACCAGGATGTTATTAACTGAAGCCCAAGTTGTGATGTACAACTTGCTGATGTTCTTCCGTTTAATGCGGTGCTACAATTCCCCTATTCAGTCTCGAGGGCTAAGACCAGAAGGATGTTATATTGGGATAATAGGCGTCACTTCGGGCTAGGTTGACTCCTCCAGGAAAGACGAGGTGTACTGAATAACTCAACCAACTCTGTTAAAAGTATAAGTATTTATTAAAGGGTTGTCTTATACAGTTGGACGTGAATCCTGGAAGTACCAGGGCTTCTCTCCTATCTGTGAATAAACTCGGGGAGCTTTTATACAATTGTAATGCCCATGGAGGGGTAATAATCATCTAGTCTAGACATAAGAGTTATTGTTAAACACTTTCCATCACCATAAAGTCAACAGTCACCAGGACCTGACATCATAAGTTCTAAGAGGTTCATGTTTGGGTTTGTTCAGCTTAAAACTAAACAAGTCTTCATCAGCACAATAATTCTGTCTATCTATAACATGCACACATAGACATAGTATTTTAAGTGAGTGGAAAAGAGGGTTGCTTTTGTTTATGCAAGTGTTTCTCTGAGGATGCTTTCAGGTCACGTAACCTCTGGGTGGCAAGGCAAGTCACCCTTAATATTTATTACGTCTACGTCTTACTATGTTTGGGTTTATACAGTATGTTTTACTAACTAGGATATATAGCGTGTTCTTATTATATCTTGTCAAAGTTATGATTCATTATAATTCCTTATAATACCACGCCTTCGTTTCAAACCCTATTCTTCAAGTTACAAAAATGCATGTCCGTTTTGTGAAAATGGACAAAGTGGAGATTTTATCGAAGACTCCATTTCGCGTGTTTAGCTGTTAAGTTGGTAATAAATCGATTAGGACCTCATTTCGTTTTTGATTAGAAAAGAAATAGAAAGGGCAAATTTCGTTTTTGGAACGATAGATGTTGCATGCATGTTACAATTTGTTCCCAAGCATTGAGGCAAATCTTTCAGAAAGATTTACTGGAAGATGGATTTGTATTTATTTGGGGGTGTGCATCAATTGATCTTAGTTTTATTAACTGGTGTTAGATTCAGGTTACTCAGGTATATGGATAAATTGAATCTCAGGGTTTTATCACCTCTGGCGAGGATAAGGATGAGGAATATTCCAATGACGATTTATAAGAAAGCAAGGGTTTGTGAATGGTGAATAAGGAAGATGTGGAAGTATGCTAGTCCTCTGTCGAATCTTCTGGCAGGTCCCATTTCTCCTGGCCTGTACCTACTCCAAGTGCATTATTGTTGAGACATTCTTCTGAACCTGTTGCCCCCCCCCCTCCTTTGTATACTGGTATTTTAGTTGCGAATCAGGTTTTATTAAATATAAGTGTCTGTCTATGCACAGAGTTTAACTTTAAAACTTTACTAAGCTCAAAATGAAGTCTCCTCGGAGAGAAAGTTTCACAACGAATAAAAGAATCGGCGGTACCGTCATAGGACACTTTTAACACTAGTCTCGCAGCATACTTGACCAGCGTCCCGACAAATAAAACTGCGAAATGCAAAAGCGTATGAACTGTGATCGTCGAACCATGGAAGACAAAAACTGCGAACTGCAACAAGTAAAACTGCCTTACGCCCAACGATTCTCAGCCTCTTTTAATAAAACTTCAGTGTGTCTCATCAACTAGTTGCAATTTTCAAAATATACTTGAGCAAATAAAATCGTTCCTAAGCAGCACCAATTTCTGGGCATCTGTTGCTACCCATATCCCTGCAGGCTGCCTGGTCTAACGACACAAACTTCGAAAATAAACTTTAATGGATTTCTTATTATTTTCACGCAACCTTCTTATGCAATGGCTTTGGCAAGATTTCTCTTCGAACCCTCGTTTTGTGGCTTTAAACAGACCTTTCGGCCTTGAATTTTGCTTGCAGAGAACTTTAATGGCCTCCCATTTAATGACCCTAGCTTTATTCTGTACTTTAGGGATAAAAGGTTCAAGGTTTTTAACGAGGGAAAACATATCGAAATTACAGCATTTCCTAGCTAGTTTCCAATTATGAGCAAGCTAAAATATTGATCCCAATCAGATATTATCCTCGTTATTTTAGTAGTGAACATGATAGATATTAATACTCAATTCAAGGAGTCTTGGTGAGCTAATAACTGCTCCAAAGATTGGTTTGATTTGTGCTCCAAGGTCTACACATCTTGATATTAACATTTCTCTTATCATTGCGAAAAAATGTACCAAAGGGTCCGTTCAGGCCAGTTCCCTCAAGCTCTCTGCCGAGTTCATGTGCATTTTTCTGTGCCAAAGAAGCCAGACAATAAAAAAGTGGACGAGTTTTTTTTGGTGATTTTATCAAGTTTAGAGCGTGCTTTCTATGAACTGGCATTGAAAACAAACGGTTGGATGAAAGCTAAAAGTTTTTTCTCAGTCCTCATAATGCCGGGGAGGTACCCTAAAATTAGGCCTAAAAGCCCTTTCCCTTTTCATCTCATGTATCATCAGTGGTGCTTCAGTAGTAAAAACGGGCGTTAAACACCATTCGAAAGCAGAAAAACATATTACTCGTTATAACCCTTAAACACATTTGCACCGGTTAGATTGTCTGTATGAGCAATGATTATGTGAAAGTTATTGCTTGAGTGCAATTTAGCACTTTTATCATTACGTTTTCTTCAATGCGAATTTTTGGAGGTGAATGTGTTCAAGTTGCGTGGGCTAAAACGGCGATTGAGACTTGGAACAACTGGTTTCAGAAAATTAAAAACCATGAAATTTCCAAAAAACAATTTGCGCACCTTCTGGAATCAAATCTTTTGGGCACTGAAGAGAGATTGCATATAAGCTGTCTGTACAACTGAAAAATGATGAAGTGGAAAATTAAATGCGAAGGTTTATAATAAAAGTGTAGTTCAGCAAAACCAACATTTGTATGCAACGTGCACGATTATGTCGAAAAGAACAGTATGAAAAATGAATTGATAAGCAGGTTTCTTTAGAATTTTTTTCCTTATTATTGCAGTGCATGTGTTTTCTGCCTTCACGCAGTATGATGAACAAAACTGCCTTTATCGCCCGCTCGGTTATCGGATTGAGCCAGCGAGCTTTGTTTAGTCGCCGCACTCATTGCCTCCGGGCGACATCAAAGCAAGCGGAAGGTCAACCCCCTTCCGCAGGATGGTTATAGAGTTTATGCTGCAAAACAAGCAATGTTGCATTCCGGGAAGCGAGGCAGTACGCACGTTTTCTAATTCAAGCCTTTGTACAGTATTTTTGTTTACTTGTGCTGTGCAGTACTGATATATCACTAAATTCATTGCGGTTTCTGAACTGACTGCAGAAGGCTCAAGGCGTAACTTTTTTCCATATTTAAGCACAAATGTACGATGGTGCTGTAGTGTCGGGGTGTCTTCGTAAAAGAGATCTTCCCCCTTACATTTGGAAATCATGGAGATACGCCCCTGGCCACCCTTTTACAGGTCCTCTAGTCGCCATTCGTTTTCACCTTAAAACAGAACAAAAATTATATTTTCTAATTTTTAATATATCTGTGTTGACATTATAGACAGCACGAAAGAGTAATTATACTTTCATATGTATTTAATAAACAATACTGTAATGCCCTAATACAGCAATGCCCGAACATATCAGGCGAGGAGAGGACGAAATCACTTCCTTCCACTCGCGGACTAGAGATGGCTGTCCATCCGCTTGATGTTTAAAAAGTCTCACGTCATTGCTTTGTTCCAGTGGCGGATTAAGAGCTCCATATGCCATTCCTGATTTATGAAAGGAAAAATCTCACAGCTAAAACTTATTACTTACAGATTCTTTTTTTCAATCCAGTTTATGTTTCTGACGATGCCTTTTATACTTTTGTGGGGGCGAGGGGTTATTTACGGACGCTCTTATAACATCTCAGGACACCAGTGTCCCATTCAAGTCAGAGCTTGAATTTAGGCTTGAGGTTCTTTATCGTGCCGTAAATGTACGACACGGGACCCACGGCTTTACTTCCCTTACCAAGGAAACCATATTTAGGATTTTTACTACCGAAAAAATCCATCGGTCCAGGCCGGGATCGAATCCGCGATGTTGAGTTTGGGAGGCAAGTATAGTTTCCACTACACCACCAGGACCGATACTTCTATCATATATGATTTACTCTTTTAAATTAATTCATCAATATTTGGTTTATTTACGGACGCTCTTTAACATCTCATGTTATCAGAGCATGAAACAGCCGATAAATTTTGCTCAGAGACTTCTTCTTTCAGGTTTGAGGTTCTTTTACCTGCCGTAAATCCACGATACGGAATCCATGGCTTTTCTTCCGTTCCGAAGGAAGCTATACTTAGGAGTTTTTCGTCCGAAAAGGAGGTAGAACCAAAAATTAACATTAACTTGATGCAAGCAAATATAACGCAAGAAAATTACCGCAGGACTAAGACATAAAGAATCAAATTTGTTTGCAACATAATGAATAGCTATGAATATTTCTTCATAAGTTTTAAGCGAAGCTACATTTAGAAATGTGACAATATTTAATTCACTGTTAGTGCGCTTAAAAACTTAGTCAGTTGCTGAGTTGAACCTCATCGTTCTGTCTGATGTTTAGACTAAGGCAACAGTAAAACAAGTTAATTGTTTTTTCCAGATCGCATCTAAGGTGCGTCTCTGATAAACTCTTGTCGTCATATTGAATACGGAATTTTTTTCCTCCCATTCAGCGATATCAATACGAAGAACGACATCCTGAAAATCCACTTCTGTCTGGTTCAAACAAGAAGACTGGTCGCTCGTAGCAACGCGTTTATAATCAACGTAAAACAAGATGTAGGTCGCTTGTTTCCTAGCATGAAACCCGCATTTTTTCCAGCAACAAGCGGCTGGCATACTCATACTGCTCATGCGTCACCGAAAGAACATGTAGTTTGTAGTGCACTCAAATTTCCGTTCCCACGAGATATTGTTGCGGCGATTATTATGGGCTGTGAAAAATTAATTTCCTGCGTATACAAAAGACCTGATCTTTGGAATTCGGCTAATTTTGACCATCAAAATCGGTACATTGAAGTAAAGTTTTGGGACGAAGTGTCAACTGAAATGAATACCAATAGTAAGTAAATATAAAAATTAAAACATCGAAGATTTAAAAGTTATAAAATAGTAGACCTTATTAGAATGTTTGAAAACAATTTATATTATAGATCCTGATTTAGTGAATTCCGAAGGCATGAAGCTATTGCTGTTGGACCCATGAAGCGATTTTTGAAAAAATTTCTACAAATCTCTATGGAATATATATAATACGCTAACGCTCTAGCAGTCGCAAATTTTGTTTTTTCTGAACGAAACTCGGCATTTAACAATCAATTAACAAACTATTAGCCCAGTTCGTTAACCAGCAAAATTGGACCATTGGGATTTTTTTTGGATTGATTTATTTATGGACGCTCTTTAACATCTCAGGTCATCAGCGTCCCATTCCACTCAGGGCGTGAAACGGCCGACAAATTTTGCTCAGAGGCCTTTCTTTCAGGCTTGAGGTTCTTTATCGTGCCGTAAATGTACGACACGGGACCCACGGCTTTACTTCCCTTCCGAAGGATTTTTATGGACCATTGGGGGTGGGAGTTAAAAAAAATATATATATATATATATATATATAAACATTTAAAAATCGTTGTTTTTTCTCAACAAACTCGATAGATTTCTTAATAATGAATTGATAAAAGTAGTTTCGAAAATCATGACAATTGGGCAATTAGAGGAGTGGGAGTATACCTGATAAACGAGTGGGGGTTAAAGCGAAATTTTAAACTTTTTAAAGAAAACTCGGTATATGCCATTGAAATAATACAATATTTTTTTTTTTTTCGAAAATCAGTGAAATCGGACTATTAGAAGGGGGGGGGGGGTTTACCTCTGGAACCCAAATTTTTAAAATACTCTAGCGGGATTAATATTTTTTTTTACAACGAAACCCCTTTATATACCATTTAAATAACAAAAATTGTAGTGTCTGAAAATCAGGGAAATTGGACCATTAGGAGTGAGAGTTTACCTTAAAAGCAACATTTTAAACGTGCCCTAGCAGCACCAATATATATTTTTTTTTTTTTTTTCCAGAACAAAACCATTTAAATCAAATAAGAAAAGTAATTTCTGAAAATCAGGGAAATCAAATTATTAGAATTGGGGTTAACATAACATGTAGAGTGTAGAGTTAGGAGAAAGCGTTTTCTTTGTTTGTATTAGGCCTAGATACCTTCAGTTCCGTGCGTTTTTTCTTATTTATATTACATTATCAGCCCTAGACAAAGTATTAATGATAGTGTTGAACGTTAATGCACACTAATTTAAGTAAATCCGAGTGTATTGTAAGTGTTTTGAAACATTGCTCAGCATGTCGGTGATTAAGTTTAATCGCTTCACTTCTCTTTCCTTACTTGCACATACATTTAATTTTTAAATATAGGCGATAAGTTTATTTCATGTTGTGGTATTTATTAAAGTAATAATGCCCTCATCAATCTCACGCGATAGGCATAATACTGCTTTGAAACATGTCATTCCTGATACGTCCTCAGATATTTAAATAATAAACTTAAGTGTGTTTACTTTATTTGCACAACAATTTAAGAAGTATTACTCGGCTATTTCTCTCAGATCTTAATGTTTACTTATCACGTCTCTTCGGTGAAATGGCGTTCGTTGTAGAATGTCGTTATTTCAGCACCAGCTGCAGTATTGTGCGTCTAGCGTCTGCATGTGGGCTTACGCATTTCAATTGTTTCACGCAGGAAAACAATAAACAACAGCAGATAAGAATAACTATTGCCATTCTCTCTTGACTCTCAGTGTTGTCAACTCTAAGGATATATCCGTAGATGTACTTCTTTTGTCATATACGGATCTTAAAACTGAACTGTTTTTTGATTATTTTAACATAAGTGACAAAACGTTATTGTTCTTTTACCATTTCATTTCAGTATTTTTAGCGTACTACCTGGCATAAACAACACACTCTGTTTCACTAGTCAGCCGTAATAGCAACTGACCTGAAATTGCATACTTAAATAAATAAGAAACCACACCTCGGGCGCGCTGTCTTTGTCTGCCCGAGCCTGCCTCTGGTTGGATTAATGCGGAGCCAGACTGCAGTGTTGCGTTCAACTTGGAGCGATTTGAAAGTGCTTATTGGGTCTTCAGTTCATCGTCATAGCTCTCAGTTTCAGTTATGAACTTGTGACTTGTGTTTGTTGGATTAAAAGTGTGGAACATTTGTGTTTTTGCTTTCTTAGCTTTTTATATTTTCATTGTTAATACTGTATTTAATTTTTTGTATAAGAAGATACCGTAAGTGCATGAAACACAACTGAAGTAAAAAAGACCATCAAATGGTAATAGTAAGTACCACATTTAATTTGTAGTGTTATACGTTATGCTTGTTCTTGATTCCCACCTCCCAACAGTATATGATATTACGTTATTCACATTATTATATGCCTCAACGCTCGTCCTTACTTCGATTCCCTTAAACCACAAATAATTTTTTTCGCGACACGTTACACAAAATCTACCGATTTTTATACCCGATATACGGATTTTTCACAGGAAAGGGGTTGGCAACACTACTCTCAATATAATTCAAGGCAAAATACCTCGCAGAGACAATTCGTGATTTAGAAAACTATAACGTCATGGTCCTGTATGTCTTTCAAACATAAGCTGTTCTACTTGTACAAAAAATATTTAGTGTGATCAGTTTTACATTGTCTTTGTGTTGATCTACATACATGCTGTTGGGGTCGCAAATAGCGGTTAGATGGGAAATACGTTACATCTTTTAGATGACATTCTATTCCTTCCATATCAATAATCATATTCTGTAAAACACATGCAGCTTTGAGAATTTTATGTGCTGTTTTGTTTCGTTAGCTTCTGTTGCTTTACATAACGTGCTCCATTTTGAATACCGAACGCGCATTCTGTTGTTTTATGGCTCTAAACAGTCTTTTATTGAAATATTCACAATGCAAATTAAGATGTTTGTCACTGTATGGTTCATCAGGTTTTATATATATAAAGTTGTTATGCGATTGCATTTGTGCATTATCCAGCTCTTAATTTTGAAAATAATGTTTGTTCTTTAATTCTTGTACAGCAGAATTGTCTTTCCCAAAGACTTCCAATGTAGTAAAGTCTTACTTATATTTAGTTTTATTTGCTTACGCTTGTGCCCGTCCGTTATTTTACGTTTGCTTCTCTTTTCCTGAAAAATATATGTAATATTAAATAAATTTGATGAAATAGATTATAGCTATTTATACGCTTTATTCAATGAAAGTATAAAATTAATTAGTTCTATTTAGTTAATTTTATATTATTACCACACAGCTGTAATCAGAAATAACATAAATGCAGCTTGTCTCTTTGACTCGTTTTTCAAAGGAGGAACGTAATTTAGTCCAGAATTTGCTAAACAGTACAGTAAATAATAATAATTAATTAACCTATATTTACAGTAACAAATCTAATGTTCGTATTTTGTTTTAGTTTTTCTTCAAATCTTAGGCATTGTACTAAAAATGAAGAAAATATTGTTTAGATATTAGTAAGCCAATTTGCAGGGAATGGAAGTACAGTAAAATAACCTCGTTTATTCTGACTAGCTGGGACCGCAACTCATCGGAATAATAAAATAAAAATACACAATACGTTCGCAAATGCAAATTACACATTAGAAAAAAAGTTACTAAAGACTTGTAATTAATTGTCACAGCAAATACAAGACATAGGTACATATTTAAACACTATTGGTTATGTTGTATCTCTTGTGTGAAGGGGAGATTTTTTTAAGTGTTTATCATCCGTTTGCTGTTGAGGCAACACAGGTGCTAGACACTGGTGATAATGAAATGGTATGTTGGGAAAGGATTTTTTTTAAAAGCAAGGAAACTCTCCAGGTCTGAGGGTGTCCACACCATTTGTAATTTAAGAACTAGGGAAAACCTTGAAAAAAACTGTCAAGCAGGAGACATCCCTCCTACAAGTTCACCCTTTGACCTTGGCCACCCGCGGCGGTGTGAAGGAAAGTGCGTAGTGGAAGTAATCCGGAAGGGCGCAATATTTTAAAGTGGCGTTGGCCTTCGAACGGTTTGGAATCGCTTGAGGACATGGGAAAGGTAGGTCTGTGGTGTTTGCACAGCTGACCGGCGGCAAAGCACTCCTTTAATAAACTGCTCAATTTAAACTTGCTTAACCATCGCATTTTAGGAACTTTCATCAGGAAAAAATTATTCATCACCAATGGGGAAGGGTGTAAAATATCGACCTAAGACTGTAATATAATTATGATTTGTTTATTTACGTTCTGTAAGTTAAAAAAAAAGTCAATATAAATTTTTACATTAAATACTTTCTTAATGGTGTTAATCCCGTACAATTTTCGGCATTCCCGATATATGCCTGTAAAAACTACATCGCTTTATGACCCATAATCAAGCAAATATAACAGCAATTAATGTTCAGATGTTTTAAATGCAGGTGCCATTACCTTCATCATGAATAGCAAACAGGGTCTTATCCGCTCCCGGTAACCAGTTTTTGTCTCTGGTTTGTTGATTAATGCTACTCTTTCTGATCTCGCTATCGGCTCTTTCGCTTCCGTTGAGTTAACGTTTCATTTCCCATTAGCTGTCATGATAGAATTAGTTAAAAGTCAAGGGCGTTTCATTCACTTCATGCGTTAAACAAGTACAACGAAAATTATTATTATAATTATTATTGTAACCTTATATGCACAGTAAAGGAACTTGTAAGAAAAAACTTAAGTCTTATTATGTATATTTATATTGTAATCTATAACGCATTTGCCTTCTTGATGGCTCCTTCATTCTTAATCGCTGATAGTTTTTTTGTCAGCTCTTACTGTTGCGAAGTTTTATTACTGTCACGTGCTAGAGCGAAAGACGGGGGAAATCGAAAACTTTCTGTAATAAAAATATTTATTTTTGCTTAAAATGACTGGAAACTATACAACTTAGTTGCTGTGTTAGGAAGGCTTGGACCGCCACGAATGGCCAAGGTCGTTAAGGCGTGGACTCGAGAGCGGGAGGTCTGGGGTTCGAATCCCACCAGAACCGTCCTCCATGACTGGTTTTTTTTTTCCCCCAGATTTTCCTCAGTCCTCGTAACTGGCAAATGCCGGGGAGGTACCCTAAACTTAGGCTTGGAACATTTCCTTCTGTAGTTCTCGTCCCTGCCACCACGCAGAGCTCGACCTGCTGCCAGATGTTCTCTTGAGGGTGTGATGATCTTCCTCTTTAGAGTGCTACAGTTGTTCCCTACTTATCTCTGGTGGCTGAAGATAAGAGAGAACGAATGTGTAGATAGTTGGTTGGATTTCGGGGACAAAATCTTAAGTTTTGTCCTCTAGGAAAGGCGAGGTATATCCGGGCTTCTAACGAATGACTCAGTCAACTCTTTTAGTAGAAAAGTATTTATTAAGAAGAATACAATATTCGACCAGCTCTCTGTCGAGGTCCAGCTCTCTCCTTTCCTGCCTTCTCAAGGAGGCAGGCTCTTTTATACATACAAGTGTTCTTACTAGCTGCAGATGTCAAACCACCTGCACTTAATTAACTATGGTTGTCATTTGAAGGGTGATTTCTTCCCCTTGTTTACCTATGTGTTAAAACACTGCCTTCTCAAGGGGGCAGGCACTTTTATATTCTAATAGTTTATACAAGTGTTCTTGCTAGCTGCGGATGTCAAACCACCTGTACCTAATTAACTGTCCAGAAGGCCTGTCTGTTCGGAGGGTCATGGCAGCGGTTGCGCCTGCTTCATGTCACCTCGTCTAACAACTATAGAGGGAGTTCTTAAGATACTATTATACGGTATGTTCCCACTCTCATTACACTCTCAATCCTCATTACACTTCGTAAAAAAATTCTTTCCCAGTTTATCATTTCATCTCATGTATCATCAGTGTCCATCGCCTGTGGTGTCTCTAGCAAAAACGGGTGTTAAAACACTGTTAAAAAAAGGAAGGAAAGGAAGGCAGGCAGGCGTGGCTGTCGTTGTACTCTCCAGCCGCTTCCTGGTTGTCACGTGAAGAGACGAGTTACGACTTGCGTAATTCCAGTCCTCTGCAGTTCAGGGCGAGGGTGAAGCAGTGCTATTAGAAGGCAAGAAAGAGTTTCGAACACACTCGAAACGCCGGGGTCTTTTGATTGTGAGCAGCGAACAGTACATTTGTTTGGATGCGTTCGCCCCAGAAATTAATTTGTTAGGCAGAAAAGCAGCCAATATGGAATATTGCTTAAAAAAGACCTTGGTAAATACTTTATGAAACTAGCATACGAGCGCGAGATGTGTTGGTGACATCAGTTGCCGGCATGTCAATAGGGCTGTTAACTACACATTTTATCCCGAGAAAATACCTGCATTTATACAGTCAGCGATGAATTGACGGAGGGGAAGAAGATTAGGCAGCTCTTGTGCCATTTCTCTGTAAGATAGAAGTCAGTGGACTTTGCCACTAGCGACATCTCTAGAAATAAAGCCTTTTATGTCTCAATCAACTGCAGCTCTCGGCTAAAATTTCAGTTTGTAACTACAAAATTTAATTAACATAATTAGCTATTTAATCGGTTGGGCAATGCTCTCCTATGAGTACGTCCCTGAATGTCCAAGCCGTAGCACATTCCTGAAATAATTGGTGGAGACGCCGGAAAGGCGGCAGTAAAAATGTCGCGCCGAATTTCCATTAAATAAGATATATTTAGAAGGACAGCATTAATTCTTGATTGAATTTTTCGCTAAATGACTCGTAACAGTTATAAGTGCAGTGTACTGCCACACACACACAAAAAAACTCATTATTTCAGCAGGAACTCATGTCACATTCATTCATATAATTGTCGCATTCGTAGTCAAAAAGTTCCTCCAGCTTGTTTATTGGCATTGTGCTCATTCAAATCAATAATGAAGCACCTTCTACGAGAATCAGAAGCATTAGCTAAAAATTTCAGAAGTTGCCCAATTTGACTCGCTGTTTTTGAAGTCGATTTTCATTCCAAG
The DNA here is from genome assembly GCA_030762175.1 of Metallyticus violacea. Classification (NCBI taxonomy): domain Eukaryota; kingdom Metazoa; phylum Arthropoda; class Insecta; order Mantodea; family Metallyticidae; genus Metallyticus; species Metallyticus violacea. The sequence continues at coordinate 83,040,621 of CM060831.1, read as the reverse complement.
GTTTTGAATTTTTCTCCAACATGACTAAGTGGAATTCTTATTCTCTAACTTTTGTTTAAAGTCTGCAAACACTGTTTAATAGAAGAAATGTAATGTGAAAGCTTTTTTTAATGGTGTTTAATGTCCGTTTTTACTACTGAGTTACCAGAGGCGGTGGACACTGATGATACGTGAGATAAAATGATAAATTGTAATGGATATTTTTTTAAGAAAGAAAATGTTCCTGGCCAAAGTTTAGGGTACCTCATCGGCATTTGCCAATTATGAGGATTGAGGAAAACCTGGGGGGGGGGGGAAGTCAGGGAGGACGGTCCTGGTGGGAATTCGAACCCCGGACCTCCCTTAACAACCTCGTCCACCCGTGGCGGTAACGTGAAATCTTTTCCATTACAATCTTATAACTAAACTTTGTCCGGAAGTAAACTGAAAATTACTGCAACGTAGCAATTTCTAATTGGAAGTTTCGGGCTGCTTTTAAAAATTCCGACCACAGAAATAGTAGTGGCGTTCTTTAGTGATTTTAGGTCTCTTATAACATGTGTAAGGTCCCATTCACAATGAAAATTAAACATAAATACAATAAAATAAGACGTAACACGGTAACTTAGTAGTATGTAGGCATTCACAATGAAAGACACAAATGTACATATTAGCCAATCAGTAATAACAAACGAAGATCAACAAACAGCTGATTGAAAATGGCTGCTTCTGAGCAGACGGCGGTAGCGTTTATGCATATGCAAAGTGCAGTAACTAATTTGCTTGGAGTAATACGAGCAAGGATAGCGTTCTTATAATGCAATTAATCTTTGGTCCATTGACGCCATTCTGTCTACAGAGTCACTCACTGATCTTCAGCTCTCTCTACTATAACTTGCCCTTACACGGAGCACGGAAATCTGTGCAACTGCTGCAAGTCCCGAGTGACAGCGGAGAGAGCCGAACTACTGTGCGTGGCCGCAGTGTAAATGTTGCATGTATTATTATTTTTTTTTTTGTTGAACATAATGTAACGTATGGGTTGTCCTCCGTAGCTTTTAAATATAAATTGATAGGGGATTGCTAGGTGGCTAAAATATTGTAACGGTGACATCTACTCTTATTGGAACGCTAACCTCGGGTAAATCCTATAAACATGTGGACCCAGTAGTTTTTCGTAAATATAAAATAATAGGGGCGGGTAACTTTCGTCACTTGTTACGATGCTGTATAGTGATTTTTTTTTAAAGCATTTCATTACACCAAGTAACACTTTTTTTTTTTTTTTATTTAAAGCTTCGATCTAATTATGCGGAATCCATCAGGAATAAACATTTTTCACAGCTAAATGTTCATGCAAAATCGAATACATTGCAGTCTTTGATATGCTTAAGGATGCCTCTATCTAACTGTAGGTCACATGCCGATCTTCTTCATTAAGGTTGCACACAGCATCGATGTTTTTAATAATGACAACCGATTTTGGTCGACCTTCACGAAATTTATCACTGACCGACGCACAACCACGACGAAATTCTGCAAATCAATAGTAAACAGTATTTCCTAATGGTGCTTCAATACCAAAAGTTGAACTAAGTAATTTTATGCATTGCAGTTTGTAAACAAACTACTCGATCAGTTTCTTAGCTTCAACTGTTTTCACAATAAAATATGTCAATTGTTTCGAAAATAGCAATGGCACATCTCAATAGAGACCATCTAGTGCTGGTTTGTTATAATTTAAAAAGAAATCCTCATATATATTGAGCTGGAATCCGATACGGCTAAGAAGGCAACCACGGGAGTCGATACAGCTACTGTAAACCGTAACATCATTCTCAGAAAAGCCTCTCTGTGTCGAATTTGAATTTACGCATAAAAAATTATGAGTAGGATGAATATTTCTTACCATTGACGCGAAGTTGCCTTAGCGTTTACGAAGAAATCGTTCCATTTCTACCTATGAGATACCGTGTTAGTTGCAAATACAGGTACTTTGTTGGAACGTGTGATGCAATAGCTATCAGCAGTCAGCAATCGACATCTTGTGAGAACGCTTTTCATTCCCAATCTATAGTGATGTAATTATATTTTCGATTGTGGTTGCCATCTCTGTCTTTTGCTCAATGTTTTTACTGAACTGAGAGGCTTGGCTCATAACTGGTGTGGCAGAACTCTCAGGCTATAATAAAATGTAAAGGGAAATTACGCAGCGAGCGACATAGCAAGGCAGGAGGAGGAAACACGCCGCAGAAAACATCCTGTAAACGCCGATAAGAAATGCGCATTGGAAGCAGAGACTTCTTTGCTGCCAGTTTTACATAATCACTGTATTGAATGAATGTTAATTTACTTTGGCTAGGAGATGAAAGAAAACTGAGGCCCGAATATGCCAAACGCGGCGGTTTTTAAACTTTCATTGACCGCGAATGCCTTTTATATGTGTATCTTTAGCAATTGCGGACCCCATAGATTTAACTCAAAGTTTATAATTCTAAATTTGCATTCTATAGGCGTGTTTTTCGTTGCTAGTTTACAAAATTAAAAATATAAACCAAAAGTTTTAAAAATATTTACATTTTTACTATAATTATCCATATACAATATTTATTTATTGTGATAGAACAAAATAATTATAATCACACTTAAGTTTTAGTTACAACATCACAATTATAACATAAACTATGTAAAACAAAGATAAGTAAATTTGAAAAATATTAAAGTAAGAAAAACAAGAATAAAAAGAACAATAATAATACAAGCACTAACAACGATAATTCATACATATATCAACCTATGTATATCATGAAGGTATCAATAAATAAACGAAAAAACTTAAATAATAATACTATGAAGGACATGGGAACATTTATGGTAGTAATAAAAAATAATAGAATGAACAGAGTAAAACAAAAATATGTACATTCATTGTAACATAAAGAATCTAAAATTTAGGTTACCACCACGGGTGACCGAGGTCGTTAAGGCTTGTGAGCGGGAGGTCTGGGTTTCGATTCCCACAAGGACCGTCCTCCCTGGCAGGTTTTTCCCAGGTTTCCTCATAAATGGCAAATGCCGGGGAGGCACTATAATTGGCCTGGATCACTTACTAAACCTTAGTTTATCATTTCATCTCATGTATCATCAGTGTCCACCGTCGTGGTGCCACAGTAGTAAAAACGGGCATTAAACACTACTCAATCAATCAACAGACATAACCGTAGATGTCAACGTCTCTTAGTTTGGTGTCGTTCAGTGAACAGTTTAGTAATTGAAATAGTTCACAATGATATTTAAAAGAATGAGTAATAAATATGTTGGAAAATATCTCACTTAATGTTGAACAACGCATGTGGTTCCACCATGATGGAGCCCCATCTCACTTTACACCCACTGTTCGTGAACACCCGCGTCAAACATTCCCTGAAAGTTGAATGGGAAGAGGAAGTCCTCTTTAGTGGCCAGCTCGTTCATCTGACTCCTTTTGATTTTTTCTTGTCAGGTTATATAAAAAAATCTTGTGTGCGAGGCACAAAAGAGGATCTCCTACCAAGACTTCTCGCTGCCTGTACATTGTTGAACGACACCGGGGTTATTCCACCGGGTCCATTGCCTTCATCGAAGCTGGGAACGCCACTTTGAACATCTTATGTGAATGTAGTAACGTATGAAAGTTGTACAGATAAATGAAGATATTACATCTGCACAGAACGAACTTCGCTTAAAATTATAATTTTCTGTACATCCTGTATATACGAGGGTAGGTCCATAAGTTTCCGGCCTAACCATTTTCTAGATATGATAAAAACAGAAACTATATTTCACATTTCATAATATATACCCTTTAATGCAATACACTTATCACATCTTTCAAATAACTTTCAACCCCCCCCCAAAAAAAATAGAAGTTTTGTCTGCAAAGTGGGCATAAACAGTAACCACCACTTCTTCGTCACACTTAAACTTTCTGCCTTGAAGGTCCTTCAGTTTTTAAAAGAGGAAATAGTCACTGGGAGCTAGATCTGGGCTGTAGGGTTATGATCGATCTCCTAGAAGTCACATTTCTTCACAGCTTCCTTTGCAACAAGAGCTGTGTGCACAGGTGCGTTGTCGTGAAGAAGGCGCACAACACCACTCAGTTTTCCTCGCCTTTTCTCTTTGATGGAAGCACGTAGTCTGTGCAGTAGGCCAGCATAGTACTCCCCATTTACTGTGGTGTTCCTCTCCTTGAAGTCGATGAAGAGTATTCCTTCACAGTCCCGAAATGATCTTTTTGGTTAAGTGAGTGACCTTGGCCATTAGAGGCGGTGCTTCGCCAGGTTTACGCCACTCCATTTATTCTCTTTTGGACAAGGGATCATAGTAGAGGACTATAGTTTCATCTCCTGTAACAATGGTTTGCAGAACTTCTCTCTCTCTCTCTCGTTGCCACGGCAGAGGTCCAAAAATGCGTGACAACAGATGACTCCTTGCTGCTTTTGGACAGAGGAAAGAAGTCTAGGCACTAAGCTTATTCATGTTTAAATGTTTATGAATAATTCGAAGGACTGTTGTTTTAGAAAGGCCTAACCTTGTTGCTATTTCTGTAACTTTGAACCGCCAGTCTTCAATAATTTCTCCTTCCACAAGAGCGATGTTTTCAGGAGTCGGACCTCCAAGGCCAACCTGCACGCGCTTCGTCTCCAATGCTTTCTTGACCCATTCGAAAAAGTCTGGCCCATTGTTTTACGGTAGAATATGAGGGGATGCTTGCCCTTATACACCGTCCAGTCACTGTTTAATTTCATTTTGTAGTCCTTCTTTTGTGAAGAACTTAATAACAGCTCGAAACTTCATTTTGAACATATCACAATCTTCTACACACAGCCTTCTTTACGCATCTATATCTGAACAACTGAACACAGTTACAGCTGCAATTATTTACTTAACAGATAAGGTATGACACTTGCTAAAGATTTTGTAAAGGGATAATCCTTACCGGGGAGGCCGGAAACTTATGGATCTACTCTCATATTGCTGAAACATTAATAATGAATGTTTCTTTTGCAGTGCATAAAGCATTTTCCGAGCCCTAGTAATGAAAATGATAAGGGAGTAAGTGACTTTTCACTCTGAAATCTGTGTACATTTGTGTCATAAAAATTCATATGTATGCAACAATACATTCTGTTAAAGCTAACCTTTACATCAGTTATCCTTTGTTACATCTTACGATATCCGTAGAGTACAAGAAACTTCGTTCAGCTTAGCATGGCGATAGAAGGAAGCGGTCGATTTTTTTTTTTTTTTTTTTTTTTTTGTGACATTACAGGCCTCTACCCTTGCAGAATGTCTTGTACTTCACACATTTGTTCCAATTCTGTATTTGTGAGCATAATCTGTTTAATATTGTCGCATAGCAACTTGGCACGAAAATAATTTGAAACATTTAATAAAGTTTTGTTATTGGGAAGGGTAAATCACCTTTCTTTAAGGCATCAGCTGACGCGGCCAGGCATAGCAACAGGAAGCCACGCTTTCGTGTAGAAGCAAAGTCAGGAAATTCCTGCTTAGGCTCTTCACCTTTGTCCATTAGTAGCATTGGCGGTTAGACACGTGGTCTCTGTGTGTGTTCTTTTTCGGCTTCGCTCCTTCTGTACACAATTCATGGGTCATAAGTAGGAAAGTTTACCTGTACTTTTTGGGGTTTGCCCCCCCCCCCCCAACTTTTCCGGAGGGTTTGACGTATGGTGAACCAGACTAACTCAGAAGTCGTAAGTCTTTTCTGTTCTTAAAAGTCTGGTTTTACACATTTCTTTTCTTCCCCACCCACTTTTCTTTTCGCTTTCAAAACCAAACAACATTGACTTAACGACATCTCCCAGCTCTGTATGATTGTAAGAGTTTAAATTCGCTGTTAATGTACGAATTCACTGCAAAACCTTGACAGCTGTAAGTCCTGTAAGATTGAAATTAGACATCAAGTACAGAAATATTGATATTCACAAAGTTTTCCTAAAAGATATTAAAGTAAATTTTCACTAATGTTGATCAGTTATGACGCGGTCAAGGCGTAGTCTTATAGCCGTACTTTCTGACCGCTGCCGCCGCCCAGTGTTTTGCAAGCGGGAAACTAGGACACAGCTGTAACGGCTGCAGGTTGAAACACCGAAAAGGCCAAAACCAGTCACGAAATTAAATCTCCCGTGACTGCTAACTATCTTTGTCCTACTATGAACAAAATCTGCAATATGGCGAGCGAGAAACATACTCCCCACAACCAACCCTCGTGTGTAAAGTAGTGTAATTAACGCAGTTAATGTACCAACGCTAAATGACAATAAAGGTTTAATCTATGCTTTGTTTGATATACGTAGTTAGGTATGATAGCTAGCTATACACACGTTAATTCTTCTATGCTTCCAGTGTTTTGAAATTTTAATGTTAAGAACAATAGCAATGAGCTTATGGAGCTATGAAGACCTCCTTTCAGAGCAAGTTTAATTGTTTAAAGACTTTGGGCACGACCTCTTGTTAGGAATGGATTTCCTTAGACGATACCAAGGCTTAATTGGTTCGGCTCGTTTAACTATTGCACTGAAAAAAGCAAATGCATGTTCATTTTAATGAAAAAGTGTCCTTTGGTGCAAATAGTACTCGAACCCAATGAGGAGGAAAGGTGTTGCCCGAATGATATTCGAATAACACTCTTTACTTACTTGAAGGAAAATATTAAAGTTCACTCTAACCGCTAAGGTGTTACGAGGGCAGGTCCATAAGTTTCCGGCCTAACCATTTCCTAGGTATGATAAAGACAAAAACTTATTTCACTTTTCAATATAGTTACCCTTTATTGCAATACACTTTTCACATCTTTGCATTAAATTTCAATTCCCCTTCCCCCAAAGAGTCGGAAGTCTTGTCTGCAAAATGAACATAAACAGCATGTCACTTCTTTGTCACACTTAAATTTCCTTCCTCGAAGGTCCTTCTTGAGTTTTGAGAAGAGAAAATAGTCACTGGGAGCTGGATCTGAGCTGCAGGGTGGATGGTCGATCTCCTTGAAGTCACATTTCTTCAAAGCTCCCTTTGTAACAAGAGCTGTGTGCTGTGACATAATCTTGCATCACTTGACTGCAAGCGAAAAAGACTACATTTGACTAGAAAACTATCATGTTGGCAATATTAATGAGGCCGACAATGTTAATTAATGAAGACCAGGGAATACAGCGATAGTCAATGTATGAGGCAGATAACGGCTTGATAAAACAAGTGTGAATACAAAACATAAGTTTCTAGTAGTTGCATTATATTGTGATTAACAAAACAAGTAACTAATGCTAATGCAAGAAAACATTTAACTGATTGTAGAATGAACACGACTGAAAATAAAAATATGCGGTTTGAACCTACATGTTCAGCAATAGAGTATCCGTTTGAGTATTTGAAGTGAAATTTCTTTTCGAACTAGCTAACTATTTCCATTGGCTATTAGGATTAATTAACTTTAGCACTAGAACGCCCGTTACTACTTTCTTATAAATTTTTAATTATTTTTCTCACAGAAAAGTATGGAATTTCTTACTTATCGACTTCTCGCCTGCTGTGATGGTATAGAGGGAACGATTTTTCTTTTACATTGCAAGCCAGGTGCGAAACCAGTTTGTATTTAGCTTAAGGAGTGAGTTTGTATATCCTTGGTGTCTGCTCAGTATCACATATTTAAGTGTGACTCAGGCCGATGAAATTTCTTACATACCAGACGACTGTAGTAATGTAGAGGTAACAATATGACTTCTGAACAGCGAACCAGGTTCGAATGCAGCTTGAATCGAGCTTTTGGTTGCAGATATTTTTATATTCGTGGTTTTTGCTCACGTATCAAGTATGTTTTATGTCCCCATGCTCCTTTGCCTATTCATTTAATTTGTTGGTAATTTAATGATGCATTCATACATTTGTTCGTTCATTCTTTTGTTCATCTTTTATAGATCATATCAGGCTAAACGCTTTTAAATAAAAGTTATTTATTTTTTTTATCTTAAATTTATGCACAGGTTTTCTAGAAAATAAGAAATGCTTTGTTATATGTATAATGTAGCTATGTGCTATGTAGTAACAAATTATTTGTACACAAAAGACAAGTTATAAAATACGGGTTACGAAAGCATTCTCAGATTATATTGGTATGACACTTTTTGCACAGTTTTTGATTATACAAGAACCATACACAAATTGTTTACAAGTCTTTGGTTTTGTTTTTCTTACATAACTCTACTTGACATGTCTTGCGTTTAACGGCCTTAGATGTTCCTTCGTCCCTTTAACCACCCATGAGTGAAGGCGACAGTAGTCGATGAAAACTACGTGAAAATGAAAAACTAACTTAAATTTTAGACACGGACACAAGAGCTGATAAGCAATGACCCACACACTGCACTACAATCAGTTTGAAACATGTTGTACAGTGATGATTATTGTCGGTTACAACTGTGCAATAAAACATGTAAGAAACACGGGTAAGGAAGCGGTCAGTTGAACACCTCCAGGAACCGATTGTAAATTAGTATTATTTTAAAAAGTAATGCCTGAAATGCGAAAAAAATATTTGTGAGACATCTCATTGAAAGAGATTAAAAGTAAAAATCTAAGGAAAATACTTCTAAAAACAGTGAAAATGTGAGGGTTCGAAAGTCAAAAGCGGTCAATTGACCGCCATCGGGCGTTTTAGTATTAAATGTGATTTTTTCACATAAACCGTGTATTTTGTTTGGAATCGACATCAGACAGAGCAACTTCTAGATCGCGGCCGGAACTCCAAACCACGGATTTCCCATTTAGCATGCCGTTTCTCTTCCCTCATCTTGTCTCTCTAGAACCGGCAATCCAATATATCCGAGCATATCCTGGAGACCTCTAATGCAATATTTATAATAATAACAACAACAACAACAATAATAATAATAATAATAATAATAATTATAAATCTGCGATGGAATACTCTGCCTGCAGAAATTAAGCTTGGCAACATTGCAGGAACCTTTATTTAGCGTTATACTGCATACCGCAAGTTCCCTTTGCCTCCCATTCATTGTCCCGATAAAGGCAAAGGCCTCCTACAGGTAGAAAGCCCATTTTAGTATCTCACACGGTCATCTACTTCACTTAAGAGCTTTAGTTCTGAGTTACATTTGACACACTTATCAGGTACACCTTGAGAAAAGAAATATATAAAAAATTAAGAACTTAAGAAACTCCCATCCTTTTCATATCCTTTGACACTAGAACGCCCAATGACGGTCAATTGACAGCTTTTGATTTAGCGAACGCTTTTTGAAGTATTTTGCTATTTTTGTGGCCTTTAATCCCTTTCAATGATCTTTAGGTCACCAATAGTTTTTTTTTGTTTGCATTTCAGGCGTATGTTTTTACAATAATAGCAAATCTACCATCAGTTCACGAGACGGTCAATTGACTACCGCTTCTTATGACGTGTATTCCATATTTGTAACAGACAATAATCACTCTCATTGTATTGCAGTGAGTCATTGTTTACCAGTTCTTGTGTCCGTGTCTAAAATTTCGCTTAGCTTTTCATTTTCACGTAGCTTTAATCGACTACTGCCAGCATCACTCATGGCTGATTGTAGGAATGAAGACCGCTAAACGCAAGACAAGTCAAATGGGGTTACGTAAGAACAACGCAACCAAAGACAGTTGTTCGACATGTAAAACATTTGTATGTGATTCTTGTATAATAAAAAACTGTGCAGAAAGTGCCATACCAATATCTCGGAGAATGTTTTCTTAAGCCGTATTTTATAACTTGTCGTCTCTCACTCTCACACCACAAATATATTAAACCCAAGATCGCGGGTTCGAACCCGGCCAGGACCGATGGATTTTTTTCGGGTGTAAAATCCTAAGTATGGCTTCCTTCGGAAGGGAAGTAAAGCCATGGATCCCGTGTCGTACATTTACGGCACGATAAAGAACCTCAAGCCTGAAAGAGAGGCTTCTGAGCAAAATTTGTCGGCCGTTTCACGCCCTGAGTTGAATGGGACGCTGATGACCTGAGATGTTAAAGAGCGTCCATAAATAAACAAATAAAAAAACTGCAAATAGATAGCTTTGATTTTTTTTTATTTGATTTAGCTCGGGCGTTCTAGTGTTACTTAAGAGTTACGTTGTATCCTTTATGAAAAAGTATTTTACATGGGTTTAGTATCTCAGCGTTGCAAGAGGTCGTATAGTCGGTCCCCGCCTGATATTTTTTCTTATTTTAATTTAACTTTTTCACAAATATTTAAAGTCTTTCCATGTTTCAACCCTATGTAAATTTTGCTTTTCTTCTACGTGTAATACAAGTACATGGTCCATTTTATCGCAGATAGAGAGGGCAGAGTTGATGTGATTATAGCATTCTCCCTATTATGATTACACTATAGGAGGATAGGTCCATAAGTTTCCGGTCTCCATTTTCTAGGTATGATAAAGACAAAAAGTATATTTCACTTTTCATTATAGTTACCCTTTATTGCAATACATTTCTCACATCTTTGAATTAACTTCCCCCCCTCAAATAGTCAGAAGTCTTGAATGCAAAATGGGCATAAACAGCATACATCACTTCATCGTCGCACTTAAATTTCCTTCCTCGAAGGCCCTTCTTGAGTTTTGAGAAGAGAAAATAATCACCGGGAGCTAGATCTGGGTTGTAGAGTGGATGGTTGATCACCTTGAAGCCACATTTCTTCATAGCTTCCTGTGCAACAAGAACTGTATGCACAGGCGCGTTGTCGTGAAGAAGGCGCACACCACCATTCAGCTTTCCTCGCTTTTTCTCTTTGATGGAAGCACGTAGTCTGTGCAGTAGACCAGCATAGTACTCCCCATTTACCGTGATGTTCCTCTCCTTGAAGTCATTGAAGAGTATTCCTTCATAGTGCCAAAAGATTGTGGCCATGATCTTCTTAGATGACTGAGTGACCTTGGCCTTTAGAGGCGGTGCTTCGCCAGGTTTACGCCAGTCACTCCATTGATTCTCTTTTGGACAAGAGATCATAGTAGGGCACGATAGTTTCATCTCCTGTAACAATGGTTTGCAGATCTTCTCTCTCGTTGCTACAGCAGAGCTCCAAAAACGTCTGACAGCAGATGACTCGCTGCCGCCTTTGGACTGAGGAATGAAGTCTAGGCACCCATCTTGCACTAACCTTATTCATGTTTAAATGTTCATGAATAATTCGAAGGACTGTTGTTTTAGAAAGACCCAATCTTGCTGCTATTTCTGTAATTTTGAGCCGCCGGTCTTCCATAATTTCTACTTCCAAAAACGATTTTTTCAGGAGTGAGCACCTCCAAGGGCCGACCTGTACGCTCTTCGTCTTCAATGATTTCTCAAAGTAGGGTCCATTCTTTTACGGTAGAATATGAGGGGGATGCTTTCCCATATACACCGTCCAATCGCTGTTTAATTTCATTTGGAGTAAGAACAACATGATAACAAGTCGATACTCCATCCTTAACATGTCACAATCTTCTACACATAGCCTTCTTTATGCAACTAAAATAACTGAACACAGCGGAGCGGAAGCTACAGCTGTAATTATTTATTATGACAGCAGATAAGGGTTATGTGAAAGCGATAATCCTTATCGACGAGGCCGGAAACTTATGGACCCACCTTCGTATGTGGCGCGCACTAGATGTAGTGTCGCGCATTAGTATGTCATTTCGTGTTGCCAACCTTCGAAAGCCGGAAAACATGCACAGGAATGGAAATATTGTTAAAGACAGCGTTATCGAGTATGATATAAAAGTAACATTCATAAATTAAAAATGAAAATATAAACTTCTAGTATAAACGTAATACGTAATATATTATTAGTACGAAAGAAATTGCAAAATAGTTTCGCTCACCATAATTAATAATTGTCAAAAGTTTGAACTATGGAGTTTTTCATGCTCTCATAACGAAAGAGATGGTGCTATGCAGGGTAGCGCTTCTTGGACTGGAGAACATTTCCGGCTGTTACACATTTGTACACTAATAGGCTGGAGAAGTGGACGACAAATGTTAATTAGCTCGACCCATTCCGAGTGTGTTTTGTTATCGCTATTGTCTAAACAACAACACACTACCTCGAGATACCTGATAATACTACTGTAAACATTTTCTGTTTCTGTTATTACTTATCATATCATCGTAACGTAAACAAATAGCTGGATACTGTAATCTCAGTTCCAGGGAAAAGGTCATTAAGGCTTGTCCGAACTATACGCGGCATGTATCGTTATGGTACAAAATCGATTTTTATATTTTACTTTAATTAAAATACACAATCAGCATTGGAGTGTGGTAAACCAGGGCTGAGAGAGCATACTGGGACGTTACTAAGAGGAAATTCGTCACCGCTATCGTTCAATTTCAGCAATCGACCCCAAATGACCATTTTCATTGGAACTTGCGAACTTTCACAATTCATCCTGGGTTTATGTTCCCATAATTGCCATTGTGGACACAGTTCTCGGCAACTGTAATGAGAGCTAGGTCTGTTCTTCGCTCCTCCACCAGAATGAGGAGAGAAAAATAATAAGTGATGTGTCGACAAATTTTTCAGATTCACAAACCTCGTAAAAACGGTCTGCAGTCGGGCTGTAAAATTCTTTTAGATGACCTTTTTAGTTTTCAATTTCCGCAGTACCCCCCGACTCTTAAATGCATTGCAATGCCTGGAATGAGCTTTCACTTTTGTCAGATTCATTTGCGCAAAGTAAAGTGAAAGGCAGACGCATTTCAAAACCGCTACAGCCGGTTCATTAATCAGAGTCACCACCGAGATTTTGATCCAATCATCAAGTTGTAGTAGAGTTAACAATGCATTCACTCTGAGCATCTTCAGTGACTTTATCAGGTCAAACACAGTGCTAAGATTCCAAATTTTGTTTTCTAATCTATTTGAATCCTTGTCAACATACACAAAGTTCCATCTCGGCGTATCATCGGACAAAATATTAAATTTTACTGACAAGAATATTTTCTTTTTCCTCCTTGTGGTTGTCCCCTATCACGTTATTGACATTGGCGATGTATTTGCTTTGTTTCCTTAGCATTATTTGTACCAGGGGCGGCCCTTCAATAAGAACAAGATGTGCCCGACCTTCCCAGAGAAATGCCATAATTATTTACAATTTTCTTTTCCTCTAGTCAACTTTAAAAAAAAAAAAAAAAAAAAAAAAAAAAAAAACCTAGAAAACAGCGATACATAACCGATTAATTCTTAAACGTATTTTCGCAATAAACGCATTTCCTTTCTACTGCAGTAGCGGTAGCGAGGGAAACTCATGGGCTAGCAAAGATTTTACGAGAACTTGTATTTGACTTCCTCCAAGAGAAGTTGGCCTTTCTTGTGCTTATTTCTATATTGTCTTGAGCTAGCAGGAAGACGGCCCATGGTCAGCGCTCGGTATTCTCTCTCTTTTCTTAGGAACCAAATGTTGAGGGGTTACTGAACCACGCGTAACTATTGGTCCTGGTGATGTAGCGGTAACCGTACCTGCCTCCTGAACCCAATATCTGGGATTCAAACCCAGCCAGGGCCGATAAAGTTTTTTCGGGTGTAAAAATCCTAAGTATGGCTTCCTTCAGAAGGGAAGTAAAGCCGTGGGTACTTTATACTACACGATAAAGAACCTCAAGTCTGAAAGAAGGGGTCTCTGAGCAAAATTTGTCGGCCGTTTCACGCCCTGAATTGAATGGGACGCTGATGACCTGAGATGTTAAAGAGCGTCCGTAAATAAATAAACAAAAAAAAAAAAGCATATATGACTAGGGGTTCTTTTCGCATTTTGTTTGAAATTGGGTGGGTTCCTCACTATTTACTAGCGGAAGGTTGAATTTCGCAGTGTTAACTGTTAAGTTACAAAAAAGTGTATCTGCTTTATGCCAATGAATAAAGTGGACGTTTTATTGAAGACTCCGTTTTCGCGTCTAAGTTTGGCCCCATTCACAATGAAAATTAAACGTAAACAGAATAAAATAAGACGTAACACGTTAACTTTATAGTATGTAGGCATTCACAATGAAAGACGCAAACGTACATATTAGCCAATCAAAAATACGAATAAGCGAAGATCAACTAACAGCAAAATGGCTGCTTCTGAGCAGACGGCGGTAACGTTTATGCATATGCAAAGTGCAGTAACTAATCTGCTTGGAGTAATATGAGCAAGGATAGCTTTCTTATAATGCAGTTAATCTTTTGTACATTGACATCATTCTTTCTACAGAGTCACTGATCTTCAGCTCTCTCTACCGTAACTTGCCCTTACACGGAGCACGGAAATCAAGTGCAACTCCTGCTGCTAGCTGCTGCAAGACCCGAGCTATAGCGGAGAGAACCGAACTACTGTGCGTGGCCGCAGTGTAAATGTTGCCTGTATTATATTTTGTTAAACATAATGTAACTTATGCGTTGTCCTCCGTAACTTTTAAATATAAATTGATAGGGGGTTGTTAGGCAGGTAAAATATTGTAACGGTGGGAAATCTGCTCTTATTGGTATTCGCAATTAATTCATATATACTAACGCTAACCTCGAGTAAATCCTAGATACCGGTGGACCCAGTTGTTTTTCATAAATATAAATTGATAGGGGCGGGTAAATCACTGTAATGGTGGCAAATCCCCTTTAATTGCAGCAGGAAAAACATTCATAAACATTAATTTATAGCGCATTCTGTACGTGGTACTATTCGTTTTTTTTTTTTTTTTTTTTTTTTTTTTTTAATTTATTTATAGACGCTCTTTAACAGCTCAGGTCATCAGCGCCCCATTCAACTCAGGGCGTGAAACGGCCGACAAAGTTTGCTCAGAGGCCTCTCTTTCAGGCTTGAGGTTCTTTTTCGTGCCGTAAATGTACGACACGGGACCCACGGCTTTACTTCCCTTCCGAAGGAAGCCATACTTAGGATTTTTACGCCCCGAAAAAATCCATCGGTCCTGGCCGGGTTCGAACCCGTGATCTTGGGTTTAGGAGGCAAGTATGGTAACCACTACACCAACTATTCGCTTGAAAGTCTTATCAGCTATATCTGTGGAAGTCACTACCTTCGGCTCTCTCCGCCGTCGCTCGGGACTTGCAGCATTAAGCAGCAAGATATGCATTCCGTGCTCCGTGTAAGGATATATTCTACCATGGAGATGTACAAACAGAGCAGCTGTGTTCTGATTGGCTGATTTCCTAAGCTTAAGTTAGACGTAGACGCAAAACTTTGGACCTTGCAAACTTCTAAGTTAACGTCTAATTGTACCTTATTTTTATGTTTACGTGATTCATTGTGAATGGTTCCATTACAATACATAACATCTGCTTTTACGTTTAAGTTTAAGTTACGTTTATTTTTTTATTGTAAATGGGGCCTTTAACTCTTAAGCTAAAAGAGAAACGATTTGGACCATTTAACTGTAAGCTATACAGGTTTACTCAGCAAGATGGCACAAACATTTTTTTTTAATTGTTTGGAAAAACATTGTGACTGACCGAGTGTAATGCGGAAAACGTATGTTGTCTATGTGAATGGGATTATAAAAGAAATAGAAAGGACAAATTGCGCTTCTAAACATGGCGACAAATCGACAGATATTACATGTATGTCACAATTTGGTGTGATATTTCGATATATCAGAGAGGTTAACCGGTTGAAAGACTCCTAAAATTTATTGCTGTTTTTGAATTGACTGCAGAAGGAAGGGGTACTTAACAGCTGAATTAGAAGTGTTTATATAAACCAGAAATACGATGGTGCTGCAATTCTGAGTGAACGTCGTGGTGGAGTATAAATCTTGATAAAAGGGACTTTCCCCATTTGAGTGTCATGTGGCTATGCCCCTGGCCCACCCTTCTACAGGGGCCACGAGCCGCCACTGTTTTAACTCCCGTTCAATTAGAAAACAAATCTGTTAGTACACTTGTAAACATTCCATAGTTTTAAATGGTTTAATACGTTTTGCAAATCTCTATCGTGCGCTAGTTGTTGAACGTTACGCCATTAGCATAGCTGAAAAGAGCCTACAAATTACCTGGACTAGTATTCAGAAAATAGTTTAATGTTTTTAATATGCTTTGCACTTTTAATGCAAATTTTTGTTACTTAGTTCTGAAATTTTGTGACATTACTGCCTTTACACTATGCTTTGTATCATACTCTCTCACGATTGCCAGCATTTTGTTTTCTCCTAGAGGTTTTATGTGTGAATTTTCTTTTCCTGGTGTCGAAGGACCCGCTACATCATCGGAATAAAAGTCAAATTCTATTTTTACTTATTTTTAGCTGTACAAATGCAAAACAAACGTCATTTAAATATTAATTAAAGCACAAAGAATAAGAATGGCGTTACATGCAATACACTTTAATACCCACATCTCTCAGTTTCAGGTGGCTTTGATTATCGAGGTGTAACGTCTATATCAACTTACACATAGAGACGATATCTATTACTTTCCTTCTCAGATATTTGTGAGATATAACATTTCTGTGGAAAGTTATTTCCTGTCTGCGACATACTGATTGAGATAAACGCTTTGATGTTCTTTGCCTCTTTAATATCTTCTTCAAGAAGCGCTAACCTAGAACAATGAATTTGTCAGTATTGATTTCGACGGATCAAATTGCATCAATAACGTTTCACCTGGTGCCTACACATGACTTTTGTAAGCAAGGGACTCTCCCTACCGCTTTATCTCAGTCAGTAGTTTGCACCCCGTCTGCAAACCAAGTCCACGATAGACATATTTTTGTCAAACAGTAGTTAATGTGAAATTAAACGACGGCATTCTTTGGAGTAGCGCAAACAAGCTACCTCCTAGCGAAGCCGTCCTTATAGCAGGTTGTATTTCCTGGGAACACCTGCAGTTTATTCTTTCCTTATGTACGAAGGTAGCTACATAAGTTTCCAGCATCGCCGATAAGGATTATCTCCTTCACAAAATTTTTAGCGGTGTCATACTTTATCTGTTAAGTAAATAATTGCAGCTGTAACTGTGCTCAGTTGTTCAGATATAGTTGCATAAAGAAGGCTATGTATAGAAGATTGTGACATTCAAAATGGAGTATCGAGCTGTAATAAAGTTCTTCACAAAAGGACCCACTCCAAAATGAAATTAAACGACGATTGGACGGTGTAAATGGGGAAACACCCCCCTTATATTCTACCGTCAAAGAATCGGCCAAACTTTTTAGAATGGGTCGAGAAAGCATTGAAGACGAAGATCGTACAGGTCGACCCTTGGAGGTCCTCACTCCTAAATCGCTCTTGTGGAAGGAGAAATTATGCAAGACCGGCGGCTCAAAGTTACAGAAATAGCAGCAAGGTTTGGCCTTTTTAAAGCAACAGTCCTTCGAATTATTCATGCACATTTAAACACGAATAAGGTTAGTGCAAGATGGGTGCCTAGAGTTCTTTCCTCAGTCAAAAGCAGCAACCCGACATCTGTGGTCAGGCATTTTTGGAGCTCTGCCATGGTAACGAGAAAGAGAGAGATAGAGAGAGAAATTCTGCAAACTATTGTTACAGGAGATGAAACTATAGTCCTCTACTGTGATCCTGTATACAAAAGAGAATCAATGGAGTGGCATAAACCTGGCGAAGCACCGCCTCTAAAGGCTAAGATCACTCAGTCAACCAAGAAGATCCTGACCATAATCTTTTTTTTTTGTACCCGTTTTTACTGCTGAGGCACCAAGGCGGTGGACGCTGATGATATATGAGATGAAATGAAGGATATTTTTATTTTAGAAGGAAACGTTTAGGGCACCTCCCCGGCATTTGCAATTTATGAGGACTGAGGAAAACCTGGAAAAAACCTCAGTCAGGGAGGACGGTCCTGGCGGGGTTCGAACCCCAGACCTCCCGCTCACGAGTCCGCGCCTTAACAACCTCGGTCACCCGTGGCGGTAAAAGCTTTTGGGACTATGAAGGAATTGATTTCAAGGAGAGGAACACCACAGTAAATGGGGATTACTATGCTGAACTACTGCACAGACTGCGTGCTTCCATCAAAGAGAAAAGGCGAGAAAAGCTGAGTGGTGGTGTGCACCTGTACACACAGCTCTTGTTGCACAGGAAGCTGTAAAGAAATGTGGCTAAAGGAGAACGAGCATCTACCCTACAGCTCAGATCTAGCTCCCAGTGACTATTTCCTCTTCTCAAAACTCAAGAAGGACCTTCGAGGGAGGAAATTTAAGTATGAGAAGAAGTGACGTGTTTATGTCCATTTTGCAGACAAGACTTCTGACCATTTTTGTGGGGAGATTGAAATGTTAATTCAAAGACGTGAGAAGTGTATAATAATAAAGGGTAACTATATTGAAAAGTGAATAATAATTTTTGTCTTTATCCTACCTAGAAAGTGGTTAAGCCGGAAACTTATGGACCTACTCGCATACTTATGTACACTTTTTCGCTATAGGAATTTTATGAAAAAAAAAATAATAATAACAGGAAAGTTCTATTATTATTTTATAGAGTGCGTTCCGTGAATCTTTCTACCCTTTTTCATTGACGAAAAAATGTTTCCAATTATTACATAAATACAGGGTGTACACAAGTGATTATAACGGTTTTTAACTTATATCTTTTCTCTGTGGTGTAATTTTTTACCATACGAAAACTGAGGAAGTTACTATAATTACAATATTCAATATAAGATCCATTTGTGACACGACATACATCGAGCCGGTAGTGCATTTCTTGCCTCACTGATGTTGGCATGTCTGGTGTATATGATCCAACTGCTGTAACAATCCTCAATTCAGGTAAGTCTACAGGTAACGGTGGCACGCATTGAAGTTTTGCATTTAACATCTTAAAAATGAAATCGATGTAAAATCGATATGTTCCTTCAAACGCTTAAGTATTGAGGGCTGCATTTTTACATTGAAATCGCTATAAAAAAACAAGAAATGGACAATTTTGCAGATATCGTGGTGTTGCATTAGCGCGACAATTTTTATCAATCTAGGACGAGCCGAGAATGTGCTGATGACGTCAATAATACTGTTAAAAATTGTATTGTCGACATATCGATCGTCATTTTTGTCAGGAAAAGGCGGTCGATGGAGGCATAGATTAGTAGTGAACGCGGTTAAGAGTATTTGTGCGTTTCTGACGAATGCAGCAAGGACTTCTGGCTTCCTCTGCGGAAGGTAAGGCAGTTACTTTGTTATGCAGTTCTGAGCTAAAACTTTTATTACCATTTGTACTGTCATAGTTAATAAACACCTTTAGCTCTCTAATGGACATATCAACGGGTTATTAGCTTAGTGTTGGTAACGATATTTTTTATAGTTAACTATTCAAACTTGTAATTGCCTGTTATAATTGTGTTCCGATTTATGTTTAAAGGGATCGCCTTTGCGCAATCTATTAATGAAGCTCGATTCGTTCCCTTTCAGAGCTACAGTTTAAATTTCAGATTATCTGTAACGGTCATTAACTAATCATGCTTCTAGCCCTTTTATAATCCCATAATATATTCTATTTTTTTGAGGCGCGCTTCACAAGATTAAAGGTACAATCCGTCTTTTTTCATCATTTTATCCTGTTGGCAGGATTTGACATCTTTTTAATGTCCCACATTGTTTGCTTTTAAGTTTTCATTTCCTGTTATCGGCTTCTACATTTAAGTGCCGTTGAAATGTGTATGTCGTCGCAATAAACTGAGAATGCCCATGTTAAAATGGGTTAAGTTGCAAGCTGCTTGTTTTAGTGACAAGTCAATTTAGAATAGACCGTTATATATTTTAACCTTTATATTGTTACAAATAAAATTAGTTTAATTTGAAAGTGAAGAATAGAAAGGAAATTTAATATAAGGTTTGTGGTAATGTTTGAGAATAGGTTGCCTTATTCATTTGGTTTTATTACCCAGAAGGCACTAGGGCTCCAGGAAGATTTGTAGGAGTAAAACTGCAGTCAAATCAGAGGTTATGTTCGTGTGCGGGAATAATCAAAAGAAGCGGGAAACGATTGTTTCTGGATGGAGGGGATAAGGGCTAAATGAGCGCGGCGAATCCACAATTGAAATAAACTGACTGTGGCGTTTTACGGTAATTTGCACTAATCTGTGACCTGTGAAACAAACGCTTTATCTCACGCGCATTTTACTCTGTGTGGATGGTAATTTAGGAGCAATACATTCTTGCATATCAATTATTTCAATTGTGTACAATGGAAAATAAAGAATAATTGCCTAGATAAAACATTCTAAATTCCCTTTTCGTTTGAAAGACCATTTTATGACTGAGTTTACAGATATACACTGCAATTGCGACATCAATGGTTGTGTTCTTACGACATGGTGTGCTAGCCTAGTATTTTGCTTCAATCTGTTGGTATATAATAAAAATAGCTTGTATTTTGCGACCGTTTTTTTTTTTTTCGTCACGGCCACAAGCGGCCTAACGTCGCAGATGACGATGACCTATGAGAGGTCCAATTTTGCTGTTTCGCGGGATCGGGAAGGACAGGAATTGTTGTAATAACAACTTCTTGCTGACTCGAGTTCATTAAATCATGGTTATCTGGATGCCTCTTGGGGCGCTGCTTTGGTCGCCGACATTAATGGATTATGCGAAGTGTGGGGTAGTTAGTGTAAGGCCCCATTCACAATGAAAATTAAACGTAAGTTAAAGTTAAACGCAAAAGCTAGCTGCTATGTTGGCAATGAAGCCATTCATAATGAATCACGTAAACATAAAAATAAACGTACAATTAGACGTAAACTTAGAAACTTGTAGGTCCAAGGTTTTGCGTCTACGTCTAACTTAAACTTAAGAAATCAGCCAATCAGAACACAGCTGCTCTGTTTATAGAGCTCTATGGTAGAATTTATCCTTACACGGAGTACGGAAATCAAATGCAACTCTTGCTACTTGCTGCTGCAAGTCCCGAGCGACGGCGGAGAGAGCCGAAGGTGGTGACTTCCACAGATATAGCTAGATAATAAGACTTTCAAACGAATAGTACCATGCACAGAATGCGCTATAAATTAATGTTTATTAATGTTTTTCCTGCTGCAATTAAAGGAGATTTGCCACCATTACAGTGATTTACCCGCCTCTATCAATTTATATTTACGAAAAACCACCATTTATAGGATTTACCCGAAGTTAGCAATAGTATATATATATATATATATATATATATATGAAAAAGAAAAAGTAACAAATTAACAGTAATAATAAAAGTAGATAAGGATAAAACACTTAGATAAAGTCACTTGAAATTGCTGTATTTCGAACTACTGGAGTTCTTCTATGGCAAAAAGCTGGAAATTTTGCAATTTCAAGTGTGACTTTATCTAAATGTTTTATCCTTAACTACTTTTATTATTACTGTTAATTTGTTACATTGTTAATAGTGTTACTTTATTTTTATTTTTCATTTATATAGTTTGCACCTCTGGTATTGCTTTTAACTTAGTTTATTAAGTTTAATTTGCTTCTTCGTGTTTTGCTTTTGACTTCTTTACTGTTTATCTATTATTCTTTTAATTTTATTTCTTACTTTCTCTGTTGTTTTCTAAAAGACTTTATTGTTTATTTCATGTGTGTGTGTGTGTGTGCATGTAATTAATTCCATAAGAGCAGATTTGCCAGCGTTAACAATATTTTACCTGCCTAACATTCCCCTATCAATTTATATTTAAAAGTTATGGAGGACAACAATAGGTTACATTATGTTTAACAAAAAATAATACATGTAACATTTACACTGCGAACCGCACAGAGTTCGGCTCTCTGCGCCGTACCGCCACGAGTGGCTGAGGTAGTTAAAGCGCGGACTCGTGAGCGGGAGGTCTGGGATTCGAATCCCGCCAGGACCGTCCTCCCTGACAGGTTTTTTCCAGGTTTTCCTCAGTCCTCATAAATGGCATATGCTGGGGAGGTACCCTAAACTTAGTCCTGGAACGATTCCTTCCTTTAAAAAAATCCTTTCCCAATTTATCATTTCATCTCATGTATCATCGGTGTGGTGCCTCAGTGGTAAAAACGGGCGTTCATTTATTCTCTCCGCCGTCGCATAGATCTGCAACTCTACCGCTGGAGAACGTTACCTCGGAGTAAGAGTTTATTTACAGAAGACATTACAAGTAAGACAAATGAACATCTTTGCTGAGAACTTTGTAAGTCCCAAGGAGAGGATTCGGGATGTTGATATCTAAATATCGGAGTGACGAGGAAGCTCCGTAGCGAAGCCGGTTATGTTGTGCCCCTGAGAGATCATTTATATAATCCTTCGTTGGAAGACACATGGAAACACTTGAAGAGTGTCTGGCATACTTGTCAGACGCTCATAAATCAGAAGGCTGTGTTGGGTATGCCCATTGATGTGTGACTGTAAGAGAGCGACCAATTATCCTTCCAAAATATAGATGTCAACATATTTCTGCTCAGAGTTCATCTCTGTTCACTTCTAAAATTCTTGAGATACTAAACGTATCTCACAGAGCGATGAAAGTGTACACTGGAATAATAAACACGAGAGAAGATATGAACCACATGTACGGAGATTTAGGTATATGTCTTGGATTCCGCGGGAACGACACGCACCTAATGTGGAGAAATCAATGGCCTTGGAGGGATTTTAGGACCCTTTGGCGATTATATAGGGCGTCTCAAAAGTAATGCAGAATTTAAATTTACAAAACGAACCTTTATTATATACATGAATTGACAAAGTTGTGTCATAATCAGGAAGAGTAAACAGTCCGATTAATTATTGAAAATAATATCCGGCAAATGTCCTCCACGTCTCAAATCACACGCTTTTGACAAACTTTGCAATCTCATTTTCGTAGACTTTGTGGTTCAATTGTTGCGACAGCTCGTCATATTTCTTCTTTAAGTTTGCTGGTATACTTTTGCTGTAAATCTTGAACTTCACAAATCTCCAAAGATGAAAGTCACACGATGTAAGATGCATGACCTTGGTGGCCATTTGTGATCACTTTTGCGTGAAATTAGCCGCCCATAAACTTTCTGCTGTAACAAGTTAATGGTTTCGCGCACAGCAGACAGACATTCCAGCGACATCTGCTGGAATAACATCAAAGCCAAAGTCAATGATTTCCAACTGATGTCACCAAATGATACCATTTCGTGATAACGTATACCCTTGACAGTTACTGTACACTTCCGGACTCGTTTTCGAAGAAGTACGGCCCGATAATTCTTTCTGGGTAATAAAAACAAATCAATAGGTCGCATTATTCACTTTTTTTGTTTTGTTTTTTTTCAGAGCTGCCACTAGAGGTTTGCGAATCATATGTAGAGAACCGCCGGAGTCATAATACAACTCATTTTCTACCGGAAGTGAATTTGAATACAAGTTATTCAAGTGGATTTATCAATTCACTTGAATAACAATTTGTTATTTTTATATTTTAATGAGAATTATTTTGGTAAAAATATTATGGCTTTGATGAATGATTTAAAGCACTAAATTTCTAATCCAACACGTATCTTAGAATGAATTATTATTTTAAAGCCGTGAAAATATTTTTTAATTACACCTCTTTTGCAAAGTTAAACATTGTATTCGATATGTTTTCGCAAACAGGTGTATATTATTTTATGTTATTGACATGATGCTAAATTTACCAGTGCACCATTTTGTTTGCTGCGTTTATCAATACATGTTGTTCTTATATTTCAGTGTTAATAATTCTAAATACAGCGAAAATTATTATGGTAACCATGACTTTGTTGAATGATTTAAAACACTTAATTTCTATTCCAAAACGTGTCTTTGAATGAATTATTAATATAAAGTCGTCAAAATATTTTAATTACATACTTTTTTTTGCAAGTTAAACGTTGTATACATGTTTTGACAAACAGGTGAGTAGTGGATATTACAGATTAAGCCAGTGGATTAACGATGAATCCGCCACCAGAGCGCTAGTGTCGCTGGATTATCCCCTGGGATTATCGGTAATCCTAATGACTTAATCCATAATCCTAACGATTTAATCCATGATCCATAATGCTAACGAGATAATTCATGATCCACCGATTATCGGCCCCCCACGGATTTTTTTGTGGGGGGAAATACAACCTTATCATATTATATTAAAAACAAAATGGCGCCGTTGCTACATCATAAAAACAAAATGGCATCAGGGAAAAATATCCTTACTTGCTAAATCATATTGTATTAAAAAGAAAATGGCGCCTTAAGGGGGAAAAATTGTTACTTGCTAAATCATATTTTTATTATGGCGCCGCAGGGAGGGGAAAATATGCATACAACCTTACAGTCATAATTTATTAACTAAACATTTTTGGCGGGGAAAATATTTAAATGCAGCCATGAGTCAAGATGGTCATGTCGGAGCTCGTTTTCCAAGGCATGTTTGTGACGTCGTCAGGCCTGTTGTGACATATTTCTCTGATGGGGGAAAAATATTTAAACACAACCTTACATTGCTACATGATAAAGCCAAAATGGTGCCGCTGTTAAGCATATATTTTGTTTTTTTTTGTGCGGGTAAAAACTGTATTGTTTTAATTACAAACTGTATTTATTAAACGCTAAAAGTGTATCGCATTACTGTAATGTTCAATTTGTTTGTTAAAAATGCAAATTGTATTGTTTAATTGCAAGTTTAATGTATAAAAGTGTATCCCATTACTGTAATGTTCAATTTGTTTGTTAAAAAATGCAAACTGTACTGTTTAATTGCAAGTTTAATGTAATTAAAGCAACCAACACACACACAATTGCAGCACGTAATAAAATCTTACCTTATGTTTCGACCGCTTCACTACGGTCTCCTACCTGCTTGCTAGCTGGCGGACAACCGTTAGCCATCTCGCAAAACAAAGACCTGTTTACCTGTTTACTCCGGTAAAAGTATTTTCTCATGAGCTAAGTTTAAAATTGATGTTGATTGGAGGGAATATATATAATTTACATTCACTTCGCTGTGAAACCATACAAGGAAAATATAATGCAAAAGTGTTTGTACTTTTAAGGTTTGCCTGCGTTAAACTAAGTTTAATATGATGTTATATATTCTAACCGGTGCGAAATATTCAACGTTCAGCCTTAACCTACAGTTTGAAATGAAAGAACTCGATCGGAAAGGAATTCCTCTGCAATGCTCGTATTTATTTTATATATGTTGATTACCAGACAAGGTTACTGTAATAATACTTTCGTCCATTTCACAACATATGTCATCAACTCCAAGTGGAAAGGAAATTCGTAAAGGTTGACAAAACACACGTGAAACATATTAATTTAATCCATAACAGATTTTATTAATCATACGCAGATACAAAAAATGTATTACACACACATATATAATTACAAATGGCGGCACAGACATATTGTTAAGATGTTTAATAACTGCCCCCCCAATCACTGTTTTAGCGGGGATTCACTGTAAAATATTATTTTAAAATATGTAGTGAATGTTTTTCTGGTAAAAGACACATCACTATCACTGTCTTCGGTGTCGTCGTCGCCGTCCTCCTCCTCCTCGTGAGGCGTCGTGACGCATGTGAGTAGCATGTGGGAAAAGTTATTGTTGAGATGTTGCCGGGTCGACGGGATGGACATGGGCACGACGAATCCGTTGATGGACGCAGTGTGGAAGCAGCCTGCTGACGTGACCTTGTAGTCTAATGCCGGGGTGGTTCCGAGGTATATGGTGCAGAGTGCGTCTATGCCGTATAGTTGCGCTTTTGAAGGCAAGCATTGGACTTCCACAATGTCGGAATTGTTGGTGACTAGTTTGACGGTGACAGTTTTGTCATTGCCAAAGAATGAGATTTCTGTGGAGAGTAGTTTGATGTAAGCAGGATACTCGCCGCTAGTTGTGACTTCATTTTGATTGTTAAATCGGAGCTTGACAAGGAGGTTGTTGCCTATTCCCACCGGGTCTATTTGGCACGCCATGTTATGATGGTGAAAAGTTCACGACGTGCCTGCGGTATGCGTTTCTGAGAACTTCCTCGCCCTCGTAGACCATGTAAAAGTCAAAAGTGTTGAGCTGGTCGATGAGTTTTCAGAAAGATTGTTGAATCTGGTCGGTAGAAACACCTCTTGACCGTTCTCGAGATGTACAAGCGTTCTGGGGCCGTTCTTTGTCGAGATGCTTCGGACTCGTTTCACGACGTAACGCACGTTCGGCTGTAGCTTAGACACTGAGATATACTCCGTGTTGGCCGCTACTGCAGCTAGTTGGCGTAACGCGTCGTGGATCATGTTGTCAGCTCTGTCGAACTCTTGGTACTGGCGATGTTACATCAGCACGACCTGGATTTTGTATGTGCGGAAGTGAAAGTTGTTTGTCACTAAGATAACCTATTTTTGCGAGGTGAAAGTTGTTATGACCAACATGTCCGGACATGTTTGTGACGTCGTCAGACCTGTTGTGACACGTTTCTCTGATGAGTTGTGCTTTTAGAAAATGCTCCATCTCCAGGAACACACTAAATGTGGCACAACGAATGTATCTTGTATAATCGGTGAAATTCGTGTTCTCCCCTGCGTGATGCAAATAATTGCGATATGCAGCTGTTTGATTTTGTACTTCTATCTCGTCCTTCTGCTTGTGATAAATGATGTCAGTAATAATACCCTGTAGGCTTACTAGCGTGTCCCACTCCTCCATGCTCAGTGATATGTAGCTTCCATCCATTTTGATGACCAGATTTAGTGCTCCAAATATACGTTTAAAAACGATGGATAATTGATTGCTCAACTGCCACTCTTTTAGATGAGAAGTCAAACCCTGTATTGCCGGCATCGTCTCAGCAAGTTTCTACCACTCTGTCGAACCAAGGACCACAGCACCGCGTCGTCCACCCATTGTCACCACGATGTGCGGAGGTTTAGGTGAAAACCCAACGACAGCAAACTTGGACTGCATGCTGTCCAAGAAGTAAATATCCGATAGAGGTCCCTGGTCCATGTCACTGAAAGCAAGAACATAGCCTCTGTACCGTAATATTTTCACTAGCCACACGCGCACATACGATAATGAATGCGACTTACCTGCCTGCCTCTCTCACAGCAACTGGAGAAATTAACATCTCGGGGCAGCCGCCAGTTGTTTGGATAACCTTTCCACTTAACAAGTAATTGCTTATTGCGACCGCGACCTTTAGTATCCAGTATTTTGTCTATTTTAAATGATTTCGGGAGAGCAACCTTTTGTATCTCCTCGGAGTAGAAGATGGCGTCTATGGCTTCACCGCCCAAGTCCTTTAATTTATACACGACAGGGTCGCCGTGTACCACCTTGTCAATCTGGAAAATTTTATCTGTCCAGTTTTGTTCGTAACCTTTGGCAAACTTCATTTTCTGTTTTGATATGCGAACGTGATCTCCCACGTTAAATTTAATTTTACTCGGCTTCACTGCGCTCAGACCGTAAAGATTTTCGTATACTTGTAAAATGTTGCGTTCATTGACATCCTTTGGAGCCATCTTTATGGACCTGTGAAATGAACTATTGTACGAGTTTAAAAGGGCGGGAAGGACATCTAAGTATCTGTAAGTGTTTTTATGGGTGAAATATTTCCACATTTTCGTCTTTAAGGTTCTATTGAAACGCTCTACAACGCTGGCTTTGACATTGTTTTTGTTGTGTAATACTTTACACCATCATTGGTTAAAAATGCTTGAAAAGTTTTGTTGGTGAACTCGGTTCCTTTATCTGTTTGCAACACCTTGCGCCTGCGATGTGAGAATATAGTTTTAAAAGCATGTGTAATTTCCGTCCCTGCTTTAGATTTTAACGGTAACGTCGATCACCGTCAAGATGTAAACAAAAGGCGTGTTGTATTCTTTTACGTTCATTACATTCAGATCAGCTTCCCAAACGTCGTCCATGTTGGTCATGTGATAGTTTCTGGTGGAAAATCTTTTCCTTGTTGGTCTGTGAAATGTATAACTATCCTGCGTTTGAAGAAAGGACTCGATCTTTGATTTTGGTATGCCTGTGGCCTTGCGAAGTTTCTCTGCTGTACCAAAACCTGCATAATGTTCTGGATTGAAATAAATTTTCTTCAATGCGTTCATAGTTGTTCCCACACTTGTTTGCGAAGGTTATGGGACTTTCGACTCTCTTTTTTAACCTTTACAGGCTCCTCCTCCTTTACTTCAAACACGTCTTCTTCTTCTTCTTCTTCTTCTTCTTCTTCTTCTTCTTCTTCTTTTGATTCAAGGTATGGTTCTCTCACTTGTGACATAAGATCGAGATAGTTCCCCAACTTATTTTTATCAACCGCCGTTTCTCGGGGGCTGCCAATTGTGTACGGTGCACTTTATTCATTTCTCTGATGAGTTGTTTAAGTGATTTGTCTACGAGATGAACCTTTTCGACAGCTTTAGGTTGTGAAGCTACTATAATTTGCTTACCATACTTCATTTTGACAAGAGTGCACTCCCCAGCGAAGCCAATTTCGGAAGTAGGAAAGCAGGTAAAAAGCCTCTTCTCTGCACAAGAATATTTTTCTTGTTCTTTAAGGAAAGTCGTTTGTTGATTAACTTTCTCCAGCAAGTTTTGTGTTTCTTTAAACGCTTCAAGCAATTTACAGGCAAATTGACATGCCCTCTGCACACGTTGACTATACACTCTGAAATGGCTTTTATTAGCTCGGGACTAGCGCTTTTTAACAGTTTCTGTCTCAAAACGGGTTTGGCTTTGGCAAATACTGTCATGTTTGCGTGCTGTCTCGCAATCAGCGGGCTACTCAGCCTGGCAATGCCCATCCTGAATGTGCTTATGTTAAAATGACTGTAGTGTGTTGAGTGTTCGCCTATTTAAGGGACATCGAAAACTTTCAGAATGCGGTCAACAATTAGGTATAAAATACGAAGACGTTTCACCCGGAAGGACGCCGGTTCGATACCTGAATTGATTAGGCGTGTACTGAGTGCAATCCAACACTAGATAACCGTGGGGGTTTTCGGTAGCCTTTTCAAATGCTTCTAGCAGAAACCTAGAGTTCTTTGGTTCGATCTGTTGACAAAGCCTGTTAATTTGCATTTTATCTCTATTGTTTTTAAACACGACAATGTAGTTTGCATTCAGAGATATGGTTCGAAATTTCTTTCCTTGTGGAAACGCGTTTTGGAGTATGTAAATAATTCCGAAACCTTTGTGATGCGAGTCTCTGGTGAAAAAATTTGACACGTTCAATCCATCTGTCTCATACATCAGGTCGTCCATAATAACCAGATCTCCTTCGTTCACAGTCTCCAAACCTGGTATGCCTGCGTGGGTTGCGGAGAACGGACTTGGTTTAGGAGAATATTCTGGTGGATGACACCACAACATTTTTCTCAAAGGCCTGTCAAACATTTCACCTGCATTACCAATTAAAATTTTAACAAATGTTAATTTACCACAACGCGAAGGACCATGCAATTAGCATGGTACATGGAAAACTAAATTTAAAGTGTTGGTTTGCACACATTTTGGGCGACTGTCGTAAAAGTGATTAATTAGTCTTCTTTTATACCCGTACGGGTAGGAATAAAAGTTTTCACTTTGTACTCGCTTGTTAACCACCATTCTATAGGTTTTTCTCTGAAGGCTCGGTTACTACAGAACCTATAAATTTCCTATATATCTGAGTGCCTTCAAGTACTACCGACATTGCATTTTCCCCCAGTGCTGTGTTGATGATTACGTTTGAGTTTATACCTTCCTCAAATTCCCCGAGTTGAGGGGTGATGCCTTCAATTTTACAGACAGAGTGCGTCCTTTCCCCCACACCTGACTTCTATGGTGTAGCTTTTTGGGCCTGTAGATGCAAATCTGGAAATATATGCACCTGCTCCGTACTTTTCTAGTTCATCTGTCATACAGCCCAAAAACGGTCCTGTGGGAGGCATCCATTCCCCCGGTCTGTACGTGGCTATAACAGAATTAGTGTCGAAATAACACACTCTCTCACCCAATCTCCTAGGATAGGAATAGAGCTCTAATCTAGCATGGGCAGTTGTGTATGCAGCTATGATCTGTTGGTGGTGTGATTCAATTTAGGATTCTGTTCACAGTGCCTCCATACCACATACAGTATCTCCTCTGTAGCGAACAGATAAGACGGTACCTGTACACCTGGGTCGTTCAGTAGGTCTATGAGCCTTGAATAATCTTTCACAAGCTCACACGTGGACAAGTTATCTCGTTGGCTACATTTCCCCCAAAAGGAGTTTAACATGAGTTTAGCCAACTCGCTCCTGCCAGGATTGATTTCGATGGCGTCTTTGTCCAGTGCCACGCCTTCTTTTTCCAAATATTGCGCGATATACTCATTTTTGTCGCAGTCTTTGGGCCAACCGGAGGCTTCGGTTTTAATTTTCAGAAACTGGTTCACATAGTCCTGAAAAAGCCCCTTTTCGCCAGTGGAAGGGTTGTAACGTACCATTTCGTACTCCCAAATTCACATATACATGAATCATCCTATAGCCTTCCTCTAATGTGACTTTAATTTCGTCCACTACCCAGGTGCCCGTCATATATCTTTTATCCTCTGTATGCCCGCACTCTGTCTGGTTCTCCATCTCTGCGCATGTGCTGCACAGCGGAAACATAAGCTTGCCGTTAATGCGCGATGGTAGAACTGGATGGTACAGTCTTTCCGGGGGAAGAATTTTACATTTCACAATGCCACCCTCAACATCGTTCAAATTTGGACATTTATCAACATGAATCTTTGGATGTCCCACGGGGTAGGCTTTTGTCTTATTGACAAACGGGTACAAACTGCAAACGTCGTAATAAAACATTTTCATGTCTCCAGAGGCCTCGCAGTAGGTTTTCGTACAATTTGTACGCCCACCGAAGAAGGCATCTCGCGGGTTGAGAGGTTCGGCGTAGGGAAAATTCTTGACAAAATCTGCCAAAACCCCCGTCAGCCTTAATCATGGCATTAAACTCACATTCCCACATCTCGGTCACGTGGTAGCCTACATCTTTCATCATCTTCGTGACACTTACGGTGTCCTCATATCTGGAGCCCATGGTTTCGTTACCCGTGTTGTATAACTTAGAATTTCTATTCGGGTAACAACGTATGCAACCGTGGTAGAAGCATCCGTGAAACAAATAGAAACATTTGTCTCTGCACCCGTCCCCTTTATGTCTTAAAATTTTAATTTCGCGGCACCGATAAGCTTGCTGTATGCTGGTTGATTGTTGCTGTTCCAACCATGACAACCAGATACACGCTATTCGCGACTGCTTATCAGCTAAGCGGTACCCACCTCCAGGAATAAGTGGAATATTATTTCTTGGCATGAACCGTTTCCTGTAAACATTCATACATGCATGAGCTATGGTGACGCATGCTCTAAACGGGTCAATGCCGTTCTCGTCAATAAATTGTCTCCTAAATTTGGAAACACCCTGACTCAGGAGAAATACGTCAGTTTTGCAGTATGACACCATTTCATTTTTCATGTCAAAGACATAATTTGAGGACACCATTTCATCATGCCACTTCTCGAAGTTTTCGCGATCGCTTACACTCATGCCGTCAGGATAGTAATATTTCTGTCCCGGTACAGGACCGACATACTTTTCATTTTCCTTTGTGTTAAACAGGCAGGGAAAGTAACTTTTGCATTCGGGAAGTTGAAAGGTCCTTGAAAAGCGAGACAGTGGCATAGGAATGAAATTCAAAGAGTCTAAAAATGTCACACTCTTATACTTCTTTCTGTATATTTTGCCTCTTGGTCGGGGTCCCAATTTAGGTTGTCCACCATGTGCTTTAGCAGAAATTGCCCATCATAGGACCTCAGGTTGTGCGCAAGCACGATAATATCCCGAGACTCGAACCCGGGTTGTGTGATGTGTTTAAACAATTGTTTCACAGGCTCTTTGTTAAACACCTGTTCTTTAACGCCACACTGCGTACAATAGGGCATCTTGTGAGGTTCGTCAATGCATAATACGCAGCTTTTGTACATCACACATAGATTTGCAACATGTTCAAACACGCCCTCGGAATAAGAAGTGTTCTGAGTACACTCAAAATCTATGAACATGAATATTAAATTATTTCGCATATTGGGCGAATTATACGGATGAATGTAGCACTGGTGGTTATCATTCACATGAATTTTACAGGTGCTACAAAAAGTCTCCCCGCACTGGTGAGAAGTTTTTCTACACCTCTTATTCACAAGTTTGTCGCACATCGGACAGACTTTTTCAACGTCACACACTGACATTGTTTTGGGGTAATAGTTTCCCTTAATCAAGTGATTATTAAAACAGGTCTGCCCGTTGAAATCGCGATGACATATGTCACATCTCACGTACCTATCAAACGTGGGTGGGCACCTCTGACGACATTTTGCACAATTGTGTTCGCACCTGTGAGTTTCTTTTATATTTGCTGAGGGAAAATTGCACTGTCGACAATACCATTTACATTTGAATGCCCCGTGCAGGTTTACAATAGCGTTATAATGACTGTCGTGGAATATTAAGTCGATATGTTTATCGGAGTTATTTTCTGATTTGTAGAGGACGTTTTTCCCACTATGGTCACCTAAAACTGTTATGGAGTAATTCTTTAGCGCCATCTCCAAGAGTTTCACATCTTCGAGCCTAAACGGTCCATTAGTTTTGCCTATTTTCTCACACAACTCTAGAGCCCTTAGTTTTTAATGAAATTGCCGCCTTCTAATCAAATCATAATTTATGTCTCCGTCAATTTTGGATTTTGACACTGCGATGGCTCTAGCTAGACAAAGCTGGTCATTGTTCTTTACCTCAATGATGCCTTTGATTTTACTACAGTCTTCGCAGTGTTTGTAGCATGAACCTGATAACTTCGTTTGTCCAAATACACGAAATATTGAGAAGCCCCCCTAACACAAATTCTTTATTACTCTGCATTACTTTCTCCAATGAATTCAATATGACTTCGGGATTCACTTTGTCGAACCTACGGACACTCATATTAAAGGGCCTCTCGGGATGTTTGGTATCATGAATCGTGATTCCCATGAAACCTGACTGGTTCTTTAGCAGATTGTCGTTAACAAACGATAAATAATCGTTAAAAACCCTAGCAACCCATTGGTTAGGGTCTGCATCTTTGGGCGCAGAACTAACCATAATTTCAGTCTCGGCATACCCCGAGTTAAACTTTTTAACCGATCTGTCTTTATGCCCTGTAATTTCAAAAGTAGGCTGCAAGGCAACACTCACCTGTGGTTCATCGCGTAGGGCTTAACAGTACAAACATTTTGGATAAAACAACGAACTTTTGTACAACAGCTGTACACATTTTGTTCCATAATAATGTTTCTAAATTGTGTATCTTGAAGTAAAAAGTTGCCAAATTTTTCGTTGGTGAAAAATGACTTCTACAAACAACTATAAAAACAGTGTATATTCACTAAAAGGATGTTTACACTGTTTACGTTGAAGACTACTTAACATTTTTTTTGTAGAAAACTAACGTTACATGAAATTTAAAAAGACAAATTCGCATTATACAAACGCACATTAAGTAGAGAAATAATTAAAACGAACTAGAAGTTGCACAACGAAGACATTCGTAAGATGTCCTGTAATGTTTTTGTCTGGTGTACAGACGTGGTATGTTACAGAGTTTACAATCACGTAGAACCTGACACTAAACACCCAGGAGTGACGCTTTACTGTACCACGCAGTGTGTGGTTTCCGAATACAGCACAAATTGCACTGTGTATCTATAACTGTCACAATGTTTGCAATAATATTCACTACACTTATTTACGTAGTAATTCATATCCTGAACCCTATATTTTATCACACGAATTGAAGCTTACAGTGCTATAGTGGCACTGTATGAAATTTCGCTAAAGAGGAAATTCTTTATGACTGATATATTTGTAGCTGATGCATTACACATTTCAAAGCCAGGTACATGAGATGATGTGATTCAACACTTGATAAATCCTGGCTTACTTTTATACCGGAAACCTTTATCTTTATAACCATTAAGTCAACACTGCGCATGCGTAATACCTCACGTCCCCTCTTGGTTTCAACCAATGAGGTTGGTTTACTGCATCCGCTCGCCCGACACCTCTAAAGGAATGAAGAAGCTAGTAAGAAATACTTGACTGTAGATAAAAACAAAAACTATTTAAAGAGGGAGGAATTCGTAAAACATACAATGCATTTAACAGGTAGAAACATTTTTTTGTCAGAAATACCAAACCCTGAGAAGGGAAACATCGAAAATCCATTAACAAGTAAAAAACTGTCTATTCTGGCAATTTTCAGCAGCACTCTTAGAAGTCAAAATGTTACCAGTTAACAAGTGGTAGAAGCGAAGTTATATCCTGAAGTTTTTCTCTTGCCCTTTTGTTTCCTTCTTTTTCTAGCACTCTTCACAAGTTATTTCCACCAAATTTGGCAACATTTCATTAGATTTTTGATTGCTATTACTCATTATTATATATATTTAATATTTTTTAAATAAATATCACAAATATACATTCTCATACAAGTAGCGGTAATATTGAAATGCAAGAAATATACTAAATGAGAAAAACTAAGCAACAAATGATTACTTCGGAATTAATTATTTGAAAAAAATTGTAATATCACACACAACTATTGACATTTTCAAATATCTTGTGAATAATAACGTAGATGTGCATTAACAACCTTTTAAATGTAAGAATTTCAAAACAAAAGAGTGACATATACTGGTATATGGCCCTTTTCGAGCGGTTCAGTTAAACTATTTGTATATATTTTGTAGTGTGTGCTAATGCGAGAAGTATTGTGTGACCCAAAGCTTATCTACCTCTTTTCGTAGCTTCCACACATACCGTACTCCTAGAGGCTATTTCACAAAAGTATTGTCCAATACATACAGGTGAAATAGCAAAAGCCCTAGTAAAGTACGTTCTTGTAACTTTCTGTTGCAAGGAAGAAGTGCAACACTGGTAAAGTATTAGTAAACAGTTACAAGTGACGTCATATAAGAGTAAGATGGAGGAACAGCTGTTTGCCACACTTTGAATTAGGTTATGTCAACTCTTTAGGAATTTTTAATGTGACAGAACGGATTATTGTCATTCCTGCTAAATGGGTGTTGTATTTTTTCTTATATTTAATGATAATTTAAGTACTTCATTATGTATTTATGGACATTTAAGCTTAATAATCCACTTTGAGACGATGGTCCCTTACAGCTATATTTAGGAGCATCAATTTCAGAGATAGCAGAAGAATCGAGCTTCCCGATTGCTCTGTAATTTATTTTATTAGTCTATTTGGTCCTTTATATTTATTTGTTTATATTGCTTGACAATCATTGTTTCATTATAAGCAAAAACTGGAAAAATTGTGTCAAAAGAGAATTTTTAAAAAGAGAATGAAGAATGAAGAATTATTTTCGTGGCATATAGCAAGAAGAACCTTAAAAATACGTTAACTAAGATGCTGGCCTGAAACACGGCATTTGAAACAGTAAACGTCAATATCATTCATAAACCGTACATTAATTGCACTTAACCTACCTTTATCATTGTGCGCAAATATTTATTTATTCTTTCTGTATACATATTCCTACTTATATAACTTTTTTTTTTCAAATACTTAGTATATTTGAATCAACTGACTCAAAATCATTAAAAAGATAATAAATTTTGTGCTAGTTATTTGAAGTTACCAATGTTCCTACACTTGTAGAGAAATGTATACAAATTACTAGTGCCCGACTGTTACTAATACTTTCGTGGAACAGAACTACGAAAATTCGCTTCTTCTACATTTGTAAGTATGGAGTTGTAAAGTACAAGTGTAGCATAACACAATTTTACTAATAACTTGTAAAGTATTAGATCATGCTTTTGTGGGACATAGTCCTAGAGAAGAAAATGAATATAAAAGACAGTACATTTGGTTGTTTGGTAACGTTATAGTACTGTGTCGTTAAGAATACTGGAAAACTCGGCTACACAGTTAAAAGAGACTACAACAGAGGTAGGCAGCGCCGAGTGAAACTAAAGGATTGCAACCCGAGTTGCCACATTTCTAAATGGTCATCAGCAATCCAGCCAGAGTCGTGCTGACATAATGCCATCGGTCGTTAGCCCCCCCGTAGTGCTTTGCGGATTTAGTGTACCTTGAATTTCATTTGATGTGCCCATTCTTTGACTAAAGTGATCAATATTAGTAAACTCGTGTAATAGATTTACCTCAGGCTACTGTAAATTGCAAAAACTATTTTATGTTACACAGACAATTAGGTCTTTGAAATTTTTTTTTGAATGATTTATTTATGGACGCTCTTTAACAGCTCAGGTCATCAGCGTCCCATTCAACTCAGGGCGTGAAACGGCCGACAAATTTTGCTCAGAGGCCTCTCTTTCAGGCTTGAGGTTCTTTTTCGTGCCGTAAATGTACGACAAGGGACCCACGGCTTTACTTCCCTTCCGAAGGAAGCCATACTTAGGATTTTTACGCCCCGAAAATCCATCCGGACCGGGTTCGAACCCGCGATCTTGGGTTTAGGAGGCAAGTATGGTAACCCCTATACCACCAGGACCGACTTAGGTCTTTGATCACGATCGAGTGTCATAAGGTGCTTTTAGTGTGCATATAACCAAATTTCAGAATGGCATGTTTGAACTGTTACAATACAAGTTTCACTGTTTTCTCAAAATTCTTCATTTAAAACAATTTGAAAGATACTTAGGCATAGAGATATAATTATTTTGCCATATTGATTGTTGTATCGATGTTGTCTTAGTAGTAAATGAACTTGTTTTTTGTTGATTTACGGACGCTCTTTAACATCTCAAGTCATCAGCGTCCCATTTAATTCAGGACGACCTATAAATTTTGCTCAGAGGTCTCTTCTTTCAGGCTTGAGGTTCTTTATCGTGCCGTAAATGTACGACACGGGACCCACGGCTTTACTTCCCTTCCGAAGGAAGCCATACTTAGGATTTTTACGCCCGAAAAAATCCATCGGTCCTGGCCGGGTTTGAACCCGCAATCTTGGGTTTAGAAGGCAAGCATGGTTGCCACTGCACCACTAGATGATCTACTCGACAAAACATGATGGTAAAATCTTCGCCCCTACATGCGCTGAGTATTAGTTTCACTTATGACAGGGCGAGGCTATATTTAAATCTATTGCTTTCTAGCTGTAAGTGGAGGGCAACACGAGGTTAGATGCAATGAAGTGCATATTCGTAGCTGGACGCTGCAGTCAGAACGATACCCAGATTAATCAAGCACATATAACTGAATCCTAATTCCCTAATCAGGAGTCGTTGCAACGAAATATAGAAACGCACGCAGTTCCCCCCAATTGATTTCAAAGTTGTGCTATAAGATAAATTGGCTAACCTAAGCGATTCTGTAAAAAATAAAACTGTACAATTATTATACTATATTTAACTAGACGCTGTTAACAATGCATCTATATTAGGTTATTAGCAAGATACATAAATTTATAATGCCGCAATTTTGTATATTACACTTGTAAACATTGAGGTTAGTTTACAGTTAGTGGATTGCACGACTGTTGTAAAATAATATCTTAAGGAGGTTAATCCTTACCTACGTCCTGTAATTTTCAAGTCGCAATACTTTTATCTTTTTCTTAAATACACTGGAAAGTGTACATTTTTCATCTTTTCCCAAGTCCACCACTATTGTTCAGATAATAAAGCGTCTGCTGGTCAGTTGAAAGGCCTGGTTTCATTGTCAGTAGAGACATGTTGCGAAGGAAAGTCCCCCCTCCCTTTTTCTTTCTTCCATACCCTGGGAAGGTGAACACCTTGTTCCACAAAAGTATGGTCGCATACATTACAACTACGTGGACTTCTAACTTGTAGTTATTAGTAAAATTCTGTTACACACAAGTTTCTGCTACGCTTGTACTTAACAACTTCATACTTAACAAATATGCAAGAGATTTTCCGTTGTTCTGTTTCACAGAAGTATTAGTATTAGTCGGGCATTGGTAATTTGTATAACTTTCTCTGCAAGTGTAAGAATATTGGTAATAGCACAAAGTTTATTACCATTTTAATGTTTTTCGGGTCAGTTGATCCAAATGTGCTAAGCATTAGCGAAAATGATAATGATGAGTAGGAATATGTATAAAGAAAGAATAAATAAGTATTTGTGTACAATGATAAAGTTAGGTTAAGTGCATATAAAGCACGGCTTATGACTGATATTGACGTTGCCTGTTCCAAATGCATATTGCAGACCTGAATCTTAGTTAATGTATTTTTAATGTTCTTGTTACATGCCAGAAAATAATTTCTTTTCATTTTTCTCTCTCTTTTAAAATAATCCTTTTTGATACAATTTTCCCTTATTTTCGCATATGAGAATGTCATTATCAAGTAATATAAACAAATAAATAAACTAAATAAATAATAAAATGGATTAATAAAATAAATAACCGAGAGCAATTGGGAAGCTCGATTCTTCTGCCATCTCTCGACGGCTGAAATTGGTGCTCCTGAATGTAAGGGACAGTCGTCTCAAAGTGTATTATTAAGCTTGAACATCCATAAATACATAATATAGCATTTAAATTATCATTATATCTGAGAAATAATACAACACCCATTTTGCAGGAATAACAGTGATCCGCTCTGTACATTAAAAATCTCCAAGGAGTAGACAACCTAATTCAAGGTATGGCGACTTATGGCAAACAGCTGCCCCTCCATTTTGTCACTTTTAACTTTGTACTAATACTTCACAAGCGTTGCACTTCTTTTTTGGGACACAAAGCTGCAAGACCAAACTTTACAAGGACCTGCACTAATACACTTGTATGTATTAACCATACTTTTGTGGAATAGAAGCCAGGTAATATCCAGATTCATTTGCGTTATTATTTTATCAATTCTGTTCGTTTCGAAAGACCTTGGCAGTTGGCATGGGGTTAAGCCTTTCCAAATATATATTTACAAAATGAAATTATATTCTCATAGTTGTCACTCGGTGTTTTAGTTGAGACGAAAATAATAATAATAATAATAATAATAATAATAATAATAATAATAATAACAATGATGATGATGACAAGATTTCTAAAGTTATGGACTATATTTAATTTATAATGCCACATACTATTTGCTTCAGTGATTTAGTCGAAGCTTTTGTTTAGCCACACTAAGAGATTATTTTATATTTGGATGTTGCACAGAAAACGATTACTAGAGAAGAGTTTGAAATGCGAATCAGGTAGTGAACATTCATTCATTGCGGGAACTGTAACCACAGATCCTGTTCTTAACCCATAATCCCATATGGCCAAATGTTGATAACTTTCTAACATAATTACTTGATTATAACTAGAAGTTTCTTCCGGGCTTAGGAGCCGTGGTCTCTTGGAGCTAAGGAGTCCAAACGTTTCATCCTCAACTGTGGAGGACATCTTCAGGGGCGCGGTCTGAGTCTTCTGGGCGAAGGTCCTGCCACGACTCCTTGAAAGCTTCCGATTACTCATAATTACTTGAGTTCGTTATTTTATATTTTGAATTTTGCTCTGCTCTTAGTTTTAAATAAACATTAATTTGATAGTAGAAAAGACAGTTGCATTCCAGTTTTGCAAGAAGTTCTAACAAGACATGACAAAAGTGGCTGGCGTGTTATGTTTTGTGAACTTTCGAACTGGTGCAGAGGGAATTTACCATATCAAGAGTTTTAGTTCATAACTGTTAATCTAAAGTCAGTATAGCACTTGATTTCATGGCACTCCTTTAAAAAGTGTTGCCAAAAACGAACAAAACAAATATCAAAATGCAAGTAATAAAGTTAATCTTCTCGATATTGACGGTGTAGGATGTGTTATCGTCATTGGAGTCAAACGTTCTTTGCAACCTAGGAAGATCAGTAAATGTTCCATTTGGTTAAAAGTGACTGGCATATAATATTTTATAATGTGAGGTCTCCCTACGCACTGCTTTGCCTCCCATGTGCGGAATTCCAATGCCAATCAGAAAGTTAGTTAGGAGTTAAGGAATCATCATACTGCAGCCGACGATAATGGGAACCCCGCCGGAAGTAGGGACCTTCAGGATGTGGATTGGTTGTTGATAATGGGATGCTTGATGAGGAATACAACAACGTTAGGCTACTTGCAGAGACAAAGGAACAATGGGAGGAATATACAGAGTCTACCAAACAATGTATACACACTTCAAGCAAAGAAAAAACCGTGTTAACATAACAAAACTGAATTCACACAAATAGAAAACGATGAGCACTAATCATCTTATACTTTTACAGTTACAACAGTTGCTCAAAATGCCCACCATCGGCGTCGATACACTTCTGAGTATGTTGAACTACTGATTGAGAAACGTTTGCGAAAGTGTCCTCAGCGATTGCAACACATGCCGTTTCAATTTCTTCCCGAAGTGCTGTCAGTGTAGCTGGTTTTCTACGGTGTACAACATCCTTAAGAGTTCCCCATAGGTAGAAGTCCAACGGAGTTAGATCCGGAGAACGCGGTGGAAACTCAATCGGACCTCTTCGTCCTATCCAGTGCCTTGGATCCAGTGTGCGGGGCTTGTTGCTGTGCGAGGTCTCCCAGATCTGCCCTTGTGAGCATCGCATACGGTACCACGAGTCTCAAATTTGTCTCGAATGCGTGCGATTGTTACTCACGTTGGCGGTTCTGTTCTGTACACACGTCTCCATTGCTTTTGAACTTCAACAACATTTCTCGGTTTTCCAATACCACTTCAAAATTGCTTTCCGCTGTTCAAACGATACTCTTGGCTCCTTTTGTTGTAGCAACGCTAGCATAACGCAATGTGAGTCACATCTGTTTACAGATCATACGATAATCTTGGCTTCATTTGTTCATTGTTGATTTACCTGTCACAGGTAAACAGAACATCATACTACACATTACTGTTATTTTTCGGTTCAACTGTGAAATATATTAAATAGATATCTACTGTGGAAGTGTATATACTTTTTGGCACCCTCGTTATATATGTGTGTGGTTGTTTTAGATGTTAGTAATACGCAAAAGGGGTCTCAAAGATGAATAGACTTTGGCAATATTGAGCTGCTTCTCCAACGAGGATAAATATGTAGAAATATGTCAGCCCCAGCAATATAATTCTCAATCTGCGCAGATAACGACATTTTAAATGAAAAACAAAACAACTTTAGAGCTGACACTCAAAATCAAGCTTGTACGCAAAGCTTCTTTCCGTGAAACTACTGTAGAATCTATATTTAGCCAAAATAGGAATTAAATGATATTGAGCGGAAAGAGAGGTTTCTTTATGTGGGAGGAAAAGAAAGAAAGAAAAGAAAAGAAAATTGTGCCTCATCCAGGTACCAAAGATTTTACAATTTACAGATAACAATTATATTTCAGTGTGATATGAATAATATTTGTTGTTAACCAATGCCAAATGGAACCCTCGTTTTTTAAAGTTTACATCTGCTGTCGTAAGGTATGTACTTATTTTCATTGTGATTGTAGTTACAATTGCGAGAGCTTTAATCCATTGCGCAGAGATCACGTTAATGCCAACCCGCATGCTCGTGACAGAACTGTGAAACACATTGTGGCTATAATGTGTATGTTGCTGTTAACCAATATTGTAACACGAGCGACCGCGTAGCGTAGCGTGATTTAGTGTCATTAAAGTGTGCTTTGTTAAATACATGGCATTGTCATACATTTCTGTCAACAATGATTATTTAATATATTGCATAAATCACGCACATTCATTGCAGAAAACACAGCATTAGAGATAAAAGGGTACTTAACATGTAGCTAAGGAATATATGCATTCTTGACTGGTTACAACAATACAATGGATATGTGTACAATTTTAAATTATAACAAATCACTTGAACCATTAGGGGTTTATTTGGTTTTCACGTTATAATGTAAATATTAAAATCAACAAACCACCTTTGTTGAGATGAAAATAGAAGAAAATATGTGCAATGTGTTACAATAAGGACACAATCGTTTTATCTAACAAAAGCTACGTAACAATTATAGCTACATACATACTTTACTGTGGCATATACAGTCTATTGTCAAACAAACATTTTAGGCACACATTCGGGACCATTATTTTCCTCCTCGCTCTCACTATGTTCATTTTCTTCTTCATTACCTATTTCTTTAAGCCACTGAAGCCACTGTTTTCGATCATTCGGTACGCGGAACATAGCACCAGAGAAAACAACCGAAAGCTACTTTTACACCAATAAATTTTCAACGGGAGCTCTCACTTAAACGGCGTTAAACACTATTTAAAAATGCTTGAACCGTGAAGATGTTTATCGTTGACTTTTGTGAGTTTGAAGCTAGGGGTGTGAAATCTTCGCAAATTACAATTCTGAAGAATTAAAAGTGGGACATTTTTAAGCCTTCAGTCAGAGCTCGCTTTGAAATCCTACGTAACATATAAAGTTTTCTGGACTCTAGTAAACAGTAAAAAATATCCCTTTGGCCTTTTGTTGTTCTGAAAATGTACTCTTATTTTGGTTCAACGTATCTTTGTGATGTTGCGTTTGCGATAATGGATGTGGTTAGAAAAAAATTCTGAGCACGTCTGACAGACAGACTTACCTGGATGATTCCAGTTAACACAGGTTTTCTTCAACTTACAGTGAGAATGCAGTGCCAAATTTCACACTAATTATGCGAATAAATATAATTTCATATATTTGTTGTTGTTGTTGTTATTGTTATTATTATTATTATTATTATTATTATTATTATTATTCGTAGTAGTGGAAGTGTCGAAGTAATAGAATCGTAACCCGACGCCAGCTTACCTCTAATTATCACGTAAACGTGCCAGAGTACGAACGACGTTGGCTAGCCCTGATTTAGTGTTTTTGAAATGAGGAAGGGATTCAGCGGGAGCTAATGGAACGTAAAATATGGCTGCTAGCACTAGTACCCCTTCCTACTTTATATTTCCCTCTCTGTCGCACAGCAGCATTAAGAAGCGTCCAGCTCCTGAGCGAGTAATAGTTGCACGTTCTGCCGCTTAGCGCTGTAGTGCAGTAATCGGAGAGCTTTGCTTGCTGCCGGAACAGTTCAGTTTCTGCCGGACGCGCACCCTGTTTACAGCAGTTGGGGTTAGTCTACGATCGTGTGAAAACGGGTGAAGACGTTGCGAGCAGCGAGTGTGAAAATCTGAAATAATCGTTTGCCTCTTAAAGTCTACGCACGTATTAAAATAGGTGAGTTTAAATATAAATATTTGTTTTAAAATGCAGTGAATGTGGTTTATTATACATAGGTATGTAAGTAGTATTCACAAAGAAACTAATTCGATATCTGTTAATCCTCACATCATTTGTAAATTCAAATGCAGCATATCCATGCACGTGTATTAAAAACGTGTATCTTCTGAATGACATCATTGTGATTAGTGAGAACAAGACATTAAATGAAGAGTTTAAAGAATGGAAAACAAGTTGCGAAGCACAGAAATTTATGAAATGATGGCAAGTGTGTCGCCGTATTATCATCAATTCGTGTGACATCAGAATGATTTGGAACATTTATTTTTAACACAGACTGAAAATGTTTTTAGCTACTAAAAAGCATAAACATTTTCTTTTCATGTTATATTAAAAAACATCCAAAGCGGCCTGAAAACTCCTAAGGGGCTGCAGAAAATCATCTCCTCACTAGAAAAGACCTTAAACAATTTGAGATTTATTATATTTTGTGTTTATAGGCAGTGAAGCAATCTAATGATTCAGTTAGTATTGATGTCTGATTAGAAGGGTAGGTCCATAAGTTTCCGGCCTCGCCGATAAGGATTATCGCCTTTACCTTAACTTGTGTCATAACTTATCTGTTAAGTAAATAATTGCAGCTTTAACTTCCGCTCCGCTGTGTTCAGTTCAGATATAGTTACATAAAGAAGACTATGTGTAGAAGATTGTGACATGTTCAAAATGGAGTTTCGAGCTGTTATTAAGTTCTTCACAAAAGAAGGACGTATTCCAAAAGAAATTTAAACGGCGATTGGACGGTGTATATAAGCGTTCCCTTCATATTACCGTAAAAGAATTATTCAAACTTTTTCGAATAGGTCGAGGAAGCATAGAAGATTAAGAGCATGCAGGTCGGCTCTTGGAGGTGCTCACTACTGAAAACATCGCTCTT
Source organism: Metallyticus violacea (assembly GCA_030762175.1). Lineage (NCBI taxonomy): Eukaryota > Metazoa > Arthropoda > Insecta > Mantodea > Metallyticidae > Metallyticus > Metallyticus violacea. The sequence continues at coordinate 82,996,463 of CM060831.1, read as the reverse complement.
GTGGAAGGAGAAATTATGCAAGGCCGGCGGCTCAAAGTAAGAGAAATGGCAGCTTGTTTGGGCCTTTCTAAAATAACAGTTCTTCGAATTATTCATGAACATTTAAACATGAAAAGGTTAGTGCCTAGACTTCTTTCCTCAGTCCAAAAGCACCAACGAGTCATCTGTTGTCAGGCATTTTTGGAGCTCTGCCATGGCAACGAGAGAGAAGTTCTGCAAACCATTGTTACAGGAGATGAAACTATGATCCTCTGCTATAATCCCTTGTCCAAAAGAGAACCAATGGAGTGGCGTAAACCTGGCGAAGCATCGCCTCTAATGGCCAAGGTCACTCACTTGACCAAAAAGATCATTTCGGGACTGAAGGAATACTCTTCATCGACTTCAAGGAGAGGAACATCACAGTGAATGGGGAGTACTATGCTGGCCTACTGCACAGACTACGTACTTCCATCAAAGAGAAAAGACGAGGAAAGCTAAGTGATGGTGTGCGCCTTCTTCAGGACAACGCGCGTGCACACAGCTCTTGTTGCAAAGGAAACTGTGAAGAAATGTGACTTCAAGGTGATCGACCATCCTTCTACAGCCCAGATCTAACTCCCAGTGATTGTTTCCTCTTCTCAGAACTCAAAAAGGAACTTCGAGGAAGGAAATTTAAGTGTGACGAAAAAGTGATGGATGCTATTTATGCCCATTTTGCAGACAAGACTTCTGGCTTTTTTTAGAGGGGGAATTGAACTGTTAATTTAAAGATGTGAGTAGTGCTTTGGAAATTGAAATGTGAAATGTAATTTTTGTCTTTATCATACCTAGAAAATGGTTAGACGAAAACTTCCGGACCGACCCTCGTGTATTATTTTATAAGCCACAAAGTGAGGTTTGAAAAGTGTTCTTTTTTCGCTGACAATGATTTTGTTTTTTCATTGATGAACAATGCACAAACTTGAATACTGGATATATATGGGCGAAATGCTGTGTACATTGATGGTACCCATGGACTCGGTGCATATGAATTTGAGGTGATTAATAATCATTGATGACAGTACCAGAGTTTCCCATGTACATTTTTATTGACTAATAGAACTGATCATCGATCACGAAAGCTGCATGATAGGCGAACTGCTGTGTGCCGACAAGCCTCCCCTTGTTGCAACACTGCCCTCTAGCAATGAAGTCGCAAGACGGAGGTGGAGGAAGCAGAGGTTACTGGTTGCAACTGTTTCTTTTCGTCGCAGTCACAAGCGGCCTAACGTCTCCGATGACGGTGACCTATGAGAGGCCCGAATTTGCTGTTTCGCGCTCACGGAGACGCGAGGGTCGGGGAGGGGAGGAGAACTGGAATGGTTATATTTTAACTCTTTGCTGACTGAATTGAGTACGGTTTATTTACATCACGGCTATCTAGATGTCTGTTGGTGCGCTGTGCTGACCGCCGACGGCAATTGAGTATGCGAAGTGTGGTGGGGTAGATGATGTAAGATTCATGAAGTTCAAGATGCACGTGCGTGTGCCCCTGACGTCGGAATAAACGACTGTCGATATCCGCTTACAAAGACCATGTGGACTAAAAAACGCGCGTCACATAACTGCGCGTGAGATAACACAGAAAACCAAGTTGAGGTATGTCCATGCTGTTCACAAAGTAAACAACATGCGCACATCAAGGATACGTTTTTACAGCACAATCCTTCCGCCCAACACCCAAAACAGCACAACCACCCTACACCCCTTCTCTGCAGTTAAACCCAAGGTAGGTACGCAGTAATCCCACACGGCTGATCACTAACCTCAGTCTGCCAGTTCTCTTCGGGTACTCCACTCGCCTACACCGCTGACTTGCACTCTATCAAGGCACTTAGCAAAGAAGTTTCCTCTTTCTACTATTTAAAAAATATCACCGCGTGATCGACGAGGATCGGCTCAATAATCTCGTCGTTTAAAATCTAAGGCGCTCAAACTCACTGCTTTAAAATCCTGGCTTTTAATAGGTGAGCGTTCACACTATCCTACCGTTACCTTCTCCTTAGGAATGTTCAACCGAATCTAACAGGTTAGCATTTCTCTAAAATACAAAAGAGTATTGTTATAGCCCGCTCTAGCCAGGTACACCGTTCTATCGCGTTACCTCGCGTCTCTCGCCGGGGGCTCAAAAGCCAAACCACCAAGTTCCATAATATTCTGCAAACACTTTCTCTTTACGAGGAATTTTCTTACATAATCATGATTTAACTTATAGAAAATAATTATACAGTTGATATGAAACCTCTAGTCAGCCAGTCTCTCTTCTGAATTCATATATTATGTCTACTGGATATTAATACCAGCGTATGCTTCATGCTATTTACAATGTATGAGACATTGGCTGTAATTTATTCGATACGCAAATTTATTTTCTTGTGGGGTAGGGGGCGGGAGATGTCTCACGCGGCAGGCCAATTCACCCCCGGCTGTAGTGCCAAATAGAAAAAAGAAGAGCACAGATCAAGATGTACAAGTTCTATTTTCAAGAATCAAAGACCGGATAAGAATTTGTTTCCCAATATCTTTATGTCAGACTCGTTCTTTGATGAGCGAATCAAAGTTATGGGTGAACCAAATCAAAGACTGGCAAGTTGAAGAACCTTAACAAAATTAAATCGCAAGATAAACAGCCGAAGCTTACACAATATAAGTTCTCTTGTGCAAAGAACGAGATTAAAAACTATCAATATTATCTTGCACCCAACTGTTCAGAAATTAATTGATAACCGCGCTTTCAGAAAATATTTTCAAGAAAACTGTGTTTCCTCGAAGACAGAAGGCTGAAGAGTTATTGTTTGCACTATATGCACATTGAGAACCTGCATAAATGTGTGAAAAAAAAAACATTTACATGCGAGGAAAGAAAATGACATTCATACATCAATGAGATTTCTGAAAGACAAAATGTTCCATCATTATACGCAAAGATAAAATAATGAGTTCGGTGAGGGACCTTAGGCAGAGACTCGGTTATGTAGGAAGGGAAAATGTGGGGAATCCCATCATCTAGTTCTAATGTGTATACAGTTTGCACTCTAAAGCGTCGGTCCTGGTGGTGTAGTGGTTACCATACTTGCCTCCTACTCCCAAAACGCGGGTTCGAACCCGGCCAGGATCGATGGATTTTTTCGGGGCGTAAAAATCCTAAGTATGGCTTCCTTCGGAAGGGAAGTAAAGCCGTGGGTCCCGTGTCGTACATTTACGGCACGAAAAAGAACCTCAAGCCTGAAAGAGAGGCCTCTGAGCAAAATTTGTCGGCCGTTTCACGCCCTGAGTTGAATGGGACGCTGATGACCTGAGCTGTTAAAGAGCGTCCGTAAATAAATTAATAATAAACAAGCACTCTAAAGCAGAAATGTGATTGCCAACTAACTGCACTGAACTATAAGCCATATATTCGTTGCACCTGCATTGATTGTGCTACACGATTCAACATATGCAAACGCATTCACCTCTCGCGTGTCAGATAGTTCTCAACAAAAGAAGATCTCCAGCCTAGAAAGTGTCAACGCGATCTTCAAATATTTTCTGAAAACGAGTCTAAACTCTACGAAGAAGTATTGCTAAAACTGAGCTTACTGTCCCCTTAATGAAATCCATGAATGAATACAACATTTTTAACTTTTGAAGAAACATGCACCGGAAAAGTTATCGTTACCTATTTAGTTCACATTAGCAGCATTTAAAAATATGAAAATGTCCTATACGTATTGCTCCATAAATATCAATAAATATCAAAATCATATTGTTTTGATGGGTGCTAACAAACTGCATCCGAGAGATATAGTGTTCCATGATTAGAAATGGTTCTTTTTGTAAGTCTCCTGGGCTGTAAATTCACTTCATACAGCCTTCTTCTAGCTGCCCTGTCACTGATGTTAACATGCCGTACTTGCAAATTATTCGTGGCCTCCACCGATGTTGGGTGCTGATTGGGAAGAACTTGCAGCAAAAGAAAGAGATCATCGCAATCAGAGGTACTCTTGGTGTAGATATCGTCCTCTCTGGACAGCACTGCGTACATTGGAATAAGAAGTGTCAATGACCTCGGCAACATACGGAGACATCGTCCATCCTCCACTAATGTCACAATGCTTGCTGCATCTTCAGCTTTAGAGACATTTCAAAATGTTAAAACTGATTTATGACTGATTGCTAGACAAGCCTGAATGCTTTAAAATATCACGCGGCACAACAATGTACAGCAACAATTTTAAACATTGAAACATCGCTTTGCGGAGATTGATGTAAAAAAGGCCTTATGCGCAAAATAAATGGTAAGAAGTCAGAATCCCAAAAAAGGTTCCAAGGAATGGACTAAAGGATTTTAAATCCATTGATTAACATTAGGCATGTTGTTGCGTTTCTGTAATGTAGCATGGTTGGCCAAAGCTTGAACCCAAGATTAAGTGTTGTAAAAAGAGACTAGCTTGCTGTTTCGTTTTTTCGGCCCCTGAGTATTTTGTAGATGTGTGCGCAAGAAGCTAGCCGCTGAAAGTTTCTGGAAACCCCCTTGTATATACATGATAACTCCATAGGAAATTGTTCATCAAATAACTTAGTGATTTAACAAACGTAAACATCTTCTATGTTTATTTTACTGTTGCCAGCTCAACTTAGTGGGGACCTTTCAACAATTCTTATGTCGCCACGTTTTCCTCTCGTTAACAACCGGAAAGCCTTGAACGCCGTCAAATGTTTGATTACCAAGCGATAGCCTCTTTGTGTGAAATGGCCAATAAATTTTGCTCAGAGGCCTCTTCTTTCAGGCCTGACATCTTTTACGTACCGTAAATCTACGACACGGATTCCAAGGTTTTACTTCCCTTCCGAAGGAAGCCAAAGTTAGGTTATTACATCGGGAAAAAAATTGTCGCGTGCGCCATTCGCCACTAACGTCACTGCATTACATAATATCACGCACTCAATCTTTCTCTCGAGTAGAAGACACATTCGGTGCCAATATATAGTACTTGTCCTCGACCCCTCAATTCCTTAACCTCTTCCCACGTGGCAGTCTTCCGGAATGTGCATTATTCCAGCATGCACTTCGCTCCGCAAGACATACGATTCACACGTGTTTTAGAAGGGAATAGAAGTGAAGGTTAGCAATATGCCTTTTAAGTCGATCTCATAAAGAAGCGAGTTGATATATTTATTACAAAAGGCCAAGTGAACACGCCTGGATGTTAATGCTTACATTCAGCCGCCGCCTTCCAATTTATGAGCGTCTGGCTTTACTAATTTACATGTCTGCTTCGAAGTTCCCCTAACGCTCGAAGCACTATATAAACACGCGGATGCTTCTTCTCGGGTTGCACACTGCATAAAGTATCCAGATTCATGTGTGTGTCTTGATACGGAGCTTCCTTGTTACTTTCATTCTGAACACTCTCCTGGGGACTTTGAAAACTGTCAGAGAATCTTCTCAATTGTCTTGTCAACTATTTTGTAATCTTCATTATTATTCTTCTGTAAATAAACCTGTGTTAGAAAAAGTCTACGCGAACCTAATAAAACATTTAGCACTGTCTATGTGCAAGACAAAATATTATAGTTATTTGCTTCAGAATTCTAGTGATTAATTATACTGTTGGTACTATTGAAAACGATTCTCTCAGCTTATCAGGCCGGAGCCACGAGCAGCAGCCGCTATACTATTTTCTTAATAATAATAATAATAATAATAATAATAATAATAATAATAATAATAATAATAATAATAATATATTTTTATTTTATTTACCGACAGCTCAGGTCATCAGCGTTCCATTCAAATCAGGGCGTGAAACGGCCGACAAATTTTGCTTAGAGGCCTCTTTTTTCATACTTAGGATTTTTACCCCCGAAAAAATCCATCGATCCTGGCCGGATTTGAACCGCGATTTTGGGTTAGGAGGAAAGTATGGTTACCATAACACAACCAGGACCAATAATAATAATAATAATAATTATTATTATTATTCTAAAATTGTGGTTTCTCTTTTGTGATACAAATTGCAAGAATTCTAATTTTGTTCCCCTAATACCGCACAATAATGTCATAACATATCATTTCAACAAAAGTTACTCTCCTAAGTGAGGAATTCGCTTAGTTTACGCAGCGACGGACTTTTTAAACATTAGATTGAACCTCGAGAAACTAAATTTCACTAAAGATATACTCAACGCTCAGGTCTGCTGACTATAATAACACGGGGTTCGAGACCAGCTGTAAGACAGTTCGTATCGCATACCTCACACACTGGAATAAATCATTTTTGGCATATGCCCGCAGCGCAGCGCAGTGAGCACACTCTGCCGGTTTCGCCATTCGACTATCATAATAATAAACTATTTGCCGTAAAACAGTGCTCTCGGATGTTTACTTTTATATTTTTTGGGGGGGGGGACATCATAGACGATGGAAACTATTGTTACATGAAAGGAAACAATAAATTGGGAAAAAATATTTTCTAAACGTCCAAAACCCAAGTTTAGGGTACCTCCCCTGTGCTTACCAGCTACAAAGACAGAGGCAACCCTGTAGGGGAGGAAAGTCCTGATAGGAATCGAACTCCAAATCTTCCGTTCACGAGCCAGATGATGTTGGATGCATAAATACGTCTTTTTAGGATTTTTAATAGTGTTTAACGCCCGTTTTTACTACTGGGCACCACAAGCAGTGGACAAGGATGATACATGAGGTGAAATGATAAATTGGTATTATTTTTATTTATATTTTTTTAAGGCCTAAGTTTAGGGTACCTCCCCGGCATTTGCCATTTGTGAGGACGGGGAAAACCTGGGAAAAACCTCAATCAGCGAGGGCGGTCCTGATGGGATTTGAACCTCAGACCTCCCGCTCACGAGTCCGCACCTAAACGACCTCGGCCATCCTTCTGGCCTTTATTATTATTTTTAGGATCATGTACAAGGACCACAAACTAGATAATGACCATAAACGAAGTTAAAGACGTTTATTCAAACGTAAACTCACTCAGGGCAGATTTGTCTGGAACGTTAAGGTGTTTATGCAGCCTCAGCGCCCATTACAATGCTTCAATACATTATTCATACGACGGTTTCACCTCTCATCTGGATAGAATGAACACTCCCTTTTTGTCGTCTCTTCAGAAGTAAAGTCATATAACAGCCTTGTACAGGCTTCAGCGTGGTTGCTAGCGGGCGAAAACATAGCCTCGAAGTACGCCGATGACCGCTTTTGAGAGTCTGGCTTTATTTTTAAATTACATTCTCGTTACATGTCGCAACAGATACCTTGTCACAGACGCACTATTCGCTATTTTTTTATAACACTGATTTACAAAAAGAAAATTTTCTTGCTTTTTTTATTTTACTACTTGGATATATGTAATATGAATGCCCTGAATTCAAATATGTTTTCAGTTTTGCTCTATTGGGCCAGGTTTTTAAACAAAATCACATAAAATGTAATACCATACTAATATTTTTGATGAAATATTATTAAGTTTTAAGAGTCACAGCTTAGACAAATATGTTTTTCTAGGTTTCATTTTAACTTAAATATTAATGAATATATTGAAAAAAAAAGTTATGTGTCAATAATTATGAAATTTTCACTATTAGGGAGAAGAAAAGTTAATTTTTGTGTTAAAGTTCTAATATGTTCTTCACTGGTATCTCTTTTCAAACATCAACAGTAATCAATCATAATTAACACATCCCAATGACCTTGATAATGCTTTCCATTGTTTTAATGTCTTTATGAAACCGCTCACCTTGTTCTTCACTCTTTGCACCAAGTTTCACAGGGAAGTAATCAATATGGATTTTGAGAAAATACACTTTAACACTCGTTCTACACTAAGATTTCTAAAATGTTGTAACATTTCCTCCACAATTTCTTTATAGTTCTCAGATTTCTTGTTGTCAAGGAAGTTTTCTGTCACTTTTTTGTATGTCAACCATGCTGGCTGGCTTCTCTAACTTGGACATCGACTGAGGTCTCATCCTGCATAAGCTCACGAATCTGGGGGTAGATCAAAAATACCTGCTGCCGTCTTAGCTTCATTTTTCTGTGGGAACTTTGTAACAAGAAAGTTGAAACAATCAGAACAGTAACAAATTGTTTCATCAGGAATAACTAAATTGTTCTTTTGTGGCCAATTTTTTTTCTGGTCCAGATTAGTGTTGCGGCACGTACAACTGAGTTCATCTTATGCCCTATGCTTCGAGGCTGAATTGCCAAACTGAGGTGATTTATCGTACGGAGTGCCCCAGGGGAGCAAACGCTTTCTTTTCGATTTAAATTAACTAGTCATTGACTTCACTAAGCCATGGGGGTCACTCAAGCACACACAAGTCTTGCGCCTTGCTTTAAAAATTCAAAAGATAATATACTATTGGCTGGTTCAAATTCACCTGACAATGCATGTCACCCGCCACTATTTGAAAGTTTAAACATTTATTTACATTGGGTGGTTTAAAGTTAACTGTACAAACGGCTGGCAAGTTCATTGCCTTAACGTATTTAAAAAGTCTTTAAAGCTTTACTAACCCTCGCCAATGGAAGCTCTTTTAAAAAAGGTGACTAACACTCGTTCATTTCTTTTGTATATAAACTCCTTGACTCCGGGCTCCCGTACACAGCTATACCAGAGAATTTTCTCTTTTGACGATATAGAAATCACATATTAAAGTTAAACCTTATGATACACAGTATTTATATTACTAATTAGTGTACAGAATATGATTAGGTTTGCAGCAAATATATACATATTTCAAGAATTACTCGACTTTTTTACTTATATTAATTATTTATTTTAAATTTGTTTGTTATTTATGTGTGTAATTTTGTTTGTTTGTTTTTTTTTGTTTAAATTTATCTGATAAAAATTCAACTTATTTTCCAATCAAACAGAGAAGAATAGAGATAAATTATTTGCATAATTTTTTGAGCATCAAGGAATGTAAAAACAACTGCAGTTATTTGCAGGTTAAGTTCACAATATCTTGATATATATTGATCAGAGTGGTAAATGTGATTTAAAAATTGAGAAGTGCTAAACATTCCAAAATGCATGGTTTCTGAATTACGAGCAAACAGAGAATTAATATACCATTTTAAAGAGAGGTGCATGCATTGCTAGAGTGCTGCAAATTGTGCATAGGTCTTGTTTGGGGGGACTTTATTGAAACGAGGTGTGTATTTTAAGGATGTCCAGTAAGTTCGTTATAAGAAATGTTATTGTTTTAAATTTAGTATGTTTTTTATTTTTTTGCTTTTGTATTATGTACTTCTATTTTATTGAATATTTTTAGATACTATTGTAAGAGATTTGTAAATTTAACAGGTAACTAAGATTGAATCTTATTAGTGACCTCTAAGGTCAAATTGCTGCTGTCTTTTGTTTAAGGACTGATTGTATAGCGCAAAGTGAAGGTACAGAGTTCCCAGTAAGCTAGGACAGAAAGGGATGAAACCATTATTGTTAAGCTTGAATGGGATAAAAATTGAAGTCAATTATAGGAAAGGCTTTTATCTTCCCCACCAGTTTAGGTAAATTCAAAAAAAAAAATATTTGGGGGGGGGCAAAATATTATTTAAATATTGTTCAAGGCAAAAATAGAGAGCTCCGGGGCCAAATTTCGAGAGGCAATGGTCATAAAAAGGACAGACAAGCACTGGACAAGATTTCACACGCCAATCGCAGAATCACTGATATTCCATTCCTAGAGACCACGGTCTCGTCCTGCTGTTCCCTTTACCACTAGACCTCGAACTCATCCGCCGTTCCTGGGCAGCACACACTCTTAAGGCGGCTATACCGAGAGGTCCGTGTCCGCACAGAAGGCTCGTCTGGGAGACCACCATGGTCGATATGAACTTTGATGACTTATGACGTTGAAGATCGTTAAGAGCCTCCGCAGCCAACGAAACAGAACACCTACCCTATTGGTGGCATCACAGACTTGATATAATACTTTCGTTGATTACGTGGAACGTCAGTTCAGACCTAGCATTGACCCCTAGGACGAAAACTACTCGCCGCTCCATTGTCCGCCGAGCGAAAATAACCATCAAATTCCCATCAAAGTCTATGGGCACTCCAACGCTTCAAATCAAATGAAATTGTCGGAACTGGGATAGCACCCCTCATGCTCCGCAAAGCCGTGCCCTTTATTACCAAAGTCTTCAACATGTGCGCTGCCTTGGGCCACTTTCCACGAGAATGGAGAGAGTGGTTTGTATTTTGACCCGATTTTCCCATCAAACTATCGATCAATCAGACTTCTATCGACTAAAAAAAGAAATTAATATTAAAAACATAATAATACAATAACTTCATCTTATCATTCTATTAATTAAGCCAATTTCCCCACATGTACTTGAAAGGATTCTATTATATTCTATTCCATATCATGGGGAACATTCAAGCACGACCACTATATCAGACCCCAAGGTAGATATCGATAGTAGACAAAATGGTGGAATATGTGGTCCGTGTGCTATTACATAGCGTTATTAATTTGTAATTTATTACATTGGTTTATAGTTAAAATAAACCAACAGTATCCTGTTTTTTATTAAGTTGATATTAATTTAATGAAATCACACCAGGAACTTAATCTATTAGAAAGTGTTAGTACCATATGGATTTGCAGGTGTATGTCTATATTATGACAGTGCATGGCATAATACCATATTTACATTTACTAAATAATCATAATTAAAGGAATGGATAAAGAATAGATCGTGCAAATTTTGAAGTTAATGATGAAACTAGTGTGTATTAAACCTATCGAACCAAACTTTGTGGTTAGGGAGAACATTTTACCAGTAAATTTCTCTAATTTACCATTATATGTGACGGTGTAGGTTAGCAAAGAAAGGGAAAAATCAGAAGAAAAAGAAACGTATGAAATGGGGTTTGGATCGAGATGATGAGAGTTGTAATGAGCCTGATGTTATAACATGTTTCGACTCGTTTGCAAATGAGGTTATGTAGAGACAGGAGCATTCGTAGTAAAATCGTTCATATTGCTGCTATTAAACACACGGGTTGATTTGGTTTTTTGTTGCAGTTAATGTTTTGTTACAAAGGTTTATAGTTTGGAGTAAATCAACAGTAACATGTTACTTTTATGTTTTATTAAGTTAAAATTGAGTTAGTGAAATCACACCAGGAACTTATGTAATAGAAAGTGTTTAGTACAAAATGGTCTCTTGTATGTCTTAATTATAGCAGTGCACAGCTTAATGCCATATTTACATTTCCTAAATAGCACTAATTAAAGGAAAAGTGGATAAAGAGTATACACCTTGAAAGTTTTGAAGTTAATGATGAAACTGGCGTGTATTAAATTTTTCTACTAAAATTTGTGGTTAAAAAGGATATTTTTTTTTTGCGTAATTATCCTTAATTTACTATCTTGTGTGACAGAGAGGGTTAATAAAAAGGAAAGTTCTGGAAGAACGTATGAAACGGAACTTGGAGCTAGATGGAGAGATAAGAAAATAATTTTAAAATGAATATGAGCAGGATATTATGTTTGAACTTCTTTGCAAGTGAGGTTAAGGACAGGTACACCCGTTTATAGCTGTTGCCAAGGAAGACTGCCCTTTTCCTTAAAATAGACAATGATAAATAACATGCAGTCCCAACTATTATGATTAGTTTTAATGTGTTCAGTTACATGGAAGTTCGTATATTTTAAAAGAGTTGTATAGAAAAGTATTAATTCTTATTATTGTATATTTGGTTTACATATGAGAAATATTGTTTGTAAATAATGTCATATTCTAAAAAAAAACCGCCATGATGGCCGAGGTCGTTAAGACGCGGACTCGAGAGCGGGAGGTCTGGGTTTCGAATCCCACCAGCACCGTCCTCCTGATGCAGGTTTTCCTCAATCCTCATAAATGCACATGCTGGGAAGGTATCCTAAAGCTAGGCCTGGAAACTTTCCTTCTTTAAAAAAAAATCCTTTCCCAATATATCATTTCATCTCATTTATATATAATCATTTATATATTCCGGGCGTAAAAATCCCAAGTATGGCTTCCTTCGGAAGGGAAGTAAAGCCGTGGGTCCCGTGTCGTACATTTACGGCATGATAAAGAACCTCAAGCCTGAAAGAGAGGCCTCTGAGCAAAATTTGTCGGCCGTTTCACGCCCTGAGCTGAATGGGACGCTGATGACCTGAGATGTTAAAGAGCGTCCTTAAATCAACCCCCAAAAAATCTCATTTATCATCAATGTCCAGTGCCTGTGGTGTCTCCGTAGTAAAAACGGGCCTAAAAATGGAAATATTTTATAATGATAAATGCTGTTATCTTGTAAACATAACATTGCCTAAAAGTTCGGTATTTACTGTTGGCAGTAATAGCGCCACTTCGGCATATTTTTTTTCCTCGCATTGTGGTCTGGCAAATAGTTGGTGGTCTATTTGGTTTCCGTTCTAGGCAATCTACTGCCCAGCAACTACTGAGGATAGTGGAGACTCGGTTTTCAGAATAAGGCATTCAAACCCCCTCATTGTATCGTTGGGCATAGAAAAGGCTTTTTTGTGACCTGGCACTCAGGGTTCCCTCTCTTTGAATACGAAAAACATACATACACTTGATACCTCATTCTTCAAACACAGATCCTTTAAAGTGACTTTTTTTTTATTGAGTTATTTATGAACGCTCTTTAACATCTCAGGTCATCAGCGTCCCATTCAATTCAGGGCGTGAAACGGCCGACAAATTTTGCTCAGAGGCCTCTTCTTTCAGGCTTGAGGTTCTTTTTCGTGCCGTAAATGTACGACACGGGACCCACGGCTTTACTTCCCTTCCGAAGGAAGCCATACTTAGGATTTTTACGCCCGAAAAAATCCATCTATCCTGCTCGGGATTGAACCGCGATCTTGGGTTTAAAAGGCAAGTATGGTTACCTGTACACCACCGGGACCGACAAGGTGACAGTGGCAGGAAAGAACTCCACGCTTCGACCCATAAGAGGGAATGTCGCAGAAGGCAGTGTACTCTCTCCCATATTGTTTAACATATACATGGTAGACATTCCTTATCAAAGGACGTCAATATAGCTCAATACCTTGATGACATCTTGTTATTCAAAACAGATAAACACACGCCAGAGCCTTTAATCGCATACATAGACACCAAATCGAAAGGTGGTATAAGGTTGGCAAATGTCCATTAACCCAGCTGAGTCATGCTATCGTATTCAGCAAGCGCCTCATTCCCGCCAACTGCCCTACATTTCCATACAGACAAGGCATAGGATTGAAACATTCTCTCTCCTATCTGAGTAACAACTAAGCAAAGGTCTTAACTTTTGGCAAACAGAACAAGAAAGCTGTCAGCATACAGAGCCCGGGAAACAATCGTTCAACTGTTTCCGGTGTTTAACTCCTCAGTGATGCATATGTACCTAAAATTACATCATTTCAAAGCATTGATTATCCCCGTTATGCATTACGCATGTTAAGTTTGGGGAACGATGCAGACCTGTGGTTGCATCTTCTACAAACGGCACAGATTAGAGAGCTACGAAACCTTTATTCTGTGTATCGCCGCATTCCTACACAGTTAACTGAGGATCATGCAAACAAACTAGCGTTAGCATTTTCTACAAAGTGAATAAAATGGAAATACGAGCTATGATAAAGTACCTCATTTTGAAGGGTCAACCATTCCATTCACAGAGGAGTCCTAGTACTACCTTCCCTCTTCTAACATCCTCTAATCCACAAAATTCATACTACATCAATCAGTCTACACTGTGGTTAAGCCTGGCATGAATGTAGCAACACAAACTGGTCATTAACCCAGCATACCGCTTGATTGACTGGCAGGATTTCATTGGCACCATTCTACAGTCCCTAGCCATATTAGATGCACCATCATTTTTTATATCTATTGAATTCTGTGCACCACTCTGCAATAAAGCTAACCTATTATTGTTACAAGCATCTGAACAATGTAACAGGACTATTGTTGTATCACATAAACTGATGTTATTCTGTTTCCTTCTCGTGAAAGTTGATTGTTTTAGCAAAGATGATAATGAGAGAAGTTCTGTTTAGGATGTAAATTATTGAAACTTAGCAATTTATATGCGATTTAAAATTGAACATTTCCTTTCTCTGTTAGTAATTTTATGTAATTTTTATAAAAGTAATAACAAAACAAGTTATTTTACATAGATTGCAGCGATAAAAGCACTGGTTGAAACCAAATCTTTTTTGAAGATAACAATTTAATTTTGCAAGGAATCAGTTTCTGAAAGAAAGTGGCTGAAAACAGATTTTTGCAGTAAGATCAAAATAGAGAAAAGATTTGTGAAGAAATCAGCTTTGCTAGTGTAAAATTGGTTAAATTTATCCTTGAAACAGTGGCATTGCTGCCTCTAAAAAAACTCAGAAATGAATTTGAAGGCCTGCAGACCTGCATGTAAACCCAAACAGATGGCTGCTGTTGCTGCAAAATATCACGAGTTTCTCGAAATTGACAAATATGAGTAGTTTTCTTCCAAAATGTCTTCTTAATTGGGTCACTTTAAAATTAAACACTAGTGGATTTGTTGCTTTGTTTAAATTTTTGTTTTAGTGACTAGCCCACATTTGAAATCTCATGTGCAAAGCACTTTGAGGCAAAGCATTATCCACACTATGGAAACATCCTGTGATGCGATCAGTAGCAAAAACAGGGGACATGTACTAGAACTAGTACAAGGAAGTGACGAGGAGCACACTGTTGCTTTAACTAAGAGAAGGTTTTAAATGAAGAAACACCTCCATATCTCCTTTAGTAATGAAGAGAATGCCATCTTGTTGCCTTGACTGGGAAATTTACCAGATATGAACCCAATTGAAATTCTTTGAAAGAAATGGCAAAGGAAGTGGTTACTGTTAAAAGTTAGCTTACTGAGAAGATAATTAAGTTTGGTTTCAACATTCATAGGTGCAGGAGACATGCACTAACAATAAGCCAAGACAAATTAAAGATGGCCTGACAATTAGTAGAAACTCATATACAGTTGTGATTAGCTACATATTTAGCAAAAAATATTAAATACATGGCTACTATGTGTTCAAGCGGAAAATATCCTATTTAAAGCCCTAAACACTCATTGGTAGCGGTTGTTTAATTATATTAATTTAATATATTCATTTTAATGTGTTTTTGTATTACCTAAAGACTATAATGTTCGATATAAAGCCACAGACATTTAATAGTAATAGCTATTAGCTATGTTAATTTAAGAAATTCATTTGCATATGTTATTTTAGATAAAGACTATAATATTCGATTTGAAGCTCTAAACATTCATTGATAATTTATTTTTGATGGTATAAATTTAATAAGTTCATTTGCACATGTTTTAATGTTAGGTAAGGGCTTTAATTTTCAACTTATAAATATTCGTTGGTAATATGTTTTAAATCGTATAAATCTAGTAAACTATTTTGTATAGATTTTATATATCAGATAAGGAGATTACAATTTATGTCTTAATGTTGGTTTGTTGGCTTTATGACATTACTCAGTAATATAAATGTAACGGTTCAAAGGAACACATACATAGTCAAGAATATGAAAATATTAAACTATAAATAAGAAAACTTAATACTAAGTGAATCAACTAATGGCAAGCGTAACAACATTAATAATGTGTACCTAGAATGAAACACATGACAGACAGCTTTGTTGCAACTAAATAGAAATTAACGAATTTCATTCGCTTAGTGTACGTATGTTGAAAATATAATACATTGTAATGTATAGTGTTATTACAATACTATTGTAATAAGTGACTGTTTATATCTCAAAATATTTAGTTGTGTTCTGTATTCTGTGGGGATATGTGCTTTCTATTCCATGAGAAGAGGTCGTGGTTCGTACTCCGTAAAGAGAAGTTGCCTTTAATATTACATAGAAATTGCAATTTATATTTGGTGGGAATAAGTTGCAAATTATCAGTCATGATAAATAGTCGGAAGTTCGCTTTAGTTTCCGTATAGGAAAATATTATACAAGCTATACCAGGACGAAGATAAAATAAGGCGTTTTGAATATCTATTAGTTATAAAAAGAGAATTTGCGTGGAGTAAAGAATAAACTCAAACAGATTATTGACGGTATTATCAACCACGAAAGGAACATTGCCACTAAAGCACATTTGTTGGAGAGAAATATAAATTATAACACGTCTGTCTCGTGTTCAGTCTGCATGTAATAATATTCTCAGAGCATATCGTAATCATAAAGGTGTACTGTTGTTGTGTTAATAACAAAATATTAAAACTTAGTTGGTTACTATCCATTGTGATTTTGTTATACTTAAATGTACACTCCTTTCACCCCAGAAGTATCAATCTGAAAAATCCAGTTATATTAACAAACTGTGAACTAGCCGTGCGTATAATAGTGGTGGTAGTAGTGAACGACACGACGCGCGCGCACGCACCCTTAATAATACCGCCGCAGATATTTTGTTAAATTACACTAAATGTTAAGAGAACATAAATGCCTAAGGAGAGCTATTTTGGCCTCCCAGTCACATATAGTACTGAGGAGAAGGGGGTAAAAAACTACAAAGTACATATAATATGGTCAGGGACTGTAATCAAAGGCCTGCACATCCATCCACGCTGTATTTTAAAAAGTGGCACTAAATAAAACATTCAACAGTAAGCTGTGCATGTTGAATTCATTTTATTGCCCACTGGTTCCTGGATAAAACTTACAAAATTCAAAACTGAGGCATTACAAATGCACTATCTGTTAAAGCTTCTACGGTGAACAGAAAAATGTGTTTTAAGAATGAGTTGATTTTCAGATTCATCACGTACTTTCAGAGTTATTAAATATTTAAACAACACTCTTTAAAAAGTAAGTGAATATATTTTTCCCTGCCCAGCTCCTATAAAATATCAGAGTGCTCTTAAGCTACCGAATATTTCCTCTTTCTCTGTGTTGTCAACCCTTGCTTTCACTTGTTTTGTCCATTTGATGACTAGCTTTCGCAATCCAATTTCTTTTTTCAATTTTCTTTAATCGACATAACCAGCTTCCTTCCCTCTTAGCTTTTTCTTGTGCCCCCAAGCAATCTTTGCCAATATTTTCTCTCTCCAATGGTTGTATCCTCTGCCAATATTTCATAACGAATTTTATCACTAGGCCTTTACTGACAGCTCTTCCTAGTTCTGTCAGGAGTATTCCATTGGGTGCTGCTCTAGGTAATCCCAATACCATTTTACAGACTGTTCTATGAATCTGTTCCATACATTCCCACCCTTGTTCTGTTCCCCAAATTTCAATCCATGCATAATTTTTTATTGTCATGTATACTGTCTCTAGCCAGTTTACACTTACACTTAGTATTTTATTCAAGCACGTTCTTATACTACATTAGCTACTTTTCCCATTCTCTAGTACATTTTTCCTTTGTTCTGCCCATTTGTCGGTCCTGGTGGTGTAGTGGTAACCATACTTGCCTTCTAAACCCTAGATCGCCGGTTCAAACCCGGACAGGATCGATGATTTTTTTCGGGCGTAAAAATCCTAAGTATGGTTTCCTTCGGAAGGGAAGTAAAGCCGTGGGTCCCGTGTCGTACATTTACGGCACGAAAAACAACCTCAAGCCTGAAAGAAGAGGCCTCTGAGCAAAATTTACCGGTCGTTTCACGTCTTGATTTGAATGGGACGCTGATGAGCTGAAATAAATAAATAAATAAATAAAACAAACAATTCTGTCCATTTTCCAACACTGTTCAGTCTTATCTCCAAATTATCAATTTCAATACCACTTCAATTTCACTCTCCTGTAACTACTATTTCTTATCTCTGCTGAGTTCGTTACTTTTTTTACATAGCAACATTTTAGATTTACTTTATTTATCTTTAAGTCCCATGTTTTTACACTATCTCTCTGTTGCTTCTATTGCTTTCTTTAAACATCCACTTGTAATTGCTAGTGCTACTAAATCATCCGCAAAAAGCAAACCTGGAATGTCTTTATTATTAATTGATGGACGGTGCCTGTTCTCCCTCCTTATTTTTTCCAATATCTCATCTATAAACTGATTGAATAATACCGGACTTAAATTTACAACCTGTCTTAAGCCAGAGGTATAACAAAAATATAAGTAAAATAACTTGGTGCAAAACAATACAAAAGAATAAAATTGCTTAGAACAAGACTTTGGAAATGTGCAATTCATTATAGTAATATTTGCAAATATAATTTGGAGTATGCTTGATGAAATCTGTAGTAATTAACGCTCTAAAATTTAATACTAATAAAGTTGTCTCTCTCCACAGGAAGGGTATCAAAATAGTTTGAAGCAGAACGCACAAAAATGAAGCATGCTATGAGCCAATTTTATGAATTGGATGAGGAACAGCTGTATGAGCCAGAGAGGCAGAGCTATATGGAGAGAATGATGTAAGCAAAATTCATTTAATTTTTATTATGCTATCATACAGATAAAGGGAGAAAGGGGATTGCAAATTTTAATGCAGAAAAAAAAGTTTGAAGATAAAGAAGTAACAGTATATATGGGGAATATTCAGTAAATAATGCAACACATTTGTTTCATTATTACAGATTTGTCTTATTGTAATTACAAAATATTTTTCTAAATTTATGGTTGCAAAAATTATTTTCCCACATATACCCATTTAAAATTAAAAGCCATATGCCACTTAAAAATGAGAGCATGTAAGTTTAGGCAATACTATTCTGCAGGTCTGCTCTCAACAACCCTTAATGCTGATTTTTCTTTTATTTTTTTGGGAGGATGGGGTTTATGTTTCATACCCATTTTTGCTATTGTGGTATCACAAGGTGATAAACAGAGATGATGATAAAGTGAGTAATTGATGAATTGTGAAAGGAATTTTGGGAAAGGGGTGTTCCAGGCTTAATTTAGGGTGCCTCCATGGTATTTGTCCTTGATGAGGACTGAGTAAAACCTGGAAAGAAAGAGAAAAAAAAAACAGAGTTAAGGATTATTATTATTATTTTTATTTATTTACTTATTTATTTATTTTAATTTACGGATGCTCTTTAATATCACAGGTCATCAGCATCCCATTTAAATCAGGACTTAAAATGACTGACAAAATTTGCTCAGATGCCCTTTTTTTCAGGCTTGAAGTTCTTTATCATGCCATAAACGTACGACACATGACCCATGGCTTTACTTCCCTTCTGAAGGAAGCCATACTTAGTATTTTTACGCCCAAAAAAATCCATCAGTCCTGGCCGAGATTGAACCCGCGAGGCAGTATTGTTGGCTACCACTACATCACCAGGGGCTACAAATGAGTTAAGGAATTACCATGTCTTAATGATGTTGGTCATCTGTGTCAATGGTTGTAGCTTTCTCTTCATCTTATCTTCAGGATTATATCATTTTAACGATTGAATAGAAAAAAATCAGATGGTATTGGTTATATGCTATAAGTTGTTGTGGAACAACATTCCACTGTATTTTGGAAGAGATTGTTTTTGTTCACATCTTTGTGGGAGGAGAGAGTTGTTAATTTCTTTAATTTTGTAAGAGAATGCATCTATCTTCTGTGTTGATTGGTTCACCATGAGGCAGTGTGCCAATCAGATTCACTTCATAGTTCTGAAGGACTGCGACTAAATCCTTATCATCTAAAGGGTGCTGTCTTGAGCATTTTCTTCAAATAATTTTTGTGTTGCCCTCATTATGTATCTGCTTAAGCTTATAAGTGATGAATACATGTTTCATCCTCCTTGACAGTGTTGGATAAGAACTTTTCACCACCAGTCTCATATTGAACAACGAACTTTTAACAGGTGAAGTTTTTTATTGTTTATGGTCCCTGAGATATAAGCTTTTGAATACTCTAAGGTGCTTTCAAATGGGAAGTGTTTTCAGAAGCAATGAATGAGACACATTTGTTTGCAAAATGTTGCCAATTAGCTTTTCCAACTGACTTAATAGTTAACTTTTCATTCACATGCTCTTAGCAGGACAAATATAACTGATTAGTTAATTATACTCTTAATAACTATAATGCAGTCTTTATAATTATGTATGCATTGCTAATTTAGGTCAATGCAACTGCTGATAGTTTCTTTGGGGAATCAGTTGGCTGCCGTCAATGTCTTTGTTACCTGTGTCTTGCAAATTTATTGTGAAATGTTCTCAAATTCTGCCACATTCTGTTTCTTTCATAAAGTACTCCTCTTGTTTCACAGCATGTTGTATATAAGATTCTCTCTTGTCCTGTATCATGGTAGTTTTTACTTGAACATGTTTTTCTACATCTTTAAGAGTCTTGTTTATATTAGCAACCCTGAGCCCACACAGAAAGCAAGAGGAAGGTATATAACCTTGTGGCAACTTTTATTTGCAAGTTTGTGGAAAGAGTTCATACATATTTTTCTGGTTTGTAAATATTAATACCCATTGCAACGTTGGTCCTGGTGGTGCAGTGGTAAAAATCCTGAGTATGGCTTCCTTCGGAAGGGAAATAAAGCCATGGGTCCCGTACCGTACATTTACGGCACGAAAAAGAACCGCAAGCCTGAAAGAAGAGGCTTCCGAGCAAAATTTGTCGGCCGTTTCACGCCCTGAATTAAATGGGATGCTAATGACCTGAGATGTTAAAGAGTGTCCATAAATAAACCAAATCAACAAAATCAATAACAACCCATTGCAACAACTCATTTTTACTTTCCAGTATCAAAATTTTGATCTCTTTTCCTTGTAATCTTTCTTTATGAATACTTGAGATTTAGTTTTCAAAATGATGTGGGGCATTATACTTTGGTGTTACGATTCTTTCTTCTAAATAATGTAAGAATATTTAAATCACCAGTGTCATTTTCTTGTGGTAATCAAAGGCAATTTTGGTCAAAAATATGCACTTTGAGGTATGAATCAATTTTAGAGGGCCATACATGAAAGATGATCATTGTGTAAACTTTTTCAAATGGTACTTTCATTCCCCCCATTTTTTTAGAGATTTTGGAGGCATCTTTGTAGATTTTTGTGCAGTTTTTATTTACCCAAGTTCATTTAAATAAACTATTGGTTCTTGAACCAGATATCAAAATTTGGTACATTTTGTATGTAAAACTTTAGGATATTACTACATTCTATTAAAAATTGGCATACATAGGTTGTTTTTAATATCTGAATCAGTATATGAAATTTTAGTTCTGAATGCAGTTTAGTTCATGCAGTTAAGAGATTCACCTTGAGCATAAAAAGAAAAAAATTATTAAATATGTTTTGATCAAAACTTCTTCAAAGGCCCATTGAATTTTCTAGGCTGATGCTCTTCAACTTTTGTGAGACTCCAGACTGGTAAATTCTTGTTTTTATTAGGCAACAGTTTTACTTTTAAATACTGTGCCAATTTGTTTTAATACTCATAAATTAAAGTAACATACCTAAGTGTTAATAGTAATAATTATTTAATGCATAATCATTATTAGTACACTCAAATGTAGATTATGCTTACTAGCATTTGCAAAAGTACATTTGAATTAGTTAATTAGTTCTGGATTAATCAAATCATGTAGCATATTGCAGTTTTTTTCAGACCAACATCATTAATTTAATCAGAACTAATTTTCATTGAATATGCTGTGATCTCAAAATATTTACAGCATTTTTAGCTGTAAAATTGATTACTGGTATTATTATATTAATTTTAATAGTGTTAGTTTGAAAAAACCCAGTAATAAGATAAATATTTATGCATTGTTACCACTGGGGAAGTCAATTAATTTGTTTATTAACAATGTTAATTTGTCGGCAAAACACTTATCACATATATATACCAAATATTTTACTTATACTATCCACGATGTATTATTGAAAATAAGAATATAACACAAATTTCAAAATTCTAAACACTATTGCCAACACTGATTATTTTAGAAATTAAAAAAAAATGCAGCATGTTAGCTCTGCAATAACAAGTAATTTAAAGTTCCATATATTATAACTTGAGTTTTTTTAGGTTCTGTTTTGGCCAGTGCATATTTCTGTAAATGTGATATTTAAAAGACAAATACTAAGCAGCTTTTTCCTGTCTGATCTCCCACAGATATGATTATAATACAGAGGAAGAAAGATATTACAATTATGCCAAAAAATATCAGTTCGATATAGAGCAGCAATATGAGCATGATTTTAATGACCAGGTATCACTCAGAAGGTGAGACACATATTCAAGACTTATTTTCATAAAAACTAAGCATACTTTAATGTTGCCAAATAATCATCAAGTATGATCACCATTAATAAAACTATTAATTATTTTTCTTTTTTAAATTTAAATATTGGACTTATTTAGAGTTCATGCTTGAAGCATTATAACCCACACCACTCTCAATGTTGACCTAATGTTTTTATCTATAATTAAATTTATTTATAGTGCCATTGATTATCACCACATAATTGTAATCAATTTTTCATACTTTGTTTACTCTAAAAATCTATAATATTTCATCTTTTTGCCAATTTTATGTAATTGTAATGATCTCTTTTTTATTATAATGCAAAAATAAATGTTAATTTATTTTATGGATATGCTGTGTTTATTTTATAATGATGGTAATCATTAATATGGATGGTATTTTCCAATCTCATTTAAAAAATTTCTCTTCCATCTTACTTTAGTAATTTCCAAGTCTCCATATTATATTTTCCATTGAAGGAAACTTTTACAGAAAACAGTCATGTCCACCTGTTCCCATTCTTCCTTACAGGCTTTGGTTTCCCAAAAAGATTATTGGAAAATAAAGATAGCCTTTGAAAAGGTGCTGCTGTTTTCAGACGCCTCTAGAATGCATCTAACTAAATAAAATCAAACTGGTAAAATGGGGCATCTCCTCAACCTGTTGTTAAAGCCCTTGGGAATAGGTTACCCACTGAGGATAGTTAACTGGTGTCAAATGCTACACAGATTGTTTATGATATACTGTTGCTGATCATGAAGTACTCACCATATGGAACTTTGACCTATGCCAACTGTCCTGGTAACAGCTCTAGTGCTCATTGATGGATTTTGTCCTACCTGCTGCAAGAGACTTCTATCAGACTACTTTATTCTCCCCATGAGATATATCTGTGTCATCTAGTCGTTTAAACAAAGGTCCTTCACTACCTTGCTTGCATTTCCATTAGTGTCCCCATACATAAAAACCTTGTCAGCTATTTCACTCACAGAATACTTTTGCAATTAGTCTCTTGGCACAAAGTGCAGGCAGTAACTAATTATAGTAAGCAGACAGTTAATCTCAAAGACAAGCACATCTAAGTAGCTTGGTTGTTAGGAATGTTCTGTCTTATTCACATAAGATGGTACACACTAACTCCTGCATCACCTACTGTTGGAGTCATTAATTCCTTGTATCTTCAACACTGATGCAGTCCGGATGTTTTGGTTTCTGTTGTTGTCTTTAATTTGCAGGAACCTGCATTATGTGGGAGTTTGTCACATTCATTCTGAATCATCCAATATAAATGGTAAAGCTTGAAGAGCTTTGCAGTGAAGGGCAGCAAAATTTACAATAGGAGATAATAGACAATGTGGTTCAATGATGGGAAATAGTTGAGGCAAATCATACAGCTAGATTATGTAATCTTTTAAAGACATTATTATGGGTTTATAAGGAGTGATAAATATTTGAGTATGCATAAAAAAGAAACATTGGCAGAGGTGGTCAGGACTGATTCAAGAAAATTTTCCTTTTTAATCAAATAATTTCTGGCTGGAATCAACCAGCCATGGTAACTTGTAAGGTAATCCTCTTTAAAATTCAATACCTTAGATTAAATGAATTTAATGTTATACAATAAATTCATTGTTTTAAATAGTATTACTATCACTAGTGGCTTATTTTCATTATTGTCTACCATGTACTATGTAATTATGTTAAATAATTGTAATTATGTCAGTTTTACAGTAAATGAAATTGTAATGGCACCATAAATGAGTTACTATGAATTAATACATGCATACATTTACATATTTTAAACTGTTTAAGATATTATCTTTTTGTAGTATCCTTTGCACTGAACAGCTAATTTAGATTTGACAGTGAAACTGCCAGATGTTTGAAACTACTATATCAAAAACATTCTAAAATGTGCAGTAATATACTAATAAGCAGAACATATGATAAAAAATTTATAGTATTGTGGTACAGAATATTCACATAATTAATAATTTGAAGGATTATTGAATATGAGCAGTTATGTTATCAAACTAATAATAAATCAAAAAAGTTCTTTTTGCCTTTTACTAACTAATATGGACTTTTTTTCAGCTTTCCCTGGGATACTGAAAGGAATAGTCATGACTGGAGAAGCCATGATTTGCACAGAGAAAGCTACAATGCATATGAAAAACTTCCTGGTAGGAAAAGGAATATAACAGAAAATCATCTTTATGACATTAGCCCTAAAAGAGATAAATGGGCAAGAACACGACCTATTGAGATTGTTAGCACCAGGAGACCAGGAAAACATAAAAGAAGTCAATATAGGAGCTACATAAATAGAAATGACTCTGCTTTCAGGGAAAGAAATGGACATTCTCATTTTAGGAAAGAGTTACATAACTCTAAGACCTTGGAAGGACCAGATAAATATCACAATAAAAAACATAAAACTGACAGCAATTCAAGTACACCAAATATTGAAAAGAAAGCCAATAATGAAAAGAAGGAAATGCATGATAGTGAGGCCCATACTGAAAATGCACTGTCATCGCTTCAGGAGAAACATATTACAGATGTTAAAGATAAGGAAATACACGATCATGAGATTGTAAAATGTGACATTGATGAGTTGGCAAAAATGGATTGCTATACCACTGAAGGAAGTTTAGATCTGCCTAAAAATAACAGCTTGAAATCACCACTTATAAGAACTGAAAAAATATCAAAAGCTCACAATGCAGAATTGAAACAGTTAAAATGCACTGAAAGAGATACATGCATCAGTGAAGAAAATACTGTCATTCAGGATAAGACTAAAGAAGCAGAGAATACTGCTAATTTTGCAGCATTCAAGAGCATTTGTGGTAGTGAACAAAAAACTGAAATGAAAAATAATGAAAAAAAAGGTATTTGTGAGGCTTCACATTCAGATTATGTACAGGGTGATAAAATAGAGGAGAAGCACAGATTATTACAAAATGAATCTGAGGAAAGAGAGTGTCATGTAAGTGAGCATAACAAGTGTGAAGAAAAACAAATGCCAAACGTATTGAGAGTCAAATGTAATAACAGTAGTGCAGAAGAGAAAAAATTAGTAGAGTCCAAAATCCTATTGGATGATGCCTCAAAGCCTGTCTTTAATAGCAGAACTTCAGAGAAGGATCAGCACTATAACTCATCAGCCCAAGGTAATGCTACTGCACTTATAATACTACCGTATCTTTGTTTAGATTTATTACTTTATTTTAAAAATGTGACTAGCAAATTCTACAACCTAAAAATAGAAATCCGAGTCTATATCCATAAGTTTCTGGCCTAACCATTTTCTAGGCATGATAAAGACAAAAACTATATTTCACTTTCCAATATAGTTACTCTTTATTACAATACACTTCTCATATCTTTGAATTAACATTTAAATCCCGACCCCCCCCAAAAAAATAAAGTCAAAAGTCTTGATACAAAATGGACATAAACAGCATCCATCACTTCTTTGTCACATTTAAATTTCTTCCCTTGAAGGTCATTCTTCAGTTTTGAGAAGAGGAAATAGTCTCACTGGGAGGTAGATCTGGGCTATAGGATGGATGGTCGATCTCCTTGAAGCCACATTTCTTCACAGCTTCCTTTGCAACAAGAGTGTGTGCACAGGCACATTGCTGTAAAGAAGGCGCACACCACCACTCAGCTTTCCTTGCCATTTCTATTTGATGGAAGCACATAGTCTGTGCAGTAGCCAGCATAGTACTCCCCATTTACTGTGGTGTTCCTCTCCTTGAAGTCAATGAAGAGTATTCCTTCACAGTTCCAAAAGATTGTAGCTATGGTCTTCTTGGTTGACTGAGTGACCTAGGCCTTTAGAGGCAGTGCTTCGCCAAGTTTATGCCACTCCATTGATTCTCTTTTGGATAAGGGATCATAGCAGAGGACCATAGTTTCATCTCCTGTAACAATGGTTTGCAGAACTTCTCTCTCTCTTGTTGTCACTGCAGAGCTCCAAAAATGCCTGACAACAGATGTCTTGCTGCTTTTGGAATGAAAAGCAAGGCACCCATCTTGCACTAACCTTATTCATGTTTAAATGTTCATGAATGATTCGAAGGACGGTTGTTTTACAAAAGTCCAACCTTGCTGCTATTTCTGTAACTTTGAGCCGCGATCTTCCATAACTTCTCCTTCCACAAAAGCGATGTTTTCAGGAGTGAGCACCTCCAAGAGCCGACCTGCATGCTCTTTGTCTTCAATGCTTTCTTGACTCATTTGAAAAAGTTTGGCTCATTCTTTTACTGTAGAATATGAGGGGGATTCTTCCCATATACACTGTCCAATCACTGTTTAATTTTATTTGGAGTAAGTTATTCTTTTATGTAGAACTTAATAACAGCTTGATACTCCGTTTTGAATATGTCACAATCTTCTACACATAGTCTTCTTTATGTAATTACATCTGAACAACTGAACAGAGCGGAGTGGAAGTTACAGCTGCAATTATTTACTTAACAGATACATTTTGTGAAGGCGATGATCCTTATTGACTAGGCTGGAAACTTATGGACCTACCATAATTAAAAAAAAGTTAAATAACAGTACTAATAAAATGTAAATTGGAACTTGTACATTGAAGCCAATCATACAATAATATCAACTCTAGTAATAGTTTTGTCAGTATTTATTATATCAGTTTGCATATCAAATCACACACCTAAATGCCCTTTTCGTAAAAGGTGGAATTTTTAAGCAGGCATCAAAGGAGACACATTCTTTATTTCTTTTCCTGACCATTTCATATTATGACTACTTAAAATTGTGTAAAATATGCACACATTGTAGTATGAAATCACTTGTTACTCTAAGCTTATTTATGACTGAGATTTTGGGATTGGTGCACTTAGAAACATAAATGCATTATTATATACTGCTGTAGATTTACCATTAATAAAATTAAAATTTGGCGTAATATTTTAAATTACATGCACACACGTGCACATGGTCATATGCACACACACATCATCATCATCATCATCATCATCATCATCACAAAAACCAACGTTAAATCGAGTTAAAAATAAAAAAAAAATACAGGCATATTTGGTCATGTATTGTCTGCAAACTAAAACATTTAAAACATGGAATTTGTATTGGTACAACAATTTATTTTCTGGAGGCATTTATATGCTTGCAGTTCCTGGCTAAGGTACCATTTACAAGAAGCAGAAAATTAAGAAATCTCATGGCATATAACTGGTAATTTGATGTACAACAAAATATAGAGTCATTCAGGAAATGACTTATGCTTAAGGAACAGAAACTACCTCAGAATGACAGATAAGCCTTCCATAATGCTGCTTGTGTATGCTATACTGTGTCTGGTCTTAATCACTTCTGGGCAATAAACAGATGGAGTCCTAGCAAAAAGGCATATTGTAGATAGGACAAAATAACCAGGAAGGATATGAATTTCATGAAATGAAGATTGTGTGATTGGACTTATACAGCATGATCATGTAATATGTGACAAGCATTTAAATTCATTTAATCACCCTAAACATTCTTTTAAGAAAAGTACACTAAGGACCGATCTTGCCAATTTCTTACTAATTGAGAATTAACTAATTAAGATTTCAGTTAATTGAGGAAGTTAATTCCCAATTAAATCTTTTGCATCTCACTGAACTAAATACGCAGTCAATTAGCTAATTAGGATTTATGACATCACAGCCTTCTGAATTATAGGAAATCTGTGATTTAAAAGGCCATGGACACAGCAAAAAATGCTCTATACCCCATTTGTATAATAACGGAGATTGCTACTCGTTTTTCATGACAATTACACATCAGAAATGGAGGGAAAGAAGATAATTTAATGTGTAAGGGAGGAAGACAAGCTATAGCAGCGCTCACTTGATATGCAATTTGTTCGGTCATTGCTCTACAATCCACTGAAATCATCTGCTACTATACATGTACTTCATAGTGTACATTCATTGGGGAAATGACTTGGTTCCTTTTATACTGAGTATTTGACAGTTCAGATAACCAACTTTCCAAATATGGGAAGACATAACCCCATTAGTGTGAGTTAACATAACCTGCAACATAAAGATTTCCATTTTATATAATATTTATGGCAAAATAATAAGACTTTTAGCATTATTTAAATATTATAAAAATTCACTAGTTTGTTGGAAATTGGAGGTCATATTCTATAGAACTTAAAATATCTAATGCGGAAACTTATTCAGTTGAAACTGCATTTGGAAATCTGTTTTCTCCATATTATTATTAAGTAAATCTTGTTTTTTTTTTAAAATTATCTCCCGTCATCTTGAAATAAATGTCTTCAAATAGCATATTGAACATTCGCCTTGTCATGATGAAAAGTTAATGGAGAATTAACTTGTTAAATGCCCAAATATATGCCAATTAACTTAATTGTAGTTTAATGACGGATTAGCATACAATTGTTGATGGTGAGATGCAACATCCCAATTAAAGGAGAATTAAATAGGAATTAAAAGTTAATTGAACTCGGTGAGATGGACCCTAAGATGTGTAGGTCACGATTTTATGATAAAGCTCAATTTAGCAGTCGTTGGATGTACGAACATGTGATTCAGGCCATAAAAAGTTTGTCGACTTCAGATAAGTTAATTAGAGGTTCCTAAACTTCTTTGATTTGCAACAGATTGTTTTGTTGTGTTAAATATAATGGTACATCACTAATGCTGAAGCAACCCTACCTTTAC